>VBSM01001320.1:399904-415838 GCA_008086735.1 Cheirogaleus medius
ATCCTGGTTCAATCTTCTGCATGTAGCTAGCCAGTTTTCCCAGCACCATTTATTAGCCTTTCTTTGTAGAGCCTGCCACACTGGCTGAAACTTAAAGATGTCCGATAAAAGCTTTCTAGTTGGACCCATGGAATAGTGAAAGAAGATGATGGGCTTGATGTCCTCAAGAAGTTTGTAGTTTCATAGAGAGAGGCAGCCCATATACCATATTCTTCTCTTTCTTCTATACTTTCCTTCTAGTATTTGTGATGTATTTAGTCAGATATTGCATTTTTCTATGCTGAAATATTGAGATATGAACAGAAGATGAGAAGGAAAACTAATTCAGGCAGAAATAAGTAGCAATGCATTTTTAATATCTGTGTGGAAATTCCTATCTCATGGAAGAGCCCTGAACTTGTGAAGCAAAGCGTTTCTCTTCTAGATTTGCACTCAGTGTCAAGATACGAACCTGCCCTTTTTAATGTGAGCTCAAACTCTCTTCCTATGTAATGGCTTGATGCTATATTTTGAATTATCTCTAATCCTAGGTATGAGCAGAAATGGCTGAATATATGCCATCCTTATTTGGCTGGGTGGTGGAATTTACATCAATACTATTGACAGTAAAATAAAGATTTGATTATTTTGACCACTATGTTGGAGAATCTATTAACAAAAGCAAAGTTCTCAGTTTTCTCAGTTAGATGGAAAGATTTATGAGAAATTTCAATAGTTATTTCTCATTGTTTTCTAACTATTCTACAAGTAATTGATGTTTGTTGAGGATAAGGATGTGAAACAATGCAATTCTTCAGGCATCCCACAACAGATGCAATTGTAGTAACTGTCAAATAAAGAAATATCAAAAAAGATGATACAAATTCATCAACAAGGTATTTTTTCCAACTATGGAGGTAAAGATAGTACATAAAAATATAATTTTTTTCTTCTCATCATAAACATCTTATGCCTACACTTATTTTTTACCACACATTTTGTTACTGTTGTTATTTTTTAATGTGTTTTCCTTGGTTAAATTGTAGACACCAATATCTTGATAAGAAGTCACCTTCAAAAATTATTTTTTTTTTACCCTGATGCTACCCTTAGTAAAATTTCTTAAAAACAGTTACTGTTATGAAGCCACTGTAGAAGCAGACAATTTAACATTACTTTATAGGTGGATTCTTTTCTCTTCTCTTTTTAAATTTTAAATTTGTTAAAAGTACTCATTTATAAAACTCCATTGTAATTCCCCTTACTATTGCTGAGGCTCACAGCCTCTGCTTCAGGACGTTGTACCTCCCTGGGAGATGCGGAAAACACGGAGATGGCTTTCACAAATCTCTAATTGAAGAGTTGAGAGCTGGAGAGATTTCGAGGGGAGTGACTTCCAGACAGATCAAACTGCTGGGAATTTCTCATGTGAGATCATGACTGTTTGTGTTAAATACCCAGTTGAAAATTGAGCTGACTGGCTTGTCATATCCATACTAGATGATAGAGAAAAAAGAAATGACTCTAGTGGTACGACACTTTATAAACATTTATTTACATTTTGTTTACAGGTTCTGGCGATATTTTGAATAAAGTTAGTGCATGGAATTCCATTTCCTCAGCAAAGTAGTTTGGTTCCCTTTGCTTTTGCAGGTTTTGTTTTTCCCTTTTAATAATTCTGAAGTGCAGATACAGATCACATGGAAATGCACTTACAGTTTAGCGTCTCCAAAACAAAACAAGTGTGAAAGAAAAACTGCCTCAAAAGGGAGTTTTCTTATATGTTGTCTAGGAAACTTGTGCTGAAGAGTAATATTCACAGCTTAGTAACTTCAATTCTAACAATTTTTTGAAAATCAGTAAGTAGAAAAATGTGCATATTCTTAAACAGAGTATGTACTTTTTCTCCCCCTTAACAATTGTGTCGATATTACCATAAATAAAACCCGAGTAGATTGAGATACTGTTGAAAGGCACTTTCTTAATGACTGGAGGGTTTCCAGCCTTCTGCTTCCTGGTGTTCCTTGTTGATGTTTCTGGCCTGGAGCCCCACGTCAGCAATCGTGTGCTAAGTTCTCACACACAACCCAGAGCGGGGCAGTCAGGGCATCTCAGAGAGTTGTCAGGTGGACTGAGCTGGGCTAAGTGAAGTGTGCAGGAAAGGAAGAAAAGAAAAGAAAACAAAACAAAACAGAAACGGTTATATGCCAGCTCCTCAACCTTTGGTGGAGTGACAACCTCACAAGACAACAGAGCCAGAGGTGGCCAAACGTGATCCTCTCGGATGAGGGCTCTCTTCTTTCCACACCACCCCGAGGTTGGAACCTAGCCTTGTGGCGTGAAAAGCTAGATGCAGGTGAGCATGGGCTACAGCCTGCCTCCCTCTTCCCACTCACACTGGTAACAACACGACTACCACCACCAGTAATGACGATGTGCCTTTGCTGGTTATTTTCGGATGCTGCACCTCCGTGCATGGAACTAGAACAGCTTCCTCGGAGCACTGCCCTGAAAACAAAGAGGGAAACGACGAGAACCGGGACCCTGGTGCTGGGCTGCCTGTAGACAGCTCGAACGCATGCCTCTTTGCACTGAGCTGTCTGGCTACTGGGCTTCTGGAGAAGGGAAGATATTCATCCATGAGCACGAGTAACATGAAACTTTAATGAACCACTTTCTTGCCCACTTTTATCTCCAAATAACCATACAGATATAAACACAAATAATGACGTGGCACAATGGCGTGATGGTGATAAAATTTGTGCAGTTACCCAATATACCCATGCGATAGTTTTCATATGAATAAATTATGTGAAAAAGAACCATAGCGAAATGTGTCCTTAACCTAATATAGGAAAAGCGACTTTGCAATCCATATATTATGACTCTTTTTTCCCCCTCTATTATTAAGGCAATCATATAAAATTAACACCGGTTAGAGAAATCTGAGCTTTCTAAATTTCATTGCTAATCTGATACCTTTCTCCATACAATCCATCCTCAGCCTTAACATGTAAAACCTTTCTCCAAACCCTAAGTATAGTAGAAGTTAAAGATAACATTTCACTCCTAAAAGCTTTAAATCCTACCTTGTTTCTAATCAGCTTTCCATAGTACCTATACAAGGGCACACAGACCTGACAGATTTAGGAATATAATTTTTTTGTTTTAATTGAAACGGCAACATTTAGGTTCCACCTTAACAGTGCACCTTAAAAGATTATCTCGGTTATTTCACGGGCACCGAGCCGGCACTAATAGTCCAAGGCAGATATTGAAAAGCAGCACAGGGCCAGGCAGATCTATTAGAAATTCCCATCCACGCGCCTCATACATATTGATTTCTGACACCAAGCAGCAGTGAAAGCCCCCGTGGGAATAATATATTTAGCAGGGTTCGCTGCGAGGAGGTCACAGGGCGCATACAGATTAGCTTCAGAGGACCAAGGCACTAGTGTTGGAGCCAAATGCTAGATTTTATATCATTTTAATCTGAACTTTTATAATCCTTTTAGTTCTCCTTTCTCTTGATGGCAGGGAGAAGCCTCCTTCACATGTATCATGCATCTTTTCCTTTATTCTTCCTATAAATGTGCAAATGCCGCTGTGATGGGGAGGAATGTTCCTTTAGCAGAAGCAGCAGAGGAGCCCCAACCAGATTTGCTTTTATAAACGGTGGTCAATCCAGATGAAGACATCTTTATTATTTAAAGATTTCTTTCCACGGGGGAGGGAAAATCACAAATCCGTGTCTCCAGTTTTAGGGCAGAAGCATAAAACACACTCTTATTAAAAGAACCACCCCTCCTCTCCCCCCCTCTGCTGACACTGGAGCTTAATTGAGCAGAAGTTGCATTTATGCTGTTACGTGGATGAAAACAAAAAATCTAAACTTTTTTTAATTACCTTTCTGATGGGTAGGGAATGCCTGCTCTTTATGCAAAGAAGTGTTTTGACTGTATCAGATAAAGGTGTCAGAGGAGAGTCAAACATGCATTTTAGAGGCTGGAGAGATGCCAGGGAGTGAAAGGAAAGGTTAGAGTGGACACACTTTGACAGGAGGGTGAAACACATTCAGACAACAAAGGGAAAGAGGAGGTTTCACTCAACAGACACAAAGGCATATTGTCTTCCTCTAGACTGCATTTAAATTTTAAATGTTCTATAAAAAGTTCCCATGATTACTAATAATCAGAAAAAAAAATAACTACATCTGTGGAGCACCTTTTGAATTTGACTCATTTTCTCTGCTATCCCAACCAAAAATAAAGAGCTGGGAAAAAAAATGAATGGTATAAGGCTGAGCAATCAAGACTTATCCTTGAAAATATGACAATAATTACAACAAGTAAAAGGTAAATCTGAGTTTTTATCAATAAAGATTTATTTTACCAGTAAGGAATAATTAAAGCTTCTAATTAAGACCTGGAATTGTCTCTGTCAGATTATCTAACCAAAATATGTCAAACATCCAGCTTAGTCTCTCAGGCCTGTCCCCAGTGGCCCATGTTAAGTTAGATTTTATTTTCTAGTCTGTTCAAGGTGGGCACAAGCCAATAAAAGAAAGCCATGAAGTTTGGAAAAGAAGGAAAAAGGAGAAATAAAACCTCCAACTCAATTTTAAAAACTTGAGAAACTATGAAAATCTGATTTTGGCAAATGCCCCTTTTCAGAAATGCTTGGCTATAAGAACTGCCTAAAAAACTCACGCAGAGCCAGCCCAAATCATTGCACTTCTATTTTGATTTCTCTGTGCAATTGCAAGTGTGTTGGAAGTCAGAACAAACAATGGTTCTTCTTAGCAAGTAAAGAAATTATAATGACTAAGCAGTACCTGGACGCTGAATAATCTAAGACCCTCTCACTTAGATCACTCTGGTCTGAAGAGGTTGTACCAAAACACTCAGATTAAAGATAGCAAGTGCAGAAAACCCAGAGGAAACTGTATCAGAAAAGATGATTCGATAATGAGGTAGCTGGCTAGTTGAAGAAAACGAAGGAATGGTACTCTGTAGAAGTTAGAAGTTCCTGATATTAGAAAAGATTGTGTGGGGTGCATGCTAATTCTCATGAATTTGGTCTACTTTTAAATTGCTACATAACAAAACACAGTATTTGGTACACTTAGCCACGTTTGCAGGTACTCACGGTAGGTTACATGGCAGCCTGTTCAAGAAGAGTCCAAGGTAGAGATTGACCAGCAAAGATACCAGGGATTCAATCACATGTTTGGCCAAATGTTTCCTTCTCTTCCCCAATTTTCCCAGGTGGGAGTGGCCACTCCCTTATTTGGAAACTTTTTGCAAGCTCTACCAACTTCTAGAATAAATGGCTATCAGGGCCTATGCATCTCCTCAGGCTCTTTGGCCAGACAAGTTGTCTTCCAGTTTGCAAAGGAAAGGCAGGCACCTATCAGAAAAGCTAGAGAATTGTGCAGGAGCAAACCCCTTCATTACACACTGGGTAATAGTCCCTGTTCGTTCCACGGCAAGGAGACCTTGAATATCCTATCAGCCACCTTTCCCGGCTGTCAGCACATTTCTTAATTTCCTTGTCCATAGATGGTAGTCAATAATATTGGTTGACGTGAATAAATTATATTAGATAGAAGCTATTCCTGGAGACAGAGACCAAAAAATAATTGGCAAAAAGCAAACAAAATGAAAAATAGTAAGTCATTTGTCTCTCAGTTCTGTCTTCAAGGTACCCAACATTTTGTTTGACTGCTTCATTCTGAGCTGGCCCTGCATCTGTGTCTGAGACGAATGAAGCTGTTCAATTTTGCCTGAAGGAGGAGGGGACTATTTTCCCTACCAAAAACAGGATAAGGAAAGTACCATGTTTCCCCGAAAATAAGACCTACCCATAAAATAAGCCCTAGCAGGATTTCTAAGCATTTGCGCAATAGAAGCCCTACCCCGAAAATAAGACCTAGTGATGGGCGTGGCTACGCAGCGCGTCTGCACAACCCATGCATTTCGTCGCGGAGCGGTAAAGAAGACAAGCAGCCCTTCTCATCTGCCCCATCCTGACAGCTGCTATCCCAGAGGTGACGGGAAAGGTGTGAGCAGCCCCACCAACAAGCTCGGCTCCTCCTGTCGGTCCCGGCCATCCTGTGCGTGCTGCAAGCTGAGGCTTTGAGGGGAAAATAACACATCCCCTGAAAATAAGCCCCAGGGTGTCTTCTTGAGGAAAAATAAATATAAGACCCTGTCTTATTTTTGGTGAAACATGGTACAGGGCAAGGAAAATACAAGTATTGATAGTTGATCCCTTGAATTTGACTGGTGCTCCCCTGCCCAGGCGTCAGTTAACAATTCACATTCCATTTTTCACCTGGATCCTATATTACTTATCTCTTTGTCATATAATCCTATCCGGCACCAATCCTGCTAGCTATCTGTCCTGATGAAAGTTTAAAAATTGAACTGCACGTTTCTTCTCCTTGCAGCTCTGAGCTTGTTTTAGTAGACGAATGGCTTATAGAAGGGATGTTAACTGTTAAATTTCCAGAAACAACAATAACAAAAGAACTACTTAAAAGGACTGAACCTGCAAACCTTACATAGCCTTTCTCCACCAGATAAGTCAAAGTTGGGTCTGTTTCAAAGCCATCATCATGTTGCATTTGTTGTTATCGGGTCAATGTTCCATAACTGTTGCTGGTACTCGGCCAGCAGAGGAGGCCCGGAACACCAGCAGGGGCTGTGAGGCCAGCCTGGTTTCCTGCCAGCGTTAACCTCTGCTCAGACCAGAGCCTCCACCCTGCTGCCCATCACTGTCGTGCCTGCTTGGTGGCTCAGAAATCGTCCCTGCGGCCGAGCAACCCAAGCGGATTGTGTGTCTTTGGAAAACATTCATCCATGGGGCGAATATTCAGAGTTTTTATTCACTGAATATACTACATGATCTTGGAAATCCTGAAAGAACAGGCATCCTCTTTTAAATGATTTATATGCAATCTTCACCAAAGTCAAAAGAAGCTGTCTGGTGAAATTTTGGGGATTTTTTTTTAAATCACATCTGACTCCTACACAGTTAAGAAAATATAAAAATAAACTAGAAATTAAAGGATGAAATTATTCCTAAAAATTAATTTGGATCTCCAACTCTACTAGCCGGGTTAAATATTTCCACTATCTCCGTGAGGAGCTTAGAAAATAATGGGCAATGTGTGTGAAGGAATAAAAGGTGAAGGTATTATAAACCAAGAGCATAAACTATGTGTGTGTGGTCTACAATTGCAAATTCTACAATGTCCACAGTGTAAGAGTAAGATTCGGGAGAATATACAGATACCTTTGTGAGCAGGAAACGGGAAAAAGTCCCTTTTAGTTGGGGGCAAAAACATGCATTTACTTTCAGTAGAAGTAGACACACTTAAATCCCTGCTGAGCGCCAGGGAGGGGTTGGATGAGCTGTCTAGAAAGCATTTTCTCTCTCTTTATGATGTTAGAAATCCTCAGACTGCACCGTGCATTGCAATGCAAGGATTCCGCAGTGCAAGAGCGCACGAGGGCATTGAGGAAGGCTTAATGTGTTCTCATTAGAGGAGGGAAGGGGAGAGGGGCGGGGAGGCGCCTTGGGGGATGGAGCTGAGCCGGGCCACTCTGGGAAGCATTATAGTTTTGTGCCTTCTCACTTCAACTCCCTCAGTCCCCTAGCTTTACATAGCTCTTTCACAGACAGTTCAGTAAAATGCCTCCCAAGCCTCATGTAAAGAGAGCTGTGTTGTACATCGCTGCTTGCAGTTTAACAGTTTGTTTGCTTGGGCCTTTTAAATATTTTCTTCTTTCCTGAGCTGCCTTGACAAACCTCTTTCTCACATTCACTGTTAATCAGATGGAAGCCAGAAAGGAAAAGAGGACAGTCTGATCAATGAAAAAAAAAAAATCTAGATGCTTTTAGAGTTATCAAGGGCCACAGAACTGCCAGTATGGAAAGTCTGGCAGAAGCAGAAGAAGGGGCTTTCTAATTGACATTTTTCATAGCTGGTTTGATAACTGCAATTTACCAGACTCATTTACTTCACTTTTCCCCTCCTCAGTTTGCTTCTTGTCTAGGAGATACCAAAAATAGGCTTTTTCTCTGTTTTCTAAAAAAAAATTTTTTTTAATTCAGAAAAGAACATTTAATATATGATTTATGGATTTCAATTTGGAAACAAAGATGTTCATATAGAAAGAACACCCCCTTAGCAGCAGTTCAGCTTGTGATGAGCAAGACCATGCACCCCAAAGTCAAGAAACAAACTGAGGATAAGTTCCTTTAGATACAAAATGATGAAAATAGCTGGTGACTCCTTGTGTTCATTCACTACTGTGCCTCCCAGACAGACCACTGGAATTTCGTGCTGCAGAAACACGTCTAGCTTACTCACCCCGATGACGTGACAGACCAGTAAACAAAGAGAAATGCAAACTCTGCTCCAAGACATTTCCTTCTTCAGTTTTGAAATCTTAATTTACTCTGAAAACTTTCTGCTTGGAAATGATTATAGAAATATAGATAACATGAATTATAAGATAAACAGCTCTCAGACTAGCTAGTCCACCTTTATGATGCTAGTGAAGCTCAGGCATTTGCTGTCCAACCTGGATATTTTACTTCGATGACTTTCCTAGCTACGCCCTCATAAAAATTATGTTTACTGTTACTATCTATGGTGAAAAAGTAAATGATTCCCAGCACTTATTTAGTATAAAAAAATTTGGCAAAAGCTATCAGACAATCAATTCATATTTCTTGTTTAATACCCTAAGATTTTCTGAACTTACAGCTCCTCTAAAATTCCAGTTTCGGGAGAAATTAAGTAAGAAATGCTTTTTGAGGAAAGGTGGATGGCAGTTGAGCCCAAACTGAATGAAAGAATGCTGAAAATCATTAGATAAAATTCTGTCCTTATTATAATTGGACAATGAGGTGTTTATGAAATTGGGAAAGAATACAAACATTTAGTAACACTAATTAGAAATGAATCTTCAAGTCTAATGGCTATTGGCTATAGAAATATAATTTCTAAGCTTGCTAAAGGATGATGATTGTGTGTATCTTATTAAAACAGTATCACAGTATTCCACTTTAATTAGGTAGAGTTACTAATACTTTATACAAAGGTTGTACCCCCTTTACATAACTGTGATGTCACTAGAATAATGCTACACATAGAATTGTCATTAAACTGGTAAACAGAGTTTTCATGTTATTACTATTACATAGTATATATGCCTTTGAATTTTTATAATTGAATATTGCTCTGGGTCGAATATTTTAAATATGAATATGTTGTGTATTATAATAGGATGGATTTCATAGTTTTTGCCAAAGTAAAATGTTGGATAATTTTTCACATTTACTTTTAACTGAATATAAAAATATCATCTTTTCCTCATTCTAACATTGTTCAAAAATGTATAATCTGGTTGCATTCTAACTCTCATCATTTAAAATTCACCAATTATTTTTTTATTTCCACATTTTCAGGGGTATCAAGTATAGTGTAGCAAATACTTTTTTTACCCAGTTATCTTAACCCCAAACTAAAAACCAAAATAATGAATAAATAAATATTTTTGACAAATAAGTGAATGATTAAAGCAATATATCTTTATTTTGGAATTTTTAGTGCTGCCTATGTGTTTATTATCCATTGATTCAATGTGAAAAGGAAGATTTTGACTTTAATTTCTTTATAATAGGAAGAATAACATCTAAAATTTATTGAGTACCAGGTTCTGTGATAAGAATTTTGTATACATTATTTTATTTAGTCTATACATTTTACTATGTGGTAAAACTATCCTAATTTTTAAATTTGAGGAAACTATGGCATAACTAGAGTAGATAATTTATCCAAGTTCATATAGAATTGTAATTAAAGAAGTCAGGATTCAAAGCAGGTCTATTAAACTTCAAAGTTTTGTGCATTATGTTATATTGATTCTCTAGCAATTAGGAAATTTCATAAATTGTCCATTTTATGCTAGCCATTATAGTAACTTTTTCTCAAGTGTAAACAGAATTTTATCCTTGAATGAAAGCCTTTAGCTAATCTATTTCCTTGGATAACCTATTTATTTACTTACTCTAAAAGTACCCAGTACTAGTTGTCTAGGTGATGGCCTACTGTTCTAGGTATTGGCATGATTCAGTATGAAAATTTCCTGCCTTTGTTGTGTTAATATCTTCAATGGGTATGGGAGATGAATAAAATATATTTTGTGCTTGAATCCTGCAAAAATAGAAAATCCTTAAAACTTCAGTTTTAATGGTTTTCCACATACACACACAATATAAAACTATCCTTCAAAGTACATTAAAATGAATTTTTAATTGGGCAATAAAAGGGAACAAACAGAAATAATAAGCATTTTCATATATTTTTACTTGTCTGTGATTTTGCTTTTAATATACTATTTAATAGAACTTTAATAAAAATGGTGATCATCCTTTGAAGTTGAATAATATTTCATTTAAACATTGGGAAATACTTTTGTAATCTTACTATTAATCATTTTTACATTCAAAATTCATAATCCCAATAATTTTAAGAAATATGTTCTGATAATTAGTAACATGTGGAAATTGATTTATTTGAATTCAATGAATCAGTATTGCAAAGTGATGATTCTAGTCAAGGCTTGTTCTGTTTAATTTTGTAACTTAGTGGAATATTAACCAAGATTTTTCTCATCTTTTCTTTTCCTCAAACTTACTTAGAGATACCAAAATGATGATTAAGGGATGATTATGGGATTGAATATAATTTTATTCATATTATAAATTATTGATTTTACAGGTATGTATTGATAAAATCACTAAATACAAAAGGAATTATTTCAAATGATTTCAATTTCCTGGACAAATCAAAACATAGTAACTACAGACACTGATTTTTCTCCATTTTTTTCTTATATTCTTTAATCACAAATATTCACACACACACACGCATGCAATCAGCCTGTTTGGAGATTATTGCAGGTTGAAAAGTAAAGCATTTGATACACAAAGACATGAAAATGACTTACTATGGTGTACGTGTGTATCAAGAAAACATGAACTGATATAATGTGGCCAGTAGCTCTCTTGCTCTCAATATACACCTTCCCTATGAATAACCATGCAGTTACGTTCCCTCTTTTTTTCAATGTGAAGTCAATATGTCCATCAAATACTCAAGGATTTGCTCTATTAAATAATTTAATGTGCTTGTAAATATGTTGGCTTCTCTCTTTCTTTCACAGTCTGTATTCAATACTTCGGAAAGTTCTGTCAATTTAACTTGAAAAAACAAATCTAGAATCTGACTACTTTTCTCCATCTCCACTGCTATTCCCCAACTGACCCACTGCCTCCTCCCGCCTGGACTGGCGCAGTAGCCCACCTCGTGCTTGCCTAAGACACATCTGCAGAGCACCCAGAGTGTTCCTTTCAAAGCAGAAATCGGCTCATGTTATTCCTCTGTTTTTCATCCCAGACCTCCCTCTTTATTTGGAGCAAAATCTAAAATGTTGATGGTCCACAAGGTTCTGCTTGGCCTACTTTTTACCTCCCACCTCCTTAAACTCATCTTCCTCCACTTTTTCCCTTTCTCATTCTGCTCCAGATCACACTGGGTACTTTCAACCTCATGGTCTCTTCGCACATGCTGTTTGCTTGGATCTACAAACAACTATCTCCCTCACCTCCCCTCCTTCCGGTCTTTGTTCAGATGTCTACTCCTTCAGTGGACTTTTTCAAGCACCGTACTTAATTAAAAAAAAATATCAGACTCCCAACTCGTAGTCCTTATTCCCCTCCCCTGCTTGGTTTTGCCGTGTGGCACATGTCATTTTCCGATCTACTATACTACTCGTTTTCCCTACTCATCTTGCTTATTGTCTGTTTAACACCATAGAATATGGGCATTATGAAGAGAGGGCTTTTTGTCTGTTTTATATTTTCCTGGAACAAAGTAAGTCCTTAATATATATTTGTTGAATAAATGAATGGGTGAGTAATATAACAGAAAAGAAACCTTCAGAATAGGAAAATGCCTGACGTGGAGCTCAGTGATGTTTGTCGAATGAATGAGTTTAATGCAAGTTCTTTCAAAAGTGTGTTTTCTGGAGTTTTCTATGAGCAGTTTCAATTCGATTCTTACGTGATTATTATTTTTTAAAAAACTGCATATTTGAAATGAAAGTTTACTCGTTGCCAATCTTTCTGTAAATATGTGTTTGTTACAGCTTAAATCAGGTTCTATCAGACGGATGGAAATGGGATTAATGACACCTAAAAGATTTTTTTTCTTTAAGAGAAAACCATAATGTAGGGCTTTGATTCCCTGATCTGCTGTTGGAATTTGCTTTTTCTTGGATCTATGAAAAAAAGAAAGTGGCACCCTTGCTTCTCTGCTGCCGGGGTGTTAAGCATGCTCTCTTCACAAGCTCCTGCAGATGAAAGTGTAATTGTGTGGAAGGTGAATTGATTGCAATTAACCTCAGGACTTACCCTCAGGCTGGGGTATTTTGCCCCCTTTTCTAGGAATGTGCCACCAAGGTCATATACATAGCTGATGAATACATATATCATACAGCGAAACACATATATTATGGGATAAGTACATAAATCATGTAGAAAAACATGTATTATACTGAGATGATCAAATTATAAATGAAGCACATAAATCACAAGATTACACTGTTGAATTGTATCAGGAAACATAAATTATATAGTGAAATCCCAGGGCCATGGGAGGGTTCAGCAAATAATGAAATGAGCTCCTATAACTTAAGAAAAAGTGGAGTATTTCAGTGAAAAACTCATTGTGCATTACGTTGAATATTCCAGTTAATCTGATTTTATCTCTTACACCTCTATACCCAAGGACTCAAGCCTGCACCATAGGGAAAGAGAAACGAACTACAAATGAAAGATTGAATGATGTTGTACGATAAGTACATTAAAAAATAGAAGCTTTCAAATATAATGAACACCTATAGCCAGGTTCTCAAGTCAAAGTTAGAAAGGACGGCAGTTCTAAAAGCAGCTACAAACATGGGCAGGGCAATGCCTCATTTTAAAATGAAGAATGTCTTGAATGTCAAGGAGAAGATCCTACAAAGAGAAAAGAGACAAAATTAAGAATTGCTTGCTGTGAATGTCAATAAGCAATTGAAATTTGATTGGTATGTTGCATGACATAATAAACAAAAATATTTATTTTATAAGATGCACCCAAAAAGACTTTTTTTTACCTTCCTTCCTTTGGGAATCTTTTTTTTACATTTGATTTTGGTTTTTTCCCCTTTAATTCTCTGTACCTTTGTTCAACTCATGTATTAATAGGATCAAAGAGAAGAAAAATGGAGGAAATAATTCCTTAACTTAGTTTTGCTTTTTAAAATAAAGTCACAGGTTGGTAGAGGCCATTCTCCATGGCTTTCACAGAAACCTAGGCTGAAACAGGCTTTCACACACAATACAGAACAGTGGTAGAAATCAGATCAATCCCACAAAGTTTCTCGGCGAGAGGTTTGTCCACGTGAATTATGCTCTCACTAAAGTGAGAGCCTGGAATTCACATCCGTACCCAGCACTGGTGAGTTAGGGTTATGGCCCAAGCTTGGTGTACTGAGAGATTCCTTAGTCATAAACAAAGTGTTTGACCCACTCTATTCCTCAGGGCAATAGAGAGCCAGAGCCAACTGAATTTATACAGTGGGAATTGATAGTTTATTGTCAGCCCTGGCAGGGCAGGGGCACTGACTCACATCCTATTTCTGGCTTTTCTTGGCATTTGTTACTGCAGATAAAGGTAGACTGTGTCAAGATGTGCTGCTAGTTCTAGAATACAATTGTGTCAAAATGCAAGTGCTAAATTTTATTTGAAGGGAAACAATAAATTGATACCCCCAAATGCTCCTTGCCTTTCCTAAATATCATATTTCAATTTCTCACTGCTACTCATATTTAGTGCTGTTAATTGCACATAAATAATTGTAGAAGAAACTACAGCTGAAGAAACATAGAATTCCTTTGTTTTAAACAGCAAGTCGAGTACAAAATGAATAAACATATATATATATAATCTATAAAAAACAGTTCATTATTAATTAATCAATTCAGTTTTGGCTGGCTAACCAAAACTGGTTTGTCCCCAAAGTACCCATAAATGGTTAAATCTGCTCAATATAAGTATAATCATTTTACTCTATGATCTATGTGTTTCATTAGTTGAGGTACACATTTTGCTATAATAAATGTGCTTCAGTAAATGATCTATGCATTTCTTTCTGAAATGTATGTGTTTCACTAGAAAAGGTATGTGTTCATCAACTATGAATAATGTTCCTAACAGCACCACATTATATTGCTTGGCTGGTATCGGCACAGCATCACACATCCATTCCCTCATGACCATGAGCTCTGCATCTGCAGGAAGACACACGTCAGAGCCTGTCACTCTCAGGTGTGGACGCACCTGTGTGCAAACTCTGCAGTCTTGTGAAACACACATGGGAGCGAAGGGTGATGGAGTTACTTTGTAGGTGAATACGTTTGTTAAATGAACAGGAAACAGGGATTTTTCTAGTCCTACTTCTTCATAACACAGAGGAGGAAAAAACAATACAGCAAAACACAATAGAGATCTTATTGTTTCTCATAGGTAAACTCTCTTCCATCATATAATGTCAAGTGAAACATTAAGAACATTTAACAAACATTTGTGTGACTTGTATGGCAACCAATCTCCTGATTCCAGTGAATTGGTATCCAAAATGATAACTTGAAATTATCTTTACAGAGTGAAGTTAATCTCTTAAAAAGTTAAATACATTATCTCTTCTGTAAAAGGGGTTGATTGCTCATTGCTGAGAGGTTTATGTTAGTTTACAATTTAAAGGGAAAAGAAACTTTTTTCTTAAGTTTAGCAAAACACAGTGATTTACCTCTCAATATGCTAAAATTCAAACACAGCAATTACCCAATTGAACTCACAGCCAATTATTTGTGGCTCCCAGGCTATCTGGATGCAATAGTTAACAAACAAATCTTTATCTATAGAAATCTGTTTTTTAATCAAAAAAATTTTTAAAGTCTATAGTTTTCTTATGTCCAGTTGTCAATGTTTTGAAACGTGACCGATTCTTAACTGTGACCATTATTTTCAGAGTTGTAGTATTCCTGCACCTTTCTTCTTCATCGTCCTACAGACTCTGAAATTCAACACACGGGGCATTTCTTAATATTGTCATGAACAGAAGGAATGAATTATAATCTGCTCTTCATGTAAATGTGTTAATTATGACAGAATCACTTATTTTTCATAGATTAAAACTAATGCTTTGTATATGAACTTTCCATTTAAAAATCATTTTTCAATAAATATGGAACACTCTTTTCCTTATGACATCAAATGATTCATTATACATGTCTCCATTTAGTGACCTAATTTTCTCTCTACTTTACATCTATCATTGCAGATATTTTCTTTCATTTATTCTGCCTTTTACATTTTTTATTTACTGAAATGCCTGAAACCTGGGGGTTATTTTTTACTATTATGTGAATTAGAAATTTCTATAGATCTTATCAGCCGGTAAGTAATTCATCATGTATTTGAGACAGTCTCTAAATAGGAATAGTCTACATTAGATAGCTCTAAAATAATTGACCCGGTGCTTTTAGAGAATTGCTACAATTTCTCTAGAGTAGCATGTGTTAAAGGTACATTTGTTTACATTTTTTTAAGAATGTAAACATGTACATATGAAAAAGGGAAGGTTCTGGACAAAAACAATCTTTCTGATAAAATTACTTTGGCATTAAAAGTGGTTGAATTCAATCTATGTGCAAAACTGGGTCAGCCACTAATATTTCAGGATATCCAGAAGCCATTAAGGAAATAAAAACTGTTGGTCAGCCTCTGTGGAAAGCAATATGGAGATACCTTAAAGCGATACAAGTGGAT
>VBSM01001320.1:415938-429671 GCA_008086735.1 Cheirogaleus medius
AAAAAAAAATCAAAAAAAAAAACTGTTGGTTTATACATAGGGATCAGACTGGTCCATTTTAAAAATTCACGTTACACTAAGTGATCTTGTGAAGTGTTAGTAATATTGTAATAACTTTGCCTGGTATTTTAGATAATCACCAATAGGCAAATTCTTTATGGTGGCCTGAACATTGTTGCTTAAAAACAAGCAGAAAATTGCACTAAATATATTTTTAGAAATTCTGACCTGGAGATTTTGAAGTCTAGATTGAATTTCCCTCTTACCAAGTCAGATTAATATCCTAGATTGCATATTACATCCTGCTAAGAAAGTCCTCAAAGGCTCGAATAAGTCATACATGAATAGTTCATAATCAAGTTCCTTGAGACCTGAAATGGTCTGAGTGATAAACATTGAAGCAATTTGATTCTACTCTGCATGTGATTGTGTATTTAGAAAAAAATCTCTTTGGTAAAGGTTCCTGAGGACCCAATTAACCTGAACTGAAAGTACTGCACTTTGTGTACAATGAAAACAATAACATATATTCACACTTCAAAAAATATAGTTTATTCATAGATTTCTACTATCATACTTTCTGTAAACATAGATCCCTAGTATATTTATAAAGTTTAAAGGTTGTTTAAAGAAGAGGATAATTTTTTGCCCCATTAGTCTATATTCATTCTGATTAGCCTATTTCACTGGTGCTGCGAGGACTTTGGTCATTTTTACTTAATCCCAAATGGGAGGTGAATTGGTGCCCTCTGAACAAAATCTCGCTCTGGTATTATCTGTGGCCTGCATGCTCCCAGCTCTGGATACCACGGTCTCTTTCCTGCAGCTTCTACAGTACTTCAAGGGCTATGCTTTGCTACAAAAATAAATGAAATCTCCAAATACTCTGAGATGAGAAAAAATTTTTGAATATTAAATACAACTTAAACATTTTTAAAAGAACTTAATGAAGATGCCAATACATTTAAAAACAGGGTTAAAATCAAGTTAGATGAGGCCAAACATATCTTAAATTGCTAAAGAGTTTCACGGTGACATCTTGGTCATCAGCAGCAGCCGTTATCTGGGAATAAATCAATTTGCGGCAGCTGTGGACAGCTATCTATCTGCGTGGGGAACAGAGCAGTGTAGCTGCAGAAGTACGTTAAATGTAAAAAGGCCAGAGTCCTGCTGACTACACATAAGGAATTATTTTTAAGGCGAAACTGTGACACAACACTGCCTGGCTCAGAAGGCATCAAGCCACTCTTGTTAATTGATTCGGCCTAATAGCTAATTTGATATGCCTCCCTTTCCATCTCCCTTGTTAAGGATGGTGCATAGTCTAGAAACTTGGCTAAATCCATTTTTTTTTCTTTTGGCAAATAATTCTCTTCAGAGGTTCAGTTAGTGCTTCTGGCAATGGCAGAACTAGCACTTTTATGGTCTTTTAATCTGTGAAAAAGATTGTCCTTGGTTTCTTTAAAAGGTCAATATCAGGAACAGAGTTTTCTTCAACTGTAAGCAGAGTGGTGCAATATGAGATAAGGAGTCCTGCAGTATATTAAAATAAAGGAAGTACACAGTTTGCAACAGTCATATGTTAGCTTATTTATAACCTAGAAGTTATAAGATGTTTTGCCTTTATTTTTTCCACTTGACATAATTGTCTGTTTTCCAAATTGGAAACCTAGATTTAGCAGGTAAAAAAATTTGCCATTTTGGGTTTTATTAAGTTCATACATTGGTATATCTAGAAAATGGATGAGAGACAGGAAAGGAAGGGTCTTTATAGGAAAAACAGCTTTCTGAATTAAGTTGGAAATTATATATACAAATTCAAATGTCTGTCAATGGTAATTTATTTAATAGATTTACCTTTCACCATGTAGTGTATGTAATATAACCTCAAATGCCTGAAATAGTGCATAAAGATAGCTTATATTCCATAGAGTGATGTAATCTAATACGGACCAGTTATTGTTGCTGAAATCAGAATAATGAATTCTGTCAGGGTGGGAAGAATGTTCATCACATGTGAACCATTGTCATGGAAGACATGGCATCATTGTGGTTTGCAGGTTGTATTGGAATAACCTCAATAGTCACTACTCAAGTAAAAATTGTATATGAAATATCTGGCACAATTTTCATGCCCCACCCAAACGTTAAATGTGATAGTAAAATTAATGGTAATAAAATATGATTATCATTTTCCAGAAAGAAGAACACTTATTTATACGGTGTAAATGTGCTTGCTGGAAATTGTGATTTGACTGATATTAAATCTCAATGTTAAATAAAAAATACAAACAATGTATAAATATCAGAATAACACCAGCTTTGATATCGTCTGATCATATGTTACATTTTTAGTGATTTTGAGTTAAATTAGTATAAATTATTGGCTTAAGGATTATTTGCTGGTTCTGCATGAATATGTTTGTGGGAACATATTAGAATCTGTGAGATACTATTATTCTTAAATTACAGGCAAAAACCAAAAAGCATATAGATTCATTTTTAAAAGTGTGAGTGAAAGTCTTTTAGCTTCACAATTACATACCTTTAGCTAATAAGAACCAGCAGAAAATAAAGTCAACTTAAGTTCTTGGTACATAAGCCCTATCTTGGCTAATGGCTCTCTTTCCAAATCTATAGAAATACCGTTGATGCGCATTGTGGTAAAATTCTGAACTCGAAATTTTGAGAAATTTCCTGTGAAAACTTTTGATCTCACAGGTGGAAGATGGAGGGAAATTTCCGCCGAGACTTCTATTTGTTCTTCAAATGAAGAACACACATCGATAGCCAACATCCACCAGAACCCTAACCCATTGCTTGCCACTTGGTCAGTGTCCAGCGAGAACCCTGTGTGCACATTTGAGCATCACTCCTCTTCTGCAGATGAGGGAAGTCTCAGAGAGGTTAAATGCCTTATCTTGGCCACACAGTAAAATAAGTAGTTATTTTGGAGACTACTAGTTGTCCCCCATGTCCATTCTCCCTTTCTCCTTTTCATACCAGAAACCCTAAGTTTAAGCTGGGTACCACGTTTCCCATCTTCTCTTGCAGTCAGCGGTCGTCGTGATGCTCCATTTTGTCAATAGTCTTGGGCTAAGGTATGCTATTTGCAGTTTCAGGGTCTTACGTTTAAAGGGACTGAATCTTACTTGGCCACATGTCCCAGAACTGTGTGCTGAGTGGGACAAAGCAAGATGATGCGAGGACCCTTAGCCCCCAACACTGTCAAACCACAATGCCAGCAGGACAGCCTACCTAGACTTTCCCATGGAAGAGAAACATGCTGTCTAAACTGTCTTTTTATGCTCCATCTTCAGGGTGATTTCTCAGTCAGTCTCTCTCTCTCTCTCTCTCTCTCTCTCAAACACATATTCTAACTAATGTAGAGTGAGAGCTGAGCCTCACATCCAGATTAGTTTGTCTCCAGAGCCAAAGCTCTTAAACACAATAATATGTCCAGTTAAAAGTGTTATTTGGTAAGATTATCGAGCTTATTTCTGATTTAGGAATTTTTTCCAGTCAGTAATTTATATCTATAGAACTGTTAGGTCAACTAACTTTGGCAAAGAAAAGCAACAAATAGAAAATAAATGTTGTAACAGAAACTGTAGGCTCTACTTTTTATTTTTCTCTCTCTCTCTGAACTAATATTTCTCAATACTCCACTTGGTAGGAATATGCAAAATACCACAAGCTTAGCTGATCTATTTTATCACCGGCAATTCATTCCTTCAACTTATATTAATACCTTTGGCTTCCATTTATTCCTTTAAATATCTCTGCATTATCTCCTCATTGTGGCTGTCCGCTTGTTCCCATATATATATATATATATATATATTTTTTTTTTTTCATTATTTCTGTTTCCTCAGAGTTTCTGTGCTAGTCTTCTTGCTGCTTCCTAAATGTGAGATATCGTCAAGTCCTCCAATGACTCCAAGAACTTACAAATCACTTCTGGAAATATGTTCAATCATTTCGAATTAGGAATAATTGTTTTAGTAAAAATTTAAGTAAAAAATGTACATCAACAACACAGACTTCCAGTGTCTGGTTTGACATAGAATTTGGAAGTAGTCACTACCATTGTCACAATAAGGAAAAAGGTGAAACAAGCTAAAACCCAACAATTCTTCTTAGATCCATCCGAGAATTGAGGTCACAGGGAAAACTGCCACCTCCAAACTGGAGAGACCTGCAGCTCACCGGGAACAGAAGCCGCCGCCGAGCTGGCAACACTTCAAGGGTAATTGACGACTTGCCGGAAATTGAGAGAGGAAAAGCAAAACCAAAAACTATAACTCTTGTGGACTTACCCTTGAGAGGAAGGGAGGAGCACATACTTTTGTGACTTTTACCTCCAAGAGCCCCACTGGGTTCTCAGCTTCCAGCAGAGGAGGGGAAAAGTAACCATTTTGGAAGAATCCTAACGTTCTCTGATCTCCTAAAAAATCGCCTGCCCTAAAGAGAAAAAATTTTAGCAGAACCTCCCTGACTTTAGTTTCACCAGAACCTAATCCACCTGGAAAAAGGGAAATACCCAACTCTTTGTCCAAATCCAAAGACGATACAACACCAAGAATAAAAGTTACGTAAACTGTGGACTTGGGGCGATAATCGTGTGTCAGTGCAGGTGCATCAGCGGTGTAAATGCATGACTGTGTGTGTGGTGGGGCGTTGGCAGTAAAGCAGGTTATGCAGGCCGGGGGCAGGGCAAACGGGAAATCTCTGTATCTTCCTATTTATTTTATGTGAACCTAAAACGTTTCTAAAAAATTAAGTTTATCTTTTTAAAAGGCCAAGAAAATAGTCTATTAATTAAATGGGAACACATGTGAAGGTATATTTCTATTTTAAGCTCAAAGAGAAACAATTCCTGTATTTTAATCCAGATTTCATAAAGTGGAAAACTTGCTGCATCATTCAATTATATTAAATAGATTGTTTTTTGCCCTTTTATTTGTTGATACAATTTAAATTTTATGTGGGCTAATAATCAACAATACTGATTTGTGGGGTGTCTGAAATATGCATATTTTTAGATCTCTGTAACTATTCTTGAAAAATACTATTATACTTCCCTGTTCTACATGTATTGGATGCATCTTTATCTTTCTTAATGATATTTATTACACATTAACAAGTATTCTTTCAACATTTGTGTTTAGCAGGTGGGTGCTAGAATTATCTGTATATTTTTCACAGAGGAGCGGCAAGCATACTTCTTGAACTCCTATAATATGTACAGTGGTGGAGGCTATAAAGTATTTGGATTCTAGTGAGTTGGTAGGGGTATAATCCTTGAATCTCTGTCAAGTAGCTCCTCGAATAACTATTGCTAAGTCAGTTTGGCAAAAAGGTATTGACAATTACTACCAATTCATGGCACAACAGTTAGTTTTAATGCTATAATACCACTTTTCCATTTATTATAATTCTGATAGGACCTAAGTGCAAACATTTTAAAACCAAACATCAACATTTTTAAATATCTCCTTGCCTTTCTTCCCTCCTATTCCCTCTCTAATATTTATATTTATTTCTCTTTCATTACAACACTATTTAACGTCATTTAATTAAAATCAACAGTATTCTCTGTGTCCCAGTAAATAGAGAAAAGTGAAACATTCGTCAAAATATCCATAATTTACAGATTAATTTCCATGAGGGTGCTGCAGAGAATTCTCTTGCCAAATAAGATATAATATATTTCACATGTGATGGCTTTCTTTACATGTGCATTAAGAAAGCAAAACAAGTTAAGTGCTACTGGCTAGGAAGCAGATGTGAAGTTTATTCAAAAGTAGATGATATTATAATTGTATTAATTACAACAGGACTCTACTTCAACTCTAAAGTGTGACGATTATTACTATGTAAAACAATGTTTCACTGCTGTGTTTACAATAACCACTGTCTTGTAAACAGTTGGGGTGCGTCCATACAATAGAATAGGACAAATCGGCAGCAATTTATTGACTGTGACTCCAATCACCAGGAAGCATTAATGGCTTTGTCCAAAATGCCTGACTACTTTCAGGGAGAAATTTAAGACCCAAGGAAGAAGTAAACTCATGATCTACACCTATGGAGCAGAAACTTTCTAATGAACATCATAGGATTAGTGATGGCCGTGCCCAAACATTTTTTCAAATTGAAGTAAGATTTATATACAGCAAAATACATAGATCAGAGGGATATCATTTGATGAGATTTTACAAACATATGAACTTCTGTAACTACCACTCTAGTCAAAGCAAACATTTATATCATACAGTTTATTGATGTCTTAATCCATTTAATTCCTTCCCCTCCCCCAGAGGCCAGGACTGTTCTGTTTTCTATCACCAAAGATGAGTTTTGTCTGTTTTTTTTTTTTTTTATTTTTTATTTCTTTTTTTTTTTTTTTTAATTTTTTTTTTTTATTTATTTTATTTTTTTTATTTTTTTATTCCATCTTGTAATGGGGGTACAAATATTGTTTGGGTTACATACATTGCCCCTCCCTGTCTGTTCTTGAACTTCATAAAAAATGGAATAAAATAGCATGCATTTTTGGAGGGAGTGAAGATGGCTTCTTTTGTGTAACATAGTCTTTTTTTTTAACATAGTCTTTTTTACAATACATAAATGAATGTGTACTTAATAGTAGTACCTTTTAATTGCTGAGTAGTATTCCAAAACATGAATATGTCACAATTTGATTCTTATTCTATGGTAGATATTTGGATTATTCCTAATTTCCTGATACTATGAATAAAGCTTTCCTAAGCATTCTTTGTAAATCTCTTTGTGCTCATCTGTTTTTACTTCTCTTGAGTAAATATTTAAGACTGGAATTTTTGAGCAATGAAGTAGGTATATGCTTAACTGTGTAAGAAACCACCAATTTGATCATTCCCAGCAACAATGAATCAGAGTTCCCATTGCATTACGTTCTCACCAACGCTGTTTTGTCAGTCTTTTTTTCATTTTAACCCATGTGTTGGATGTAGAATAGTATCTCATTTTGGTTTTAACTAATGACGACTAATAACATTGAGCATCTTTTTCATGTGCTGAAAGACATTGATATTTCTTCTATTTAGCAATGCCTATTCAAGATCAGTTTTCTGTTCTTAATCGATGGATTACCATTTTATTATTGATTTTAGAAGTTCATTCTGGACACTGGTTCCTTGTCACATTTACATTTTGCAAATAATTATATTTTTCATACTAGGGGTTTTTTTTATAAACAGAGGTTTTAATTTTGATGAAGTTTATCAATTTGGAAATCTCTGTATCAAAATAATAAAGATATGTTCCAACTGATTTTAGCTCATATATAGGTACAAAACACCTTGAATTAATTTTTGTGTATGTGGTGAGGTAGGTCATTCGTTTCGGTATATTAATTTATTTTTCCATTACCATTTGCTGAAAAGACTTTCCTTTCCTCATTGAAGTGCCATGGGACCCACACATGTGAGTCTAATTTGGTTCCCTATGTTCTGTTCCCCTGACCTAGTGACGTCTTAACGTCAGTGTTATGGTGTTGATTACTATAGCTTTATACTGTCTTGAAATTGAACAGTTATTCTTTTTGTTATTCTTTTCATGATTTCGTTATTCTTTCATTATTCTTTTCATGATTTTCTCAACTATTCTAGAATCTTTGTATTTTCATGTGAATTTTAGAAATAATTTGTTGATTTATACCCTTCCCCCAAAAAAACCTGTTGGGTTTTTGATGGGGTTTGTATTAAATCTACAAATAAATTAGATGAAATTGGTTGTTTTAATGATATTAAATCTTTCAATTTATTAAAATGGTATATTTTTACATTAATTTAGGTCTCACAACATTTTCAATATAAAGATCTTTCATATCTTCTGTTAATTTATTTCTAAGTATTTTATGGGTTTTGATTCTATAGTAATTAAAAATTCAACTTTCAAATATAATTAATTTTTAAACATTGATCTTGTAGTTCAAACATTATAAAATTTACTTATTAGTTATTAGTCTTTTGTATGTTTCTGAGCATTTCTACAATGCTAATGTATAACATTTTTCTGAAATAATCATGTCGTATATGGATAAAGACAGTTTAAAGATAGGTGCCTTGTCTGGGGGGTATAGTTTACTCAACCCTTCTCTAGAATATGCCATTTTTTTGGTAAATTGTGTTCAGTTCTATGGCAGGAAGACAGATTACTGGCAGATATTTTTTTCCTGTCCGTCTTTGTTTATTCTTTATTTTGATGGCACTACACCAGTTTTGAACTTAGTTCTAGGTGTTTTTCTTATACCTAAAATGTGGGCTTTCCAGATCTCTACTGAAAAGCCAGCAAAGTCTCGTAGGCTGATGATATAATAACTTCTGGCGTCACCGTTCAGCAGTCAGCCTGACATCAAATGATTATCTAGAGGCATTGTGGAGTCTCACCTCTGCAGGCCAGCCCTTAGCCAAGGCTCACGTGTTGAATCTTCATGCAGACTTCTGTTCTCTAACTTTGCACTACTCCTTCTTATCCAACACTCTGCTTGGAAATTTCAGCCACTTTAAATGACTCGAACTCTCATCTTTGCCTCTTCAACTAAAGAAATTGTTACTCAGTTTGGGCTTCACCTTCCTGTGCACTGGAACAAAAAAATATTCCCAGAAAGAAACTACAGTGATTGCAATAACTATTTCAAAGTTTACAGTCTTGCATCGCTTATTAACACTTGCAGATAGTTGCTGCCCATATTTTTTTTCCAGTTTAAGAGATTTTTTTTTTCTTTTCTTTTGGTGAGCAAGTCCAGTACTGGTTATTTTGACAACCTAAAGTGGAAATTCACCAACCTTTTGGCAAAACGTTCTTAAAATTTTGAATAAGACTCCATTCATGTCTCCTGAGATTAGACTTGTGGAATGTTTCACCATGTTTATGTTATTGGCTATTGGTCACTGAATAATGTTTTAATGTGACATTCAGAATGTATTCAGGGTGCATTTATATATCTGAAATATCATTACTTGAATATATACCCATTAACTATGCAACTGTACCAAGAACTGTATAAAGAAGTTTTAAATAGTAAAAGTGTTTAATATTTAAGGAAAACTGTGTGTTTAAATGACAACATTATAGACCATTGATACTTTTGACCCAATCTTTAAAATTTCCCTACACAATTCCATATTTTATTATTGTTCATATTTTACTGTTCCATATACACTAAAATCAGTTAGTGCTTTGCTTATTACTCTTCAGATATGTCTCGAAATCAGTAAAGCCCTGGCATTGAAATCTATAATGAAAATAATGTACTTAGAATGATCCTCATTACCAAATTCTACTTATTTTAAGCATGTAATTATACATAGAAATTGGAGACATGGTGCGTCCACTCTAATTCACGTGTCAGTAATCTGCTCAAGCATATGATTTTTAGAGACAAAAACTCGACAGGGAGTCAGACTTACCTTCCTTCCCAACTATCTTGCCCTGGGATTAACAATTTTCTTGGGCCTAAGAAAAGTAGGAAATTGGGATGGAGTCCAAATTTGCATCAAAGCCACTGGAATGCTTGTGAAAATGAAGATTTCTGGAGGGGTACACCCAGGTCTTAGATATATTAAAGGTTGATAATCTTTAGAAAAAGTGCTCTCTTATATAACATTATAACATTTGTATCCAAAGTCTATACTAAAGCAATACATAGTATAACAACCTTCCTTCCATACAAAATAATTTATATAGCCTCTATGGTTATTATTAATAAAACAAAGCCTTCTCTTTAAAAAGTTAACAGATGTGGCAAATACAGTATTTCACTTGCTATTAAAACATGTAATATCCCCAAACCAACTTTATAACCAGAACAATTTTGTGGAGGAAGTTTGTCCTTTACCATAAGTTTGAAGAAGCCTGTTTAACCTCTTTAGCTTTAATAGACACAGAATAAATATATCTTGAAAATAAATTGAATGCAGAACATTATATGACTAAAAAATGATATCTAATGCTCCTTCAAGATTTGCCTTTCTCTATATACACAAAGTATAGAATCTGAAGATGGACATCATTCTACATACAACTTTTATTATATAGAATACTTTTTACTTTGTTAGATTGTATTTAACAAGTATATAATTTTTTTGTCAGATTATATTTTATGAACATTTTCCTCCAATTGAAGTAAAAGTCCATCATTTTTTCAGGCTACTCTCCTATATTCATTCATGTTTCCATAAGAGAACTTCTATTTCCATGAGTAAAACAGTATTGGAACAAGAATTATAATTCTTTTTTTTTCTTCTCACCTCTTACTTCCCAAAAGAAGGAAGACATGGAATGCGGATCTCAATTTGTTTCATATTTGGATCCTTCTAAAGTTCTGGCGTACAATGTCAGAGACTTCCTAACCCAAACAGTACTAAGAATATAATGAATGAACGCATTAGGCTCTATTACTTGTGAAGCATATAAATGACTCCAAATAAATTGCTTTTAAAATAAACCTTGTCAAATTATAGAAGTGTGGTGGAGAAGCATACCCTTATCTAAGGAAGAGGGAGGGTAGCATTGTACGGGGCAGATTTTCTACAAGGAAAACCTCATGTAATTAACATGACTCTGGCCCTTTAACTTCTAACACGCTTCCCCAATTAAGCTTTCAAGGCCTTGAACCACACTATCTGGCCACAGCTGCTAGAAATTGATTTATCCCAGAAGATCATTGGAGCTTCTGACCTCTCTGTTAGAGAATTTTACTCAGCTTTTTAGATATTTGCCTCCTTTTTGCCCTAGGGGAGGGTGAAAAAGAAATGGCATAAATATTTGCATATGTTCTAAGAGAAACTTTCACTATTTCAATCTTCTTTTTTAGACACTCTTTAATTGTACTTAGTCACTATTCTGTGAAGGTAGAACTAAAGCTATTTAACGTTATACACGCTTGCAAAAGTATATAATGCAAAGAAAATTGAGTTGGCTTATCTTAAAAATATTAAAAAAAAATATGTGGTGGATGTTTTGCTTACCTTAAAGAAAATGTATTTCAGTCCAAATCCTCACATAAATTATTACTATGATTATCCTTGCATTTCTAAAAATTAACAAGGGTTCACCAAATAATTGGTGGAAAATGATCATCAAATTAAGTTCTGTTTCAAAATGTGCTAAAAATGATCAGTTTGTCACCTTGAGTGCAGAACCTATATGTCCCTTTCCATTGGCATGTTATTATTTTTTTTTCTCTTTTTTATAAAGTGTGCAAGGGTTATGTAAGTCAGAGATATGTCCGCTTTTTAAAGAGTCCAAGACCAGAATATCCTGTCTTTACTCTGCTGAAGAAAACCTCCCTGCACAGGGCACTTTCTGTTTACAGGTGAGGCTTGGGACTGCGAAGCCTCCCTGGGTCTTGGCACAGAGCGGCTGGCCCCCTGGGACACTGAGCCCTCCCCAGGGCTGCTTTTGCCAGCACTGCACATTTGCTTTTGTCATCCCCTGCCTTGGTCCTGGTGGCTGTAACAAACCACAGGTGTGACAAACTCTAAATAGGAATTGGATATTGGATTAAAAAAAACCCTCATGATAATTACACAGCTGTTTTAAATTGTGGTTAAGTGGCTGAGAACTGCCAAGAAACCCCACCCACATTCATGACTGTCTAAACGAACAGGACGTGTATACAGTGATTATGAGGTTTCGCTTGAATCCCCCAAGCCATGGAGCAGACTTTCCTAATTGTCAGCCGGACTGCGCAGGGCCCTGTTTAAAATAATTAGACTGCAGCAGCAGCTTTAGCAGCAAGCGTCGCTTTTTTTTTTTTAAAATCTCAGTGCAGGTTTTTATATCAGATACTATCAACTTCCTATTCATTCTGACACTCTCATTCTGCCAGTCGGAAAATGGAGAAGAGGAAAGAAAAGAATTATCCTTAATGTACACAAATAATGCAGCTCAAAAGTCAGGAAGATCCGGCCCCCTGTGTGAGACAGATAGAAACAATTCAGCAAACACATCTCAACTGGGGGTGGGGGGGTGGGGGGTGTAAATGTGGTTCTGTCTTATTTTTTCCAAGAAGGATAACTGAAATCTTTCTTAATTACCGCTTATTCCAATGACAGAATTGTAATTTATCATTTAGTTGTAATTTGACATATGTTCACACCTTTGCCATTTCCAATTTCCTCCTTCATTCTAATTGTCTGCTTCACTCGCCTGTCATGCACTCCTCCTGGGACTAATTCGAGCTGTCTGTCTGCACCCGGCTACCGGCACTCTTGGGGCTGCCGGGAGCGTGACAGCGTCATTGTGCACAGCTTATCCACGGCATCACCCAGCCATCACAGCCCGCATCTCCTCTCCCCTCACTGTTTACTGTTTACTCCACTTTGCATGTGTGACTTTTCCGTGTTTTATTAGACTCTAATTATGCTCTTGGCTGTCAGCTGTAAAGAGAGAAAATGTTACATTAATTACAGTGGCGGCGGGAGGGGGGGAGCCTGGCACTGGCAATAAATGGACCAGTGGATGTCTCTCTCTGTCTCCAAGATCCATGCCTGATTTAAATACTCTTCTTGCTCCACTTTGGAGTCCTGGATAGATGCCTATACTCAAACATTGACACACAAACATTCAAGCTAATGAGGCTTTTATAGGCACAACCATTTTTTTTTCTCATCTAAGAGTAGGTAAATCGGCACAGTGAGACAGGAACCTCAGCTTTCAAATAACCATGTTTTTTTTTCCCCCCCAAAGGTCAATTGTTTTAATTCATGGATGGTGTCAACACACACAGGATGAGGAGTGGAGATGGTGGGGAATATATATATTCAGTGAGCACTGATGGAGTCCAGTTTTTTGCAGAGCTAGATGTCTTGGTGGATTAGAAACTGCTAATAGTCCTCTTTCACTTTTTTCTCCTTCCCAAAGCCATCTCAAGCCATTAAAATCCAGCAATAATTTCTGCATATGGCATCATTTTTTTTTTCTGCCTTCTTCAGAAAAAAAGTTTTCTTGTTGCTTCTGGCCTACCTAAACCATAAAATACAAGTTTTGTGTTCTGCTGCTAAATGGATTTTCATTGTAGCTAAAACTTCCTGGTAATATGAAGCAGAGGAAATATATCCTCCCCTTCACCCCTTGAGGCCATTAGGATGGGTGGAAATTCATTAAATTATTTGCATCATTCCCCCATTGGCCTGAAAGAGTGAAAGTGACTCCTTCAAATATCTAATTATCTATGGAAATAGAGTTATATTTTGTTTTTCCTGTTATAATTTCCTCAGTCTTGCTTCGGGTAATTGTGGGACTGAAGATATTCTATAGTTTAGATTTCTTTCCCTTTTTTGTAATCCCAGCAATTATTCTGCCAATTATGGTTTTTTATTATTTTTGGCTTCTGACTCATAGCTTTAATTCTATATACTGTAAAACACTATATAACTGCATGGTCATTATTTCAAATATTCTCAACTTGCGAAATAACTGCATTTCTGCAAATATACATATTAAATCAGATGGCTAACACTTAGGTTTTTTATGGAAAATTAATCAGACATGGGTAAAGAAAGCGATAGTCTATAAAATATGATATCAGAAGATAAAAATTGTGAAATATTGTCAAGACTTCTTTTTAAAGTTTAAAATAACAGACCATAAATTTCTGGCATTTACCTAAACTACCTTAATTATAAACATTGTATATTTTTTTGTTTATTTGTTTGTTTTTGTTTTTTTTTTCTTTTTCT
>VBSM01001320.1:429771-461923 GCA_008086735.1 Cheirogaleus medius
CCATACAAAATGAAGAATTGTTTTTTCTAGCTCTGTAAAGAATGCTGATGGTAAACATTATATATTAAAACAACCTCTGAGAATATTAATGTCTCTTGCCAATCAAAATCAACATTTTGATAAGTTTCATTTCTATTCTTCTAACTTTATTCTAGGGTAAATCAATTTGAAAATGTTATCAAAGTCCAAATTAAGCTTCTAAGATGTTGTATTAATAGAACATAATCAATTATAATCAAAATCTCAGCAACCAGAATTTCTAGTATTTTATTTTTTAAGCTAAATATAGTGAAGGAGAAAAAATGAAAGTTCAAGAGTAAAGGGAGAGGTGTGAGGAGGACAAGGACAGTCGGAGAGGAAGGAATCCGAGACAAGTGCAACTTAAAGGCATCGAATCATCAAAATTAGCTAAAACTCAGTATCAAACTGAACAAAGTTATATAATATTTTAAATCAACTCTTTTGAATGATTTTTAGCATTATGCATACATTCTTTATTTCCTATGTATGCTTTTAAAAATTTTATGAAAATAATGCAAGGCCCTGATCATCTCACACCGGTATAACTGCAACACATTTTCAACTGGCTTCTCTTCTCTTTAAATGTGGAATCCTCTAGTGCATGTTGTTGTGATCCTTTGATGGATCAGTTCAAATATTTTTTATTTTGTTGTTCCCCATCTGAACTTATTTGCTGGCTTTTACAGTCATCCATAAGTGGATTCTGTTATAAATGTGCATATACCTATTTCCCACAACTCCATCATAAGGACATGCCATGCTAATTATTGATAGATTAATTGGTTTATTCACTTATATACCTGTTTGTTCAATAGGTGATAGTAATGTATACAAAGCAGTGGGCAAGGCAGAAACATTTTCTATAGTCATGGAACTTACTTTCAGGTAACCTGTTTGTTCTTTGCACTGATTTCCACATAATGATTATTTCTGCCTCTGTGTTCTTGCTCATATTTTAATTTTTTCCCCTTTCCATGTATTTCAACCAGCACTGCAGAGCTGCTCTATTCTTGAAGGTACAGATCAATTCTAATCTTCCTAATGATGCCTTGCTAACTCACACTGGGCCAGAAAATTCAATTTTTAATTACATATTATTATATATATATTTAAATGTTTCCCCTTTTTTTAACTTTATTGAGTCAAAGTCTATTTCTTCTTATCCTCCAATGGCCAAAGCAGTGCTTCTTGAGTAAGAATGTATCACAATAATTTGCGGAGCTCTTTAATAATCTACTTGTTTCAAATTGCTATACTTTAGGACTTATGTCCCTGGGTGCATTTCTTTAAAATTCCCAAGAAAATCTGGTACATTCTCCTGGTTAAGAGCCACTGACTACCCTAACCAACATTGAACACAGCACACATAGATTAATGGATGAACTGATTGATCTGCGCATTAACTATTACGTTGCCTGCCCTATGCAGCCCTAAGAAAGTCAAATCACCTTGCTTGTGCCTGTATATACTTACTATATAAACATGGAAAGGACTTTGAAATATCCATATGAAAGATGATAACACTAGTGTAACATCCTGCTTTTATTTCATTTTTAATTTTTATAGATAAAACTGGCAATACATAAATTTAAACTTGTGTTAAATGAGAAGAAAATTACAAAAAGATTTACTATTTCTTTTATTTCATACAAAAGAAGTTTTCATGACAGCTTTGCAATTAGAGAGTAAAATAACAGAAATAACGTGGCTAGGAAATAAGAATCTTGGTTATAAAAATGTCTTTATTAAATTAAAAAAAAAACTCAAGGTAAAACAAACTTGTGGAAAACATGAGATGGAGGAAAGAATTATTTCTTAATGTTTTACAGTTTAAAGACTTCCTAGCAGAATATATAGTCTTGCTCTGATAAATCATGGTGGAAGTAGTGTGGTCCGCTTCACAAAGTGGAGTTACAGGCATCTGCAGTTACGACTTAGTGGCCAAATAAGCAATCCAGCAACCCATTGGGACGGTGAGGGTCAGGGTGCCTGTGTGTTTGAGTGGGTGTGACTGAGGGGAGGCAGCTTCCGTGCACATCAGCCTAAAAGACTGTAACGGGGGAGAATCAGGAGGGCTGACGTGAAAACGACAGACCTGAATACAAATAGTATTCCAGGATCCTGCTGGTATCAAAAATATAAGCAGAAAACAACCTGAAATATATGTTACTTTCACTAATTTCAGTGTTTTTAAGACATACAGGAGAATATACCGTTGTCAATCTCCTTTCTCCCTCAGAGTTTGTTGGGCAAAAGGAGATTATATAGACATGCAAAGAAAAAACAAACAAACAAAAAATATTTTTAGTTTATGCCATATAAGCCTGCAGATAAACTCTACCACAAAAAAATGTATGAAATTTGAGCAAAATTTTGTAAAAACAAAATTTATTTGAAGCCAACATTAGCCAGAAATGGAGAGGTAAGAATCATGACAAAAAAGAAAATTAACTGAGGTGGGTTCCGTGTTATCAATTTAAAAAAAAACAAAGAATATTTATCAGTATCTTATACCATTCCTCCCCACACCCCTCCACTTTCCGGTAACATGTACACAAAACCAAAAAAGGTTATTTAGGCAAAAGAAAATTTTCCCAGTATGGAAGCATGGAATTTTATAAAGGAATGTGGAGAACAGGTAAGGAATGAAATGACATGTGGTTAAATCTGAATTATGGATACATAAAATAATAACAATGCCTGTGAATAAAGTATATATGAAATTAATATATGTAACAATAACAACACAAAAGGCAGGAGGTGAATAAGGGGATTTCTAAGATAGTCCAGAAAGTGACAGAGAACTACTTTATATAAGATCGTAATAAGTTTTAATATTAGGATGTATATTATAATTTCTAACAAAATCATTTGAAGATTACTAAAAGAATGAATAATGCAAAAATGAAATGATGAAAAAATGCTTAATCAAAAATGAAAAATGACATAAATATGTAACAACCAGGATAAATAAAAAATAATAAGATGGTAGATTTAAACCCCAAATATAATGCAATCAATATAAATTGAATTAATGCTATAAAAACGTGTTGGAAAACAATAGCCTGCATGGTGAAACTGGCTTGCTATCTGTTTTATCGATACATAAAGCTTTATTGAAAGACAGCCACGCTCATTCATTTCTGTATTATCTGTGGCTGCTTTTGAACTATAATGGCAGAGTTGAGTAATCATGATACACACAAGAGAGGGGCCACAAAATAAAAAATCATCTGATTTTTCATAAAAAAAATTTCCTACCCCCTGTTCTAAAAGAAAGAGATTATCAAACTAGATTTAGGGAAAGAAAAAAAAATTTATAACACATAAAGTGTCGTAAATAAGTAAATAAATACAGGATCTATAAATGTAAATATATATGTGAATTACAAAGTAGTTTGAGCTGATTGATAATAAAAAATGGTATAGCAAAATAGTGGCATACAGCTAAAAACATACTTATTGGAAATATGTTGCATGTTTTATAATAATAAAATGATATTATAAAAGAAAACAAATATCTATATTCTAGTCGTTCATGTCAAGAAGTTAGAAAGCAGCAGCAGATTAAATACAAAGGGAGTAGAATGGAAGAAATAATGAAGATAACAGTAAAAATAATAATATAGAAGACAAAAAACACAGAGAAAATGAAAGTATAAATTGGTTCTGTTAAACAGCAATAAAACCAATAAACTTTGTGTAGCCTGACCAAGAGAGCGGAAAGGGAAGAGAAAAAATTAGCCTATCTTAAGTGAAAAAGAGGACATTACTAAGACACTAACTGCAGATATTAAAATGTTAATAAGGACATGTTGAAAACAATTTATTCCAAAAAATGGAATTTAGATGAAATTGACAAAGTTTTCCCCCTTAAAAAATCCTGATGTACTGATATCAAAACTGACACAAGAACTGTAAAAGATGGAAGCAATGGTCCTCTATCTATCAAATTAGTCAAATCTCTAAATAACAGCCTTCTTCCAATGAAAGCTACGGAATGTATTCTGTTCAATAATAAATTCTAAACATCATTTAGGAAAAGTAAAATAGTCATATAAGAAATATTCCAGAGGAAAGCAAAGAAGGAGCAACTCCCATTTCATTTGATAAGGTCAATAATCTTTTACAAGAATAGGGAAAGATACACCAATCTCTCTAAGTCCATAGGAGAAAAAAAAGCAAACCAAGTTGGTTTTATTATATGAATGCAAAGTTGGACAATTGTTAACCAATCGATGTAATGCATCAGATTCACAGAATAAAAGAGAAAAATCATATGATTATCTCAAAGGATGCAGAAAAAGGTAGTCCCCATAAAAACTATTAGTAAACTAGAAATAGACATTTCAATTACAAAAAGCTTACAAAAGAATTAAGCAAGTTTTCCATTCAAAACCACAAATAAGCTAAGTCTGTCTGCCATCACTATTTACATTCAAATGTGTCTTCGAGATGTATTTAGTGCAACATATCATGAAAGCAATATTATAAGAATTTAAAATGGAGAAATAATAACATCATTTCCAAATTATATTATATGCATGTAGAAAATCCCAAAGACCCTACTAGGATTAATATCTAAATTTAAGATGATCTTTGGATATAAAATCAGTAAACAAAACCAACTGTATTTCTATATGCCAACAACAAACACTTATAAAATAAAATTAAGAAAATTATTAATTCTAATAGCATCGAAAAACATGGAATACCTGAGGAAAAAAATCTCACAAAATTTGTATAAAAACTCTACACAGAAAACTATAAAATATTTGTGAGAGATTAAAGAAAGCCCAAATATGAGGAAGGACATAGTCTCATGAACAAAAATGCCAATTTTCTCCAAATTGATCCATAGATTCAATGTAATCCCAATAAAAATTCCAGAAGTTTTATTTCATAGAAATTGACAAGATTTTAAAATTCATAGGAAGTGCAGTTGAGAAGAGTGAGACACACTAGACATTCTTGAAGTAGAACTAACTCATCCAGTTATAAATAAAGTCTACTGAAGCCAAATAATTTTCTCCCAAGTATCCTTTTACAATTTAATTGCAATATTAATCTTTTTTGTATTTGTTCTCAATTGTGTAGCTCTAAAGCAGGAATGGCATATTCTTGCCAATAAGGGATGACTTTCCCTCCCCATGACGATAGTTTTAAAAGGCTCTGAAGAAAATCCATGCAACATCTTCTTCCCTGCCTCTCAACAAACTCCTGTCCTGCTCCAAGAGATCACAAAGTCCAGCTCTTTTAGGTCTTTCTTCTGATATTTACCCCCGTATTTAAATAATATGTTTTTACTGAGATTTGTTTTTGACTGTTGAGAGTGTAGCTCTATTGAACACGCGTGTACATATCCTTCCCCATCTATCATCCTGCTGCTCTATCATGAGTTCTTATATGAATGCTGAGCGTCTACCTTTGTGAGCATAGCTAAGCCATCTATGGCAAAGGCATGACATTTATTGTCCAAGTTTCCTTTTTCTAGATAGAGCTAATCTAAAAAGAAAATAAAAACCGTGGAGATGAGTTTTCGTTTCTGCCTGAGACAAGTGTGAGGCAAGGACTGTGTGTGAGTCTGTCTTTCAAACCTGGGTGAGTTATCTCGTGGTCCAGACGTATAGATGGGATCGATCGTGGTGAGAACATTTGCAAACACATTTGGGTGCAGATTTAAAGCCACAGTCTTTAATGATTTTTGTTTGTTAAAGTTGGTATTTTGATCTGCTTCTGAATTCCATTTTTCAGTGGATCATAAATTCAGAAAGGAAGTAGGAACATAGTTTATTATCTCCCTAATTCCTCATCATTCTGGAGATTCTGTCTAGAGACTCCAAAAGCCATAGCCCGTCGGAGTCAAGAATGCAATGAATGAAAGCGCCTCTTGACAGAAGATAGACAAACTGGATGGTCTTCCATATATAAAGGGGAGGCAGTTACTCAGCTCTGCTTAATGATTACCAAGTAGGAATTCTGATTGATACTTGTGAGATTTTCACTTTTGAGGGAAAAATTGGAAATGTAGATTTTCTTATTAAATCACCTATTTTTTTAAAAAAAATGTTAGTTAAATTTAACAAAGAAACACTTTGCAAACAAAACCAAATTGGTCTGTAGATTCCTGAGATGCCAGTTTATTCTAAAATCCTATCATTATCTAAAAATCCCAGAGTATTAGTTGAAGCTGGACAGGTTATTATTCTCCTAGGTTCAAGGAGTTCCAATGATTGTGAATGGAAACCTTAGTTGGAGAATAAAACATGACATTAGAGAGAAAGACCCCCAGCAATATGAAAATATCATGGCTAAAAGTAAGGGCTACTCAATGCAGTAATTTAAAGACAAACACTGGCTGAAAAATAACTTGCCTTTGAAATTATTTTTTTTCTTTTAATGATACTCCCTCCCTTGTTTGGAAGTAGTGACTGAATTTTATATATAACTAAGAAAATGTTAATTTTTAAAAACATGGTCAAAAGCTTGTTTACCATGGACGCGTAGGAAGTAAGGAAGAGGTAATAAGAATATTCTTACAGATGAAGCAGTTAGCCTCGTTTCAGAGACATAGTAGGACTTTAAAAATAGAAACTAGCTAACGTATTGCTAAGACTCTGCTGAGGCATTGACGACTCACAAAAGAAAAAAAAGGGATTTTTGTTGTGTTTCTCTCCTTCTCTCTCTCTCTCATTTCTTCTTTCTAACAGAAAGAGTGTATATTTCCCAAGAGTCATTGCATTTTTTTTAAATTTCACCACACACTCATGCATCAATATCTTTTTTTCAAACTTCAAGACACAAGGCTACGTTTATTTTTTCAAATAATGGAGGTCAGGGATAAGCCGTAGAGGCTGCAGCTTTGCTCTGGGAGGGATGCTCTCATTCCATTACCAGGTGGCTCCAGTCAGCCATGCACCAAAGCCAGGATTTCATGTAAAATCTAAAATATCCAGTTTATTTCTCTCTTTTTCTCTCTTTCTTTATGTTATATAATATATGTACAATCCTGAAATGTAGAATTTTTTTTAAGAAAATAAGTATGTGAGAATCAGTCTATGGAGCATACAATTAAGTAGAAGCTTAACCATTTCAGTTTGAATTGTATAGAAAGCTAATATTATATCAGAACCAAACCTATTATTATTTTTTATTATGTTAGTCCATTATATCATGGCCAATACATTTACTTTTTAACTTTTAACTGACCCAGTCTGACCTAATGGAGAAATCACTACTACCAACACACATGCAGCATTTTCCTTTTGTTCCTATGTCCTTAATGAGCATTTGCTTTTCATTTTTTCTGATTCCTTAATCTTATGAGAGGCACAAGAGGCACAGGAACAATGAAGTCTTCTGCTGTTTTTGGAGATCATTCTGCTGTTGGTCCTGTGTCGTCTGACAATTAAAGAACTGTAAGGTACTGGGTCCCTGAAAAGCCTGTTTATGTTAAGAAAAAGTAAAGAATGTTATTCTTATCTCGGGCAGGGTACTTCACACAGAGCCCCCTGGGGTGCGACATGCTGAAGACATGCACGTGCCCTGTGCTGTAGTATAGGCAGTAAGGCCAACCCCGCTGTAAGGTGCAACCATCGTTGCTGGGTGTGTTTGGCATTTCTTAAGAAGTCAATCCTTATTCCCAGCAGAAGGGACTACCCATTCAGCAGCTCCCAGAAGATTTATAGCAGGTGACCTATTACGTTTATCATGGCTCTGCATGCCAGCACATCAGGAAAAATCTCGAGGTTCAGAATCCTGCTACCCTTCAGAACTTGATTATTATCTGAGCAGTTATCAACAACCTTTGGATCGACAATTTACTGGACCTCTTTCGAAACTTCGTCAGCCTAGGATGCTATCTTCTGCATGCCTCTCTCTCTGCAGACCCTCACCCCAGTCTCCAATATTCTTCACGTCTGTCAGATTACCCTTTTCCTACTTCCTGCTGTTTGTCTTGAGCCTACAAAATTTTAGGCTGGGTGTGTGAAGCATAAAGGTTATCAAATAGCACTGTGCAGTGTAATTCACGTTTGGAAATGGGTGGCAGCCTCGTTCTTCTATGGCCTCTCTCACTCTGCAGAGGTCTGTGTGGCTTGACTGTTATTTTTCCCTGAAACTTGGGATAGAAGTAGGCCATTATGAGATGAGTTTCTCTAGAAAACCTGAAGCAGGTTATAGAAATTAGTTTAATCATTATTATATCATTCCAATGACCTAGGACAGGGCTGTCCAATAGAAATAGAATGCAAGCCACAGATGTAATTTTATGTTTTCTGGCAGCCACATTAACACAACAACACAAAAAAGAGTAAAAAGAAAACAGGTGGAACAGGAGCTGGATATGGTGGCTTGCGCCTGTAATCTCAGCAACTGCAGAGGCTGAAGTGGGAGGACTGTCCGAGGCCAGGATTTCAAGGCCAGCCTGGGCAACATAGGGACTTCCTGTCTCTAAAAATTAGCCGAGCGTGGTGGATGCACCTGTAGTCCCAGCTCCTTGAGAGGATCACTTGAGCCCAGGAGTTCAAGGCTGTAGTGAACTATGATTGTGATACTACACTCCAAAAAATAAATAGAACAGGTGGAACAAACTTAATAATATATTTTGTTTATGTGTGTACATCCAACTTATGATAATTTTAACATGCAATCAATACTAAATTTTATTAATGATATATTTTAAATATTTTCAAGATATTAATAAATCTTCAAAACCAGCCGTGTTTTCTATACTTAGAGTAAACATCAATTTGTATGATGATAATTTTTACCAGAAAATCTTGATCTGTGTTTAGATTTCAAAAACTTGACATTTGAAAGGTAGATTCCATTACCTAAATGGTCCCAACCACACTGGAAAGCTTTCCAATAACTAAAATCAGTACCAAAACACGTGTTCCCTTCAGTTTTTTAGGTCATTAACTGATAACATTTATTTATAAATATGGACAAAATATATCAAAATATAAAATTGTGACACATTTAGAACTGTACTTTTTATTTTCAAAATTTGAAGTAATTGATCTTTAAGGTTTTTAGGAAGCTTTATATTCTATGGAAAATGTATTAGTTACTTAGTTAAAACCCTTTTTCTCTTTGTAAGATATCTTTTATAGACTATTCTCTATAATTTTATAAGAAATTTTGAGACTTGATAATTTTGTTTACCGTCTCCTCTCTCTATATAAAAATATTTTATTTTTTATACAAGAATATAAGACATTTCATAGTTGGCCAAAATTACAAGTTCACATCCTATAGAAGTCATTAAACATTTTTATTGGTATTTAATTCAGGTTTTAGGCCACTAACTTAATTAATTTTTGACAGTTGAGAGAAAACTTTTTATCATATTTGCTATGGATGTGCACAAAAATGTCTTTTTTAAAAAGCAAGACTATTGAGGGATAATGTACATATTTACAGTGCACAAATTTTAAAAATTGTGAAATATGTATATACTCATGAAACCCCACAGTCAAGATAATGACCATATTCATCACCCCAAGAAGCAACCCTATATAATACTTCCCCCTCCTATCTCATTCCCCACCTTCATCCCTAGGTAACCACACACCTGCTTTCTGTTAATGCAAATCAAGAGGTCAGCAAAATTTTTTTTCTCTAAGTACCAGATAGTAAATATTTTAGGCTGTTTAGGCCATATACTACTCAACTCTGTAACTGTAGTGTGAAAACAGCCACAGATAGCATGTAAATTAATGAACATGGCTGTGTTCTAATAAAACCTTATTTATAAAAAAAAAAAAGGTAGCAGCATAAATTTGGATCTCTGGGACACAGTTTGCCAACCTTTGCTGTAGATAACTTTATAAGTTATAGAAACATATACAAATGGAATTATGCAGTATCTGCTCATTTTTTGATCTGGCTTCTTTTACTCAGGGGTTCTTTTCGGAATGATGAAAATAGTCTAAAATTAGATTATAGTATTGGTTGCAGGCAATTCTGTAAATATATTAAAAGCCATTGAATTGGGCATATTAAACGGGTGGATTTGGGGTTGGCAAATTATATTTCACTAAAGCAGTTAAAAGTGAATTTGAGATACGTTGGTGTGGTTTCACTTATCAATAGTTTATTTTTGGTTTTTTGCCGGGAACCATTATTTTGTATGGCTGACACACAATGTGTTTGTACATTCACCTGTTAAAAAGCATGTATGTAGTTTCTAGTTTGGGGCTATTACAGATGAAGTTGTTCTCAACATTCATGTACAAGTTGTCTTATGGTCATATGCTTTTAGTAAATAAATAGCAGGATCATATTATAGGTGGATGTTTAACTTTTTAAGAAACCGGCAAACTGTTTCCCAAAGTTGTTGAAACATTTTACATCTGTACCAGCAATTTATGAGAGTTTTAGTTTCTTCTCATTTTTGCAAATACTTTTTATCTTTTTAATTTTAGCTATTCTAATAGGTGTGTAGTAGTATCAAATATTAGAAAATAACATGATTTTGAGCATCTTTCCCTTTTTTTATCTGTTTATTTCAGCATCTTTCTCTTTACTTATTTGCCATATGTATATCTTTTTGTATAGTGGTTCAAATATTTTGTCTATTTTTAAATCAAGTTTTTGTTTTCTTATTATTAAGTTTATACACAATATATAATTCTTTGTATATTGTGTATAATAGTCCTCTATCAGTTCTATTGATATGCAAGTATTTTCTGCTAGTCTGGGGCTTGTCTTTTATTTCTTTTAGTGATGTCTTACAAAGAGCAGAAGTTTTAAATCAATGAAGATCAATTTATCAGTATATTCTGTTATGGTTGCTCTGTTTGTTGCCATGTTTAAAATACATTTGTCTAATTCAAGGTCACAACGATTGTCTCCTATTTTTATTCTAAAAGTTTTATTGTTTTAGGTTATATATTTAAGTTTATGCTATATCTTGGGTGATTTTATTTACATATGGATATTCCCATATGGATTCTCCACTGAATAGCTTCTGCATCTTTGTTTAAAATCACTTGTGTATATATGTGTGGATCTATTCCCAGAATCCATCTTCTTCCCACTGATCCATTTGTCTATCTTTACGTCAATACCATACTGTTTTGATTATTGCAGCTACAACGTGTAATAAAGGTTTTCAATTTTTTTCTTCAAAGTTATCTGGCTACTCCAGGTCCTTTGCATTTTCATATGAATTTAAGAAGTAGTTGATTAATATGCACAGAAAAATACACTGAGATTTTGACTGGGATTGTATTGAATCTACAGGTCAATTTAGAAGGAATTAACATTGTAAAAATATTGAATCTTTGAAGGCATGAGCACAGTGTATCTCTCCATTGATTTTTGTCTTCCTTAATTTCTCTCAGCAATATTTTTATGTTTTAATTGTACAAGGGTTGGCCACTTTTCTCAAAATTTTCATGATTTTGCTTATTTTATATTTCTAATACTATTGTACATAGTTTCACACACACTCTGTCTCTCTCTCTCTCCCTCCCCCTTGTTCTGAAAGAATGAAGCTCTCCATGGATGGCAAAGATGTGTTGTCTCTTACCAATTGTCTGTGAGTGCTTGGATCATGACCATATCGACGTGATGAGCTTAGAAGGAGCTTTTCTTCCCCCAGTCAAGTATAGGGATGACTCCAATCCTAACTAACACCTTTATGGCAGCCTTGTGAGTGACCCATAGCCAAAGGGACCCAGCTAAGTAAGTCACATCCCACTACATGGTTCACAGAAACTGCAAGATAATTAATAGCTTTTTATAAAATTCACTAAATTTCGGAGTAATGTGTTACATAGCAATAGACACCTAATACAATGGTTTTCATTTACATAAGTATCACTGTAACTCACATTATCTGCATAACATATTCAAATAAAAAATTACAGTGTTACACTGATGTATACAAATAGTCATTTGAACTGAATCAATCAGTTGATACAAACTAACTGAGTGGTCTGTGTTATGTGTAATACTAAAAATTATGCATGCACTCAGCACACATTACTATACAACAATATCTTATATGATGCAGTGTTTCAGTGAAGTAAGTATAGCCCAACCAAAATAATAAAAGTTATGTTTAATGTTAAAAAAATTATACTGCTCTTGTCTTAAAATTAATTGACATTAAAATTAAATTAAATTAATGATTCTGTTGATCTGTGTCATGTTCCACATTTTAAGTGGTCAGTTGCCACATGTGGCTAGTGGTGACCAAGGCCCTAAACAGAATGGGTTTAGGGTGTGTTCTGCTAGGTGAAAATATCTAATTGATAGCCTGTTAGATATGTTTATATGATTTTTTTTCAAGATCTCACAGCAAGACAAAGACAGATTTAGAGACTGACTGCACATCTCCTTTTTCCTGTTCCATATTATTATGTATTAATTCAGCCAGCTGCTGCTGTGTTGTATATATTTACGTGGTAATAAACTACCACCTCTGCCTCAGAGAGTAAAGAAGATTTTTAAATTCTTGTCAACCACAAAAAGGGAAAGTGGTCAAGGCTAAGGAATCTCAAAGACAATGATGGACAGATGCAATTTTCAAGATTTTTCCTGTTTGGAAAGAACACAGGCAGATGTTATAGGGCTCACAAAGGCTAATATTCCATAGCAAAAAGACAATTTGTCTTATTCCTCATGTTCTGCATTGCTCTTTCTGAACAAGGATTTTTTTGCACAGGTTATATGTCTCTCTTGTTCGGGTCAGACTTTAGAGTGCTTGTGGCATTAATTTAATAGTCAGAGAACATGCTGGAATTCTCTAATGCTATTCACCCCTAGAAAAAAGGCAATGCATCACAGTTTAGTTCCTTTATGGCCCTGTCTTATTTGGTAGGGTAGTCATTGTATAAAGCATGCATTGGCATTTTTTGATGTGAAAGCTGTCAAGGTAGTCTATGTGGGTCATATCCACATGGGAAACATGAACTTAAAAGTTGCACAACTATTTAAAAATTTTAGGACATAGAATTTTTTTCATTTATTTAGCTATCAAGGTTTTCATCAAAATCTCATCATTTCCTTTTAATTTAGGCATACAAATATAGGTAAAATTCTCTGTATATAGAAAGACATCATAGATTTGATTATACAATATGACATGGAGGTACAAAATTGTGAATTTGTTTTATTTAACTGAACTTGCAAAAGAAATCCCCCTTTAGTGTTTAATATTTAGAAATTCAAGATTTAAACTTAGTCATTTTAAAAAAACAATCTCCTTTAAATTACCTAGAAAATTAAGGGTTTCCCTCTACTACCCTTTTTTCTTCACTGCTTTTCATGTATGTGTGCATGGGATAATGGACAGGTTTCACTGACAATTTTGGAGCAGACATCTCTGTCCCATTTCTTTCCACTACGTTTTCACAGTTAAATTCTTTCTGGCCCCCATCGTAAGTAGCTGGCCTCCTCCTTGGTCAGCAAAGACCAAGGGTGTTTGCTGGGATTCTCTGTTCATATTCTCAGCTCTTTACATGGTCTCCACCCACAAGAAGAACACCGAGCCTTCCTTGTCCTGAAACCACCAGTACTCTCAGCACATACGAACTTTCTGGAAATTATAGATCTTTCCTATTACCTCGTGATCACTATGAGGAATTCTGCAGAACGATATGTGAGGCATATGTCTCGGACATTTCTTTTTCTAAATATACCATGCTACTATTTTTTTCCTACTCTTCCCTTTATTTTGGTAAATGACAACCTGTAAGGTGTTTCCTCCCAGAGTTCCAAAACCAGAACAGTTTTAAAAGCCCTCTCTGCTTTTATCCCCCCACCCCCAACTTATTCGAGATTTCTATCATCTTACTCTTTCCCTGGTCCTTAGGTTTACAGGGACTAAAGAATTAGATACTTCCTCAGTGACTACAGCACTGTTTAACTCTGGTCTCATCCACTACGTAACTATCTAGTTACTTCCTTATTAGTCTTATCTCCTTCCTGGATTTTAAACTGTTTGCTAGAAATGATCTCTCTTTTCTGTGTTATCTGTATCTCCTCTCTAACAAAATAATTTTTGTTGATCTAATGGGTAGAGAGCCTCAGGACAGGTAAGGCAGTAGGGATAATGTCAAGAAATAAACAGCCCAACATTTTACAATTTATTTGAACACAGATTTTTTTTTTCTTTAAAGAACATCTGGTTAGACTAAAATTCCATTAGGATTAAACTAAAGATCCAAAGGATGCATTGCAAAACAGCAAAAAAATGGAAACCAAGGAAATGAGTTAAGAGGCTACATCATTTGTGCAAAAGAAAAGTGACGTAGATCTGAACTGGAGAAACGGCAGTGACTGTGAGATTCAACAAATATTTAGATTTAGTGTTTATAAACTATAAGATATTGTGAGAAGATTAACTCTAACGAAATGGTATTCTAGGTGTTCCTATCTAACAATGTTTTGTAAATCATAAAATTTCAATAAAACAACTGAATGAAAAAAAGAAATAAACAGCCCAGACAAAACAAAACTCTAGCATTAGACATCCAAATAGATGCTTGCTTGGAAGTGGAAGGACAACTCTGAGAGTGGATCTTCTTTGCACAAATGCAGAGATTTACAAGTGGAGTGGAGAGAACGCAACAGGGTCAAGTCTTGGTACGTATGTATCCTGGGTGTCAAGAGGTCATTAGAGTGACCTGACCGAGTGTAATATGGGAAGTTGTCTGAAGCCTTTGGGAACAAAAGTCACGCATGACATTCCTGTAAAGAGACTCTTGTTCATTACTCTACGTGCATTACTCCAGCCAGCCGAGAGGCTTGACCAGGACAAGAAAGACGTCTCAACCAGAGGCCTCTGAAGACACTTCTTCCTTTGTGCCAGGAAAATACATAAGCCATACAGGAAATCAGCCCTCAGTGATTTGGGCAGGAGATGTGGGAATAGAAGAACACTTATTGTGAAATGATAGTTATAACAAGAGTCTTAGGTTTTGCTTTTCTTTTTCTTTATTTGATTTTGTATTTGCAAGACAATTATAAGACAGAAAAGGCAAAATACTTTTACAGGTAGGATTTATTCTCATCATCCCAGTACCCATCAAGTCAAACAGAGGCTTTAAAATCTACTGAGGCAAATTAGCAAAGATGAAGTTATGATTTGCATATGTAAAATATAATATATGCATTTCACACCTATTTAAAACACTCAAAACTTGATATATTAATATAAACTCTAAGGATGCTGCCAAAGTAGTTCTTACATTGTGTCTTAGAAACATGGTTTCTTATCATTGTAGGGCTGGAGGGACTTTTTTCCTAATATATCTTACAATTTAAAATAATCACTTAATGAATACAAGGGGCATGTTATTCCAGGATGAATAAACTAAAAACCCTGACTTCACCACAATGCAATATATCGATGTAACAAAATTACACTTGTACCCCACGAATCTATATAATAAAACTATAAGTATGTATAAAATAAATATTCTACTAAATAAGTAATAGACGATATAGACTTATTCCAAGCAAATGGATACTGAAAATAGATAATCAGCTTTGAGGAGCTTTAGAGAGACCCAGGACCCTTACTTTGGAATCGCTGATCTGAATACCTGCACCGGTGGAGTCCTCTCAGCGGAATAGACCTCTCATTACCGTTCTCATCTCTGCTTACCAGCGAACCGTATTTGGATCTAAGCCTCTTTCCCTAGATTTTCTCACCAAAAATCCCTCACTCAAGTCATATGCATGTATAGTAGAGCTTATTGAATGTTTGTAGAGGGGATTTAACCATAAAAGTCCAGATTCCTTTATACTAAATAGCAGGCATCTTTTTCTTAAAAATCCTTTGGACATGGATCACTGGTAATTTCTCACCAACAGGAAAGTTTTCTCTGTAAACTCCAGCCACATAATTTGTTCTTCAGTTCACTTTTACTCTCTGCTCTCCTCAATTGTTCTGCATTTTGTTTTTGTTGTGAACTCATGTTATTCATGATCTTTTATAGAATTCTCTGAGAACTAGGCTTTGAGTGTGTCCTTCCCAAGATGTTATTCTAATGGTCGGTGTTAAGAGGGTACCAATCCATGACCATTTAAATTAAATCTTAAATGAGCTTTCCTAGGTCATGTGATTTGTGAGAATTTGAAACTTATACCCCTAATTCTCAAGAGATATATATCTCCTGAGAACATATATATTTAAACCCTCCAGAAAAATCAGCTCCTCATGGTGGTGTGCACCTGTGGTCACAGCTACTCGGGAGGCTGAGGCAGGAGGATCACTTGAGCCCAGGAGTTTGAGGTTGCAGTGAGCTATGATGATGTCGCTGCACTCTAGTCATGGCAATAGAGTGAAACCTTGTCACCCCCCAAAAAATTAAGTAATTAAAAATAAACTCCACTCAAATGCAGAAATGCAGATTGAGCTAGTTAATTCTTTGTGCTATCTACCTAGGTGGGGCACATAATTTTCTGTTTTACCGTTTCATGTTAAAGATTTGACTTTTGGGGGGAATCTTTATTTCAGCTCCTCATAGTGCCTGGGTTCAAGGCCATGTGTCCATTTCCATGTCTGTCCTCGAGTTACAGGAATTGCAAACTCTCTTAGGGTAGTGGCAGGTTTAGCACCTCCTTTAAGAAATAGGCTCAGGCTTTCTCTTTTGTTTTCGGTGAATATTCCTTTCTTTCTTGGCAGGTTAGACAAATTCAAGACAAATATATATGTGTGTGTGTGTATATATATATATATATATACATAAAATATATTTCAGCCAATTTTATTTTGTATTGGATGTTTTGTAGATAGGGGAATCTCAGGATATCTGGTCTACCATCGTTTCAGAAGTATTAAGTCTCTATAGTACTTCCTTCTCTCCCTCACCACCAGTGCCTGTTCATTTCACAGGCAGAGCCATCCAGTTTTGTCTTTTATCAGGGGTCATTTTGGAAATATTTCTTCTATTTTTTATCTTCATTCCAAGAAGCCTAACAAGGTATCATTTTTGTTTGTTTGTTTGTTTTTATTACTATTTTTTTTATTTCAGCATATTATGGAGGTACAAATGTTAAGGTTATGTATATTGCCCATGCCCCCCTCCTCCCCCGAGTCAGAGCCTCAAGCGTGACCATCCCCCAAACGTTGCACATCTCACTCATTATGTTTGTATATACCCATCCCCTCCTCCCCCTCCCACCCGCCCGACACCCGATAAATGTTATTCCTATATGTCCACTTAGGTGTCGATCCGTTAATACCAATTTGCTGGTGAGTACATGTGGTGCTTGTTTTTCCATTCTTGAGATACTTCACTTAGTAGAATGGGTTCCAGCTGTATCCAGGAAAATACAAGAGGTGTTATTTCACCATTATTTCTTAAAGCTGAATAGTACTCCATGGTACGCATATACCACATTTTATTAATCCACTCATGTATCGATGGGCACCTGGGTTGTTTCCACAACTTTGCAATTGTGAATTGTGCTGCTATAAACATTTGAGTGCAGGTGTCTTTATTGTAGCGTGTCATTTGATCTTTTGGGTAGATGCCCAGTAATGGGATTGCTGGATCAAATGGTAGATCCACTTTTATTGCTTTAAGGTATCTCCATATTGCTTTCCACAGAGGCTGAACTAGTTTGCAGTCCCACCAGCGGTGTAGGAGTATTCCTATCTCTCCGCATCCATGCCAACATTTATTGTTTGGGGACTTTATGATAAAGGCCATTCTTACTGGAGATAAGTGATATCTCATTGCAGTTTTAATTTGTATTTCCCTGATGATTAGAGATGTTGAGCATTTTTTCATATAACAAGGTATCATTTTAAGCAAAGAAAGTTTCGGCTCTAAAATAGATTTCCGTGAGATACACATATATGCATATACATATATTTACAAGACAATAATTTTTTTATACAATTACATTGATTTTTCTAAAATTTTACCCATAAATTATTAACAATGGCAAGTAGTAGCAATTTTTATTTTTTGACCTTTCATATGGAAACATTTTTTAGAGTATTAATGAATTTATTTTTTTTTTTTAGAGACAGTGTCTCACTATGTTGTCCAGGCTGATCTCAAACTCCTGGCCTCAAGCAATCCTCCTGCCTTAGCCTCCCAAGTCTCTGGGATTACAGACATTCATAATGGATGGCATCATAGTATTTATTAATGGATCATATCATAGTTGGGTTTTTGTTTTCCCCAATGTTAGGTTTACCAGAACTTTTTTTGTCTTATACTCAGCTGTCTGAACTAATGCGACTCAAAGCATGGTCTGCGGAACAATGTTGGTCCATGAACTATTGGTTATTAGCCTCCGGTAAAAAAGAAAAACACAGATATGCGGTGTTTAGAAGCTTGCACAGCACTTCGACATGGCAGAGATATTTAAGTAGTCTTGTGGAGCAGGGCATAGACTAGTCGTGCGGATGACAAACTCATGCTGACTCATCGTTTGGCAGAAGTAGTGTGATAGGTGTGCATAGGAGAAACTTACATCATTAGCCTATGCAAAATGTGGGTACAGAGATAAAAACTGGTTCTTTACAAGAGGTAGTCTGAGTAGGATTGATCTAAATAATAACGTGCACTTTGTACCTCCAAATAGATTCACATAGTTACTGCTGGAGGTATGTTCAGTTATTTAAAATATATCACTGGCAAAGCCCAATTCTAGATTTCATTTTCGGGGTGGCCAATGTCTTCGATTGGCAAACAAAGTACCTGTATTATCATCCGTTGACAATTGGGTCTGTGATCCATGTGAGGATAGCGGAAAGGGGGTTACCATCCAGAAAGGAGCACAGTTTGAGGGTTGAGAATCCAGGCTCCACCACTTAGGAGTTATGTGACACGGAGTTATTTAAACTTTGTCTGACTCACTTTCTGTGTCTATAAAATGAGGATCATGGGAGTGGTCCCACGTCATACCTTTGTTTGGAAAACGGTATGTAAATGTTGTGGTCATCACTTTCGTTACTATTTCATGCACTTAAAGCAGAGAAGAATACCACTTTCTAGTCAGCACACATGTTTCTTTGAGCTTTAATAGTGAATAAGAAAAGTATGTATTATACGTGTACTTTTGCACTTTTCCTTTAACCACTTCGGGACCAAAATCGACTGCAGCCGACAGCCACAGAGGAACGTGCACAGCGACTTTAGCCGACAGCCGTGATATGACTTTTCTAATTTTTCATTTATCAAAATAAAATTGTGACCATTTAAAAATAACGTCATGAAAACATATATGTCTATGTTACCTATTCTGATTTACATGACAAGTAAAGCTGCCTGTAAAGTCAAACAAGCTCTCAGTGCTTTCAAGCTTTCCTCATCACGCAAGAGCAGAACGGCCGCGTCGTCGATGCGCAGCACACACTGCCGTGCGGACTGCGGGCGCCGCCGTGGGCGAGGCTTCGCGGCCGGTGAGCGCTGGGACCAAGTGGTTAATTTTCCCAACCCAATAGCTTTCTCCATCTCTTCATTTCTCCAAGTTTTCTGTGTCTTTTCTTATCCCAGTGTTCAAATATTCTCCCTTGCCATTATTCTTGATACTACAAAAACGTATTAAGCACTTCTGAGTGCCAGGCGGTGTTATTGGCTCTTGTTATAAAGAAGAGAATCAAATATGGTTTCTGTCTACTAGAAGATTTCAGTATATTTTGGGCCATCGCACATGTAATAAAGATGAGCGTTGTAAATATTATAATAAATCCATGGATGAGACTTGGTACGAGATTCAAAAAAGGAGAGTCTCAAAGTTCTTTACGGGAGGGTTAGGAAATACTCTGTAAGTTAGGGGATGCTTTTGCTGATCCTCAAAAGTAGCAAAGTGTTTGCTAAGAGGGCTGGGCGAAATGTGGCGAGGGGAAGATGCCTCGGTCAGAGCCAATCCCATGTAGGCGCACAGGGAAAACTTCCCTTTTTAGAATAGAAGATTGGTGGTAAAAAAAAAAACCCACAATTAGGTCCAAAGGCCTATCCAAATACCACCCCTTAACTTTTACAAGGCAGGAGAGAAATCAATATTTGAATTTAGTATTTTTACCAGACCTTTCTTTTTTATGAAATCTTTGATTTTCTTCATTCTATTCACTTTACTTTGCTAGGGCCAAAGAAACAATTAAGAAAAAAAACCAACAACAATCAATGTATTAAATATCACAAAGTGGAAAGAGGCTGGTAGCTAGCTCAGAGCAGAAAAGCGAAGTGGAGAAACACACCTCGCCCAGAAGAGAAGAATGAAAATCACGAAGCCCAAAGCCACCGCGAGCCAGGGAGTTTTGGAACCAGGAGTTTCGGAACCAGGAGTTTCAGGCCTGGGATACAGTGAGGCCAGACAGAACTTCTGGACTCAGGCGAGTGACAAGAACACACCAGACTGTAGGAATCATCCTTATGAGATGAATATTCCTGCAGCAAATTATAAATTGAATATGTTTGAGTCTGCTACGGCTGTCCAGAGTTTTGTTCTGATTTCCTTGCCTGTGTTTTTGAGAGAGAAATATACGAATGGTATAAACTAGAATTTCCACCATTTACATGACTCCTTTTTCCTATGTTTCAATCTTTTAAAGAAATATGTGCAAGAATGCTTTTATTTCTAGTCTGTGTTACTAAGATTAAATATGTATTACTGAGTATCATCAAGGGTAAGAGAGAGGGCAAACCTGTTTATGTAAATGAACTAGTGGTTTCCCTTCTTTTTTTCCTACTGATTGACATCACCTCATTGTGATATCCCCCCATGCACACAAGCACACACACACGTGCAGATACACATGCATACACGCTTCAACCCAAAGAATAAGAATACATTAGACATCCTTGATTAATTGGCTGCAACTAAATACTTAACGTAAACCTTCACCAGGAATTCAGAAAGAGAAGGAGGGGAATATTATGGATCGCAGTTTTAATTTGTGAAAAATCTTTCTGCTTGCTCTAAGTCACAGTGAAGAATGGAAAAGACTCCCTCTATGAAAACTGGGTTTTGGTGACTGACACATACTGCATTTTTAATAACGCAGACTGAAATGCATTATTCAGAATTCACTGCTGTCCAGCAATTCAGCTCTGCTGTAGATCTTCGTACTTCTAGTGAGTCTGTTTTCAGCAAAAATTCAAATTCTTTTTGTGATCCGTACTAGTGACCAAGATACTCTTTATTTGCCCTAGTAAAATGTAGTGAACTATAACTAGGAATTCTAATATCATATCTTCATTGATCAGATAATTATGAATCAGTATTTAGCGTGAGCTATCTCAATAAATATACAAATATGTCCATTTTTATTTTGATTTTTCTTTTGATGGTTGAGAATAACATTACATTTACAAAAGAGGAGCATTCTGTTTCAGGGAACAGTACAAAAGTATAAATATTACTTCTTTTTTTTAATTTTTTCTTTTGGAGACATAGTCTCAGTCTGTTGCCCAGGCTAGAGTGCCGTGACGTCAGCCTAGCTCACAGCAACCTCAAACTCCTGGGCTCAAGTGATCCTTCTGCCTCAGCCTCCCGAGTAGCTGGGACTGCAGGCGTGCGCCACCACGCCTGGCTAATTTTTTTCTCTATATATTTTTAGCTTGCCAATTAATTTCTTTCTATATTTAGTAGAGACAGGTCTCACTCTTGCTTAGGCTGGTTTCAAACTCCTGACCTTGTGCGACCCACCCACCTCGGCCTCCCAGAGTGCTAGGATTACAGTAAATATTACTTCTTAACAGCACAATGGAGCCTTTCTACAGTTTTATAAATTCCTGAAGCTCAGGGATGGTAAATTTAGAGATGATGTTATTTATTCTTATTCATCTCCTAATTTATATAGTCTTTCCAGGATCAAATGTATATATTTCAAAGCAACCAGAATATCAGAGCTTAATATTATGGTTAAGAGGGAAAAGGCTAGAACCAATAGCCTCTGCCCTTCTAAAATTAAGTTTTTCCTATACAGACATTAAAACAATCATATAAAACTTGTAAATATTACTCAAGGCCCAATTAGACTGCTTGCTATTTGCTGAGTAGTTTTAAGTCGTTTATGCTATCTATCATTTTCTTCAACTGTAAAAGAGGGGTTATAACAATCCCTACTGTAAAGATTCCTATGAGAATCAAATGAGATAATGTAAATATATATGTTTCATATATGGTACTGTAAAGCACTGTATAAGAGTAAGTTTTATAATTTGTATTTCCTATGTTTTCATTTTTATTTGGAAATATCTGCTCCCATCACTTTATCCCATCACTTTAAGGCATGCTTTCCAGATCAACATTTGCAATGATTAACTGTCAGTATCTTAGACTTTAACCTTCCATATATTTGATAGGGTGTTCAATCCAAACTCTTGTAGAACCAATGTATTAAAAACAGTTAAGTAAAATAATAAGCATGGCTTAATACTTACCTTGTATAGACATAGATCTTCTACCAGGATAATGTGATCTACAAACTGTACATCTTTGGTATCTAATATTTAATGTTCCTGCTGCTTCTTATCCACGAGTGATCTCTCTAAGTTAATTTGTAATTAAGACAATAGTTCCTACACCATAGGATTTCACAGAAAAATAAGTGAGTTTTCACAGAAAAATAAGGTAATATATGCAAAATGCTTAGCGCAAATCTGAATGAAGCCTGATGATGTGCCGTGCGTGTATGGGAATACAGTATTAAATGATAATTAATAATTAAATAGATAATACGCTAGCACCAAGCATTTGACCTCAAAAAGTACTATGCAAAAAGTTTAAAAAGAGAAAGCCTTATAAAGTTGATAGGGGTTGCATTTAAATGGATTAACCAAAATTCTTGTGTATTTTTTTTCTTTGTTTAGGACACCATACAATGAAGAATATTTTTTTCCAAAGAAATAATTATCTTGCACCATGAGTAAAACTCTCCTCTAACTGCTTGCTTTATTCCTATCCGGAAACCAATATATGAAGATGAAGCAGTCAACATAACACAGAGCAGAGGAGGAAGACAAGGAGAGAGACAGGAGGCAAAGGTAGGGACACGATGCAGAGATGCGAGCGTGGTAACGGGTAACGCGTGGAGGCTGGACCTCCTCTCTCCACTCTCAACACCTTCCGTTCATTCTTCCCAGTGTGAAGGAAAGTGAGAAATAAAAGTTTCTCGAAATACCAATCCACATTTTTTTCATGTTTACTTCTTATATATACTTCTGTCCATCTCTTTGCTCACTGCATCCTCCAAAGAAAACACACACAAGCCAGGCAAGGTGGCTGTGCCTATCGTCCCAGGTACTTGGGAGGCTGAGGTGGGAGGATCACTTGAGCCCAGGAGTTTGAGGCTATGGTGTGCTATGATCAAGCCTGTCAATAGCCTGTGCACTACAGCCTGGGCGTCACAGAGAGATCCCAATCCTATCTCTGAAAGAAAAAAAAAATTAAAAAGGAAAACATACATACCTACACACCCATACACACATTCCCATATGTAACTTAATTGAAAATTATAGCTAAATTCACTAACCAGTAGATGTTTCACTGAGTTGATTAAGTTTATATATTTTGGATATAAATAACTATATATATATATATAAAATTTGTTGGGAAAATAAGCTAAGAGATGTGAAAGGCTTCAAGAGTTTTGTAGGACTTTGCCTTGAAGGAATCTGTGGACATGTTAGTTCACAGAATAGAAGCTGCTCCCAACAAACACAGGCTTTGTCAGAGGACGTTTGCAAAGCAACGTTTCTTCTTTGCTGCCGGCCATCGCCTTGAACTTTTTTTGCACAGCAGAACCTAAGTTTGGGCCCAGGCTGAGAGCTGATTAAAATGTCTGCCCAGCAGATAACATGCAGCTAGAACTATCTTAAACTTCAAGGTTATTCCTGCTTCACTCCTGATCACATGTCTCTGTATTTAGAAAAACAGATTAGATTAGTACACAGACTCAGTGTTCCTACTTTATACATTTTTATCTTTAGTTTGTATGCTCAGCTAGATCTGTTTCTAATTTAGGGCTTAACATGTTTATCATAGAATAATTTTGTAACCATCTATTGTTGTAGACAGAATTAGGTAAGGGTCCCTTGAAACCTATGGGGAGCCTGGAAACCTCAATGAATGAGCTGTACACATAATTCTTTAACCAAGGACAACTATTTGCTGTAACAATAAATACTGATGTGGGATTTCACTCAGGGCCTCACAGCTCACAGAAATGCTGGACTACCTCTTACTCCTCCATCACTTTAAACTGCACTTTGTCTCTGTCTCTATTATTTCCAAATCTCTTGCCACGATCCTGTCTGGGACCTGTTTTGCTGGGTGAGTAGCTAACACTCAGCATAAGTAGTGATATATACAATTTTTAAATAACTATATTTATCTATGAAAATTATAAACAGTTTTTATTGTAGGGGATTAAAGTATAAAAAGTAGTACAAATAATCTTAAAATGTTGATGCATATAGACATTATTTTATGCCAGTGGAATTCAGCTATTTTCTCAAATTTTAAACATCTCTTGGCTATTGCTGCCTTTTTTGGGGCACAAACAGAATTTCTTCAGTAATTTGGCTCTCCTTTTCACCTGATGGTAGTAAACAAAAATTATAGGGTGTTCAAAGGTGAGCAGAGGCCGGGCGCGGTGGCTCACGCCTGTAATCCTAGCACTCTGGGAGGCCGAGGCGGGTGGATAGCTCAAGGTCAGGAGTTCGAAACCAGCCTGACCAAGAGCGAGACCCCGTCTCTAAAAAAAAAAAAAAAAAACAAAGGTGAGCAGAGCAGAGCAGTTACTGGTCCCTGAAATAATAAACATTTCAAATATATTGGGCTGAAAGAATGATATGATTTTTCATATTGGGCTGGAAATACTGAGATAAATCTGTTGAAGAAAATGAGAAAGATAAATTCTATAAGTTAGATTTTCTAGTCTTTGCAACTCCAAATTAATAGCATGCCATTCAATGTAATTGCTCCCTTAGAGTTTCTAAAGAAAAAAACGTCTTTCACAGTGGGATTTTTTTTAAATTTTCATAGCTCATAATTAACCTTTTAACTGCATTTACACAGCAAGTCAAAGTGTACAATGCAATATTTCAATTGTGATTTTGAGTGTGATAAATTTAAAATCTCCCTAGAGGTTTCTCTTTCTTGGTTATAATCAGGGGTCCTCAAATTACGGCCCACGGGCCACATGCGGCCCGCTGAGGACATTTATCTGGCCTGCAGGGTGTTTTTGCCACCGCTGCCTGTCCTACTTAGCAGCCGACTTGTCCCGGGCCCACAGTGCACATGTGTGGATTTTGATAGGAATTACATTGAATCTGTAAATACTTTGGGCAGTGAGAACATTTTAACAATGTAGATTCTTCCAATTCATGAACATGTAACATTTTTCCATTTGTTTGTGTCATCTAAAATTTCTTTCATCAGTGTTTCATAGTACTCTTTGTAGAGATCTCTCACCTCCTATGTTATATATATTGCTAGGTATTTTATTTTCTTTGTAGTTATTGTAAATAATATTGCATTCTTGGTTTGATTCTCAGCTTGACTGTTATTAGTGTATAGAAGTGCTAAATTGATTTGTGTACATTGATTTTGTAACCTGAAACTTTGCTGAATTTATTTATCAATTTCAGGAGTCTTTTTGTGGAGTCTTTAGAGTTTTCTAGATAGAAGATCATCTTGTCAGCAAATGAGGATAGTTTGACCACCTCTTTCCCAATTTAGATGCCTTTTACATCTTTCTTTTGCCTGATTGCTCTCGCTAGGACTTCCAGTAGACAGTGAGCACCCTTGTCTACTTCCAGATGTCAGGGAGAATGCTTTCAATTTTTCTCTATTCAATATTATGTTGGTTGTGGGTTTGTCATGTATAGATTTTATTACTTTGAGGAATGTTCCTTCTATGCCTAGTTTGTTGAGGTTTTTTATAATGAAGTTATGCTGTATTTTTTAATCCTTTTTCTGTATTTATTAAGATGATCATACAGTCTTTGTTTTGACTTCTGTTTAGGTGGTTAATCACATTTATTAATTTATATATAGTGAAGTATATGATAGAATTAGGCTGTGAATCTGTCTGGTTCTGGGCTTTTTCTTTCTTGGGAGATTTTTTTTAATTACTATTTCAGTTTCACTATTCAATATTGGTCTGCTCAGGATTTCTATTTCTTCCTGATTCAGACTTGGAAGGTTGTATTTTTCTAAAAATTTATTCATTTCCTCCAGGTATTCTAGTTTGTGTGTATAGAGGTTTTCACAGTAGTCACAGATGATATTTTGTATTTCTGTGGTATCAGCTGTAACATCTCCTTTTTCATTTCTGATTGAGCTTATTTGTGTCCTTTCTCTTCTATTTATGGTTAATCTGGCTAGTGGTCTATAAGCTTTCATATCTCTGGGATAAGTGCAATTACTAGGTTATTACGAAAAGCATATTTTTAGTTTTTTAAGAAATTGCCAAAAGTGTTTTCCAGAGTGGCTGTACAATATTACATCTTCACCATCAAAGTATGAGAGATCCAGTTTTTCCACACTCATGTCAGCATTTGATATTTTAACTTTGTAAAAAAAAATTAGCTATTTTAATAGGTACATAATGAGAAATGTTTTTATTTTGATGCAATCTAATTAGTCAGTTTTTTATTTTCTAGATCATGTTGTTGATATCATGTTTAAAAATCTTTACCAAGACTTAGGTCCCAAATCTTGTTTTCTATTTATTCTTCTAAACATTCTATAGTTTTATATATTACATTGAAATCTATAATTGATTTGATATAATTTTTTGAATGAAAATTCCTTGTGTATAGTAGGTGTCAAATACATGAACAAAATGGGCAGATTTCATTCTGTTCTCTTGGCCTATATCAATACAACAAAGTAATCAGAGTTTTATATTATCCTGGATTGAGCTTAAGCCCATTATCCAAAGTGAGGTGACACAAGATCCGAAGAATGGGATCCACATGTACTCACCATCTAATTGGTACTGACTAATTTGACATCATTTTTAATAAGATGTGATATTTATGTCAACCTTCATTTTTTAAAAAAATCTATGGCTACCTACTAGCTCTAGCATCATTTGGTGAAAAGGCTATCCTTCCTCCATAAAATTCCTTTAGAAACTTTGTAAAAATTCGGTTGGACATACTTCTGCTATGTTATTTCTGGGTTATTTATTCTGCACCATTTCTCTATGTCCCTCCACCAAGATTCAGCAGTGAAAACATTTAGGCATCAGGTTCGTTAGGAATAGATTGAGGTGATGGTTTCAATATTTGATTATCCATCGACGATTTCAGCCTTATCACACCTTTGCACCTTTGAACATGTGCCCTAATCCTGTTTACTGGAACACACACCTCATCCCTTGACTCAAAATCAATCTCAAATGTTAGCTCCTTCACAAAGCCTTTCCTTCTCCTTCTCAGTAGATTCATTCTCTCTTTTTAAAATCACTTTATTTGGGGTGGGGTTGACATACCAAAAACTATACATATTTCATGTATATGGACTTGATGAGTCTGGAGATAATTATAACCCCCATGAAACCATCACCTCAATCTATTCCATAAACGTACCCATAATCTCCAAACGTTTTCTCCCTCCCTCTTTATTATTATTTTTTGCGATAAGAGCAATTACCATAATATCTACTCTCTTCGCTAAATCTTAAGTATATAATATAGTATTGTTAATGATAGGCAATTTGTTGCAGAGAAGATCACTAGGATTTATTCATTTAATATAACTGAAACTTTGTACTCTTTGACTAATACCCCATCTCCTTGATGTTTTCACAGTAAATATTTTGCTCACACCTCTATGTTAATAGGTCTCATTATATTGACATTATCTCTAAATGCGTGCAATGGGTGCTATGGTGCCCTACCCTGACATCCCTTTAGTGCTGAGACACTCTTTCTCACAGCTGCACGAGTGTTTGCTTCTTGGCAACTTGCAACTCTGTCCCTCTCTGAGAATCGCTCTCAGCTGAATGAAAACGCCTTGCCTTCTTCCCGAGAGAATCCTGCGTCCAATACTTATTTGATGCAGAGTACAAAGGCCTGGCCCATTGGCTCCAATTGGATATAACTCTGAAGAGACATCCAAGCTTCAGAACTCTCTGGGGGACTGACTGAGTTTGCCGTTGCAACTACACTGTCCTGTAGTTCAATTTCACCTTCTGCCGAATGCTGCTTCACAGTTTTAACCAGAGTACTATCTAATAAATCTGATGTTTGCAAATCTCAGTTAACATAAAGAAATTGACCTTAACTATGGGACTGTATTTACCATTGCACTCTGTGTTATTGGAAGGAAAATATAATTTCCATTTTCCAACAGAATAACTAATATCTAGCTAACATTTATTAGGTATTTGCTATGGCTTAGACACCATGATCTATAATTCTTTATAACAACTCTTGAAATAGGTAATACCATATTTCAGTGATGCTAAAACCCGTTGATTATACGATGTTTCATCAATTTGTAACAGCTATTAGAGATGAAAATGAAACAATTATATCATGTATCACAGCATATAATATCCTTATAAATACATAAGAATAGGTACTTTAATTTTTCACCTTTGATTATTTTAAAATTGAACACTTACTTGTGGTCAGTCTAATGAATCTTCTAAATGTGTTTACATCTTAGGAATCATCAGTGTACATTTATATTCATAATTCAATTTTATAACTGCCTGATTTGGCACCATGCCATTTAGATCAACACCCAAACTAAAAAGCATATCTAAAATACAGGGGTCGTTAGTGCTTTTTGTATAGTGAGATTGATACAACGTGTTCTTTAGTTGAAACTATGCTTTCCTGACATTTAAACACTGCATCTGAAAAGTCAGCAAGAAATTTGAGCAGTTATGAAACAACTCAGTGATAGTTCTTCACAATGCTTGAATCAGCCACAACATCCTCTCTTATATTTGAAAATCATATGACATGTTTTAAGAATTCTGCCCATTTTTGCTTTCTTTAATTACATTGCCTGGCGCTTGGCAGTCATTCCTTAAAACACACATAAGCACATCTCATTTCAGTAAATTACTGTATTATTATTTTGAGGATATTTAATATAATAATTAAGAATTTAAATTTAAGTAAAAACTGTTTTGATGGCATGTGGTGATATCAATCCAAATGAGTCAAGTAAAATAGCAGCTGGATGAACAGGTCCCTTCTATGGAATAGCTAATATGTCAAAACTCAGTCAATATGTCAAATGTCACCTACTCTGACAGATAGGTACCAAGATTCAATTGGCATCACTATTAGACGCACCTTGATTTCAAAAAATTAAAATGTGAAAGTCTTGTATCAAGTGAAATGGGGAATTGTTAGGAGAAGATTGAAGTTTAAAGAGATTAAATAAACCTAAAGTCACACAGTAATGAATGGCAGAGCTGGCATTTGAATCTAGACTGGTCTAAAGTCAATGCTCTAATAATTTAAGCATAATTATATTGAATCAATGAATAAATGAATTCATTAATCAAGTGATATGAGCTTTAAAGATTCAAGAGAAAATATAATATAAATATGTTTCAGACCAATCCACTGTAATGTTTAAATTCAACTCCTTATAATACTAAAAAAAAAAAAATGGAATCTTGGAAAAAACTAGAGAATTGACATTAGTCGGGTGAGGTAAGGAAGAGAGCACAGGATAAAACGTTAAACCTAGTATTTGAGACATTTAGAAATGTGGGCTGAACCAAGAACAATTTGGCAGGCTAGATAGAATTCTGTGGAATAAGGAATATTGAGACCTACTTGCAAGTCTGTGTGTATTCATTTCTAAAATATGAAAATTGGCATATTTACTCTGAAAATGTGTAGGTTAGGGGACTTTTATAAGTGTTTTTAAACACATTGGTCATATCTGAAAGGGAAAAAAAAAAAACAATCATCAGAGACTCATCTGAATTCACCTCTAGGGACTGAAACATTAGCTGTTCCAGCAGGAAACACGTGGACAGCGGTCCTTAGGCAATGGCTTGTTTCAAACCGTGGCGGATTATATTGCTGGCATTAATCAGGCATGTGTATGACGATGCCTTGTTCACTGCTTAAGGCCATGAGGCTTTATTTAGAAAACATATGTGCGTTTAGTTGGCATATTTATTTATTTTTACTTATCTCAAATACTTATAACTAAAGGGACATAGTCTCTTAGCAGAATTGTTTTACTATTTCAGCAGGATTTTAGTAGTGATTTTCCAAAAAAAAAAAAAAAAAGGTTTTAGGATTCCCAAGCATTCAACAAAATTAGCTTTGTAATCTGGTCCAGCTTTATTAATAAACTTTGGATTCAAAATCCATCTAGACATTTCTCAGATAAGACACCCTGATAATATTTACCAGGAACCTTTACATGGTCACGAACATTGCACGGGGACCACAAGCGGGTCCGCGGAGTAAGAAATGATGTTAAATGTATTATTGCACTGTGAAAAATAATATATATCTGGAGATCATTATTGTTTACTATTATTTATACATTTAATTTAAAGAAATTAAAATACAAACTCATGAAAAATGAAACTTTTTAACATAATTGCATGCAAATTACTTCACCAAAGTATAAAGTAACCAAAAAAAATAGCTAATAAAACAAACAATTTCTTTACAATTTTTGGCAAGACATATTCACTCTGTGAAGTACCAGAGTTACATGAATTGATTCTGTGTTCCTGAATCTGTCTAATATCTGCAGGATTTTAGGAGATAGTTTAGTGAGCAGACAAATGCAAGTTAGTGTGCAAATTGAGGCAAAATGATAATCAATTTAACCTATACTTGGATAAAGAGGAAAAATCATCTGATTTTATGATTTTTAAGAATGATGAAAAGTCCTTTTTTGCCAAAACTTTTCTATACTGTAAAATTAATATTCAAAATCAAACAAACCAATATAAATTTGAATCCATTCTCTCCTTAGAGATAATGGTGGTGGGACTCATTGGAAGTTATATTAGGGTACTTCCCCCCAGCACCCTTTCATGTGATGAGGACAAAGGCTACTTCTATGTGTGTTTAGTCATTATGTCAAACAACTAAGGAAAATATCATCATCATCATCATCAGTCACTATCATCACATAGCAATAAAATCACTCCGTAAGGAGAATTTCCAAAAGGTTGGTCTATCTACTCTCAATATCAATGGATAATTTGCAGAGGTACAAGAAAACATCTAGAATCTTTTAACTTTATTCTCCCCTTAGGCTGTGTTATAAATAGGAGGAGAGTCTTCAACACTACATAGTGTCCGTGAATGAGCTCACTGCGCAGGAAAACATCAAAGATATTGTAGAACCCAAGTGAAGTGTAATTGTGTTTCCATATAACTGGAAAACACATGCAGTCTGGATATTAACCAATAAACTTTTATAAAATCCATTATCAGAAGAAATTAAGACAGAAGCCCTTATAAATATCCTTTCTCCTTAGCTTTACTGAGATATAAGTGACAAAATTGATTTAAGATGTATAATTTGACATTTTCATATACATATACCTTGTGAAATAATGATCACGATCAGGTTAATTAACATATATATTATCTCACATGATTACTACTTTTTTGTGTTACAATAACACTTAAGACCTTAATTAAAACTTTTCATGTTTAGATAATTATAGATTCACAGGTAGTCATAAGAAATAATACAGAACAATCTCATGAATCCTTTACTCAGTTTCCCCCCAGTGGGGATCCCTTATAATCCTGTAGTAGAACATCACAATCAGAATACTGACATCCATGCAGTCAAGATACAGATAATTCCTGTCTCCACAAGGGTCCTTTCCTTTATCAACAAACTCACTTCCCTCCTGTCTAACTCTCCTTTAACTCTTGACAACCAGTACTCTGTTTTCCATGTCTGTAATTTTGTCATTTAAAGAATGTTACATAAATGGAATCATATAGTATGTAATCTCAAGAGAATTCTTTCACTTAGCCTAATTCTCTACAGATTCATCCAGGTTGTTTTATATCTCAATGGTCTGTTCCCTTTGGTTTAGTATTCCACAGTATAGATAGACTGCAGTTAGTTTAACCAGTCACCCACTGAAAAACATTCCCCCTACCATTTTTGGACTACCGTGTTTCCCCGAAAACAAGACAGGGTCTTATATTTATTTTTCCTCAAG
>VBSM01001320.1:466382-478198 GCA_008086735.1 Cheirogaleus medius
TTTTTTTTTTTTTTTACTGATAAATTGAAATATTTTTGTAGCATTCAAGAAGAATACCAATGAGGAAAATTAATAATGCTATAAGTCTCAATTTTTTTTTAAATTTTAACTCTTGGAAAAAGTCAGATTAATGTTTTAGAATAAAGGCTGAGCTTCTTAATTCAGTCTCCACACATATCTCCTAAGCAAATTCTGTCTCTCCCTTAGCTCAACATTCTGGATTACTTAATTTTCAGATTTACAGCTGCGGTTTGTAAAGAGTTTCTCTTCCCTCCCTTACTCACAGATCAATTCCCCATGGGTGTTGGTATCTTAATCATATAATCATTTGGGCTGGAAGGACCCTTTGCTGGGCATTCATTTATCCCGGTGAATCATAGCAGGATTGATTTTATTTTCACTGAGTCATTTCTGATCGATGGGTGTGGAGATTCAGCCTTGAATCTCTCCAGTGTGGATGATTCCACAGCCTCCCCCGGCAGCTGGTGCGATTCCCAACTATTCATATTGTTATAAAGTTAGCCCATATATTTAACTCGAATTTTCCCTTCTGGAATTGAAGCCCATGACTTCTTGTTCTGTCCTCATTGACTAATGAGAACTGGTCTCTCTGCTCTTTATAACATCCCTTAACGAATCTGCAGACAGTTATGACTCCCCTCAGCCTTCTTTTCTCCAGACAGAACATGCCCACTTGCCTGAACCTTCCCACATAGGTCTTATTTTCCAAAGCTTTTATCATTTTTGTGGGTCTCCTCTGAACTCTCTGTTCTGTATATGTCTCCTTTGAAATGTGATGCTACAACCTAAATGCCACGTTTCACTGGAGGCCAAAACCACAGAGGGGAGAGCAGAAAAATAGTTTTTTGCTGTTCTGCATGACACTTAAAGTATATTAGCTACTTTACTGCAATTTAGTAGAACTGGCAGAAGTTGAATGTATGTAAGTAGAGTCGCACCCAGGTCCTGCTAATTGCATGAGCTAAGGTCGTGGCAAAGCTGTTAGCATTGGCTCACAGGGTTCCTCAGCGTCAGGAGTATTGTTTCCCAGTTGAGGCATCCTTTCGCTTCTCCAAACTGGAATTCTTTTCAATACCCAATTGCCCTCCCACTCCCAACATCAGCAACAAACAGCAACAAAATAAAGTGCTCGATAAATGAAAGGCCTTAATTGTCATCCACTTTTAGCATACTCATTAGTTCTGCTTTATCCACACATGATCAGAGAACCAACAAAGAAACTATATAAGAAAATGGGCACAACCCCTCATCATATTATGAAGACAAAATAGTTTAAGTTTTCCTTTTTCAATTGGCTTTTTGTATATCGCTTAGATGTAAACTTTTCTAAATATCACAATTTAATACAATAGATATCACTGTAAAGAACAATAGCAGAACTCAACAGAATCCTAGAATGCTAGATTTAAGTATTGACTCTTAGGATTGATTTCTTGTTTAATTAATTTATTTATCAAAAATGTAACTATATGCCTATTAAGTGTCAGCCAAGGATCTTAGCATAAGAAATGCAAAATCAAATATGAGGTGTGTCTTACCCTTAAACAGCTAGTGAGTTGAGGTACCAGGACCAGAATCCATGTTTCCTGACTCCCACAATTTATTTTCAGTCACAAAAGCCTGCCACTCAGTATTCCCAAGACATTACAGTGTTTTCAAAATATTAGAGGATTAGATTGCCAATGCTGAAATTCCACATAGACATTCTCTCAGTTGTATCTGAAGAGAATCCCTTGAAAAGAATAGCAGGACTTTGGAAGCTGTCAGTTAGTACATACTTTCACTACAACCAAAAGACTACATCTCATTTTTAGGCACATAGTCAAGTCTTCCTAAAGATTTAGGATAGTGCGTTTAGAACCATATGATTTAGCACTAGTCTTCATAGTCTAGTGTGTGTTCTGCAATTTATATTCAGTATTTACATGCTACGTTGGAAAGTTCTACTTTTTTCAAAGAGTATGGGATAAGAAGGAAAAGCTATACTATAACACTTACCTTGCATTCATGAAACTCAGGGATTTGGCAAAAGGAAGATAATGAGCAAGAAGGTCTAGTGTAGGGCCTGAAATTCTTCATGTCTTAAGGTTTCTAGGTGATAACAATGCTCCTGGTCCTCAGACCACATTTAAAATATCAAGGTTCTAGAGAGAATTACTAAAAGATCTATTTTAGCTGGGCTGGATTCCAACCAGTAGAAGTGTCAATGCCCTAAGAAAAAGTAACCAGAATGATACGAACCTTCACAGGCCTTTCGAAGGTAGTCACATGCTATTTTTCTTGCTTAATACACAGCACCAAAATGTGGCTAGCCAGGAAGTATGGATAAAATGTGGAGTGTACAATATCCTTTTCTTATTCAAGAGCAATAAACAAGGCATAGCAGAGCTTGACTGATTTAATGATTGGCTTATTCAAGACATTAAGATCATTTTTATATTTTAAATAGCCTCAATAAATAGAGGTTATTTATTGATTTATATTAATTGTGTTAATTTCTAAATAAAGTGAGTCTTATAATTCTTGTCCTTGTCACTTCTAATTTTATTGGTTTTATCCTTGTGAAAATTATGAGTTTATCTTATCTGTTATCTTGGATATTGCTACATGATGAAAAACAAGACAGTCAGTCAATTTGATCAATTCAGTCAACAAACCATTCAGTTGGATCAAAAAATTGATCAATACAATGTTCTATTTTGCTCAATTTCCAAGGCATTCTTTTCAATTTTTAAATTAATTTAGTTAGATTATCATCCACTCAGTAGACTCCTATACAACAGAGTATGCTGTTCTCTGGAACAAGATATTCCTGTGTAAGAAATGGGTTGAGTTCTTCCAAAAAGATTTCCCAAAATGCCTCATTTCTTCTCATTCATCCACTTATTCATGAAATAGAATGATAGGATATCTATTGAGTCAGAGATTTATTTTAGTTTTAGTAATAGAAACTGCTATTTAAAAATTGTTTGGTGGAGACTTGAAGTTACCTTGGAGAATAGCTTTTAATTATGGAAGAAGCATTTGAATTTTAATGAGAGAGTTTTGGGGTTTACAAAGACTTCAGTTTTGAAGGCAGATAGAATCCTGGCCATTTTCTCCTCTATCCAACCATTGCTATACAAAAGATACAGAAACATTTGCAAAAGAGCTAAGGTTTTAAATGATAGGAAGAAAATTCAGGTGCCTATCTCTTATTTCAGGGATTTGTTAGATAATTTCTTAGGACTTAAAGAAACAGTTTTCAAAACATAATTAAATTCTATGAAGTAATCACATACTTTAGTAATACTACACCAGCTAGGATAGTTTTATTTTTAAGTCTAGATTGAATATCAGAGCTAATCTCCAAAACAAATTGTTGTTGAATAGATTAATAATTATATCATAACCTATAGTGTCAGTTTATTGCCAATTGAAAACTCTAGGCTTGCCATAGAAAATATTTATGGTTCTGTTGTTATATAGTAGGTCCAAGATACTTAGGAGCAAAAGGCTAAAGTAAAATAGATCCAGGATGCGTAGGACAATATTCGAAAAGTTGGGGGAAAAGGTGCTCTTGGCTGGAAAGAGAACTGGGCAGTGTCTTTTTGTCTTTTTCAGTACTAGGTACTATATGAAATCTTGATTTATATTCTTGGATTCATCACTGACATAAAGAAGATATTTTGGCAAATGTATATATTTTTTTGCACTGTTCACACCAGATTGTTATAAGAATTAGCGATAAGGAAGAAACTTTCCGGTGTGATATCTAGTTGTTTTTCTGTTTCCACAGTATACTCTCCTCCACCACATCTCTGCAGATGCTCTTTCTAGTAGCCTAATTTTTACCATTACCAAATTTTGTAGAAAATATTGCAGTAACCTAAATAAACACTACTGTGAGCATTCAGGCATTCTAGCTTGTTGTACCCTATCTGTGAATATCAGAGCTAATCATTGGTCTTTTACTTTGCTTTGAGACACAATCTAAATTTTTATAGCACATGACATATATTTGTCCTTAAATTTATATTTTTCTAATTATATTCATAATAACTGTTATTACATAAAATATATAAATGGATAAATAAAAAACTAAAATCACCTGTAATTGTAGCAATTATGCCCAGAACTTATATCTTGTGCTTTAATATGTCTTGATAATTAGGCTAATGTTTCAGTGATGTTAAGAATGGGATATTGCCTATTTTTAGTTACTGAAGTGCTACCTCTCCAGTACTCACTGGAAACCTACCCCAGGGGAAGTGTCAGACCTCAGAATTCATGGTGAAGCCACCCAAGGAGATGCTGAGAGACGTTATCTACGGATGGTACCACTGGGAGTAGAACTCGCTCTCTGGGGTGGCCGGGGAAGCCGCTCACAGGAGTGTGGGGAAGCCTGCCAAGAAAATCATACATCAGAGTGCCTACTAAAGACGAAGCTTCCGTCATGCCAGCTGGTAAGAAAGAAATGTTACAGTATCACAAGCAAGACAATGACGAGTCAATTTGGAGGGGACAGAAAAAATATTGATAACAAGACACCATTTAAATGCCATACTCTCCCAACGTGTCCCATCCTGCTGGCTACTTCTTAAGATATGAAAAAGATAACAGAATGATGAAAGGTAGAAAACTTAGAAAATATCATCTAAGCCATATTAGATAGTATGATATATCCAATATTCATCTAAAATCAATATTATTTATCAATACTGTTATAACTTTTCTGTTTTATAGGTCCCCTGGATGTCCTTACTAATTATTTTTTTCTCCAAGCATCATTTTTTCATTTGTTCTTTTTAGAAAATTGCCTCCCTTCTTTTATTCCTTCCTTTAAAAAATCTGCTCCTTCAGTTGAGAGGAAATCTTAAGAACAATAAAAATGAGACATTTTCCAAGGATGAATTTTTTCTTCTTTGTTCCCTCAGTTATAAAATGTAGATATGTATAGTTTTCTTGAAAGGGTAGTCTATCTTTATTATTTATTGTCTTTCAAATCAGTAAGGTCTGTTTTTCTCATTTGGGATCCCCCAGAGTTCTTGTGACTTAAAAAATATGTATTAATAGAAAATGCTCATAGGATGATTCAAAGGATGCTAATTCTGTTGTCAATAAAAACAATAATAAAGCCATAAAATAATTCTGATTTTTTGGGTTGCTTGTTCATCCAGTTGAAGTGTGGATGCTCATTCATGATGCCCTGTAGGCTTCTAGTCAATTGCTTTGGAGGATAGTAAAGAAGGGAAAAGAAAATTGATCCTGGAAGGGGCTGGTAGATACAGGGAATCCTATCATACAGCCACACCCAGGGAAACATAAATAGAGTGTGAGGAATTAGAAGAATCCAAGCAACTTAAATAGATTTTAAAAATTAAGGGAGTTAGAAGCCTTCCTATTGAACTGCCAAATATATAATCTTATCCAGATAAAATTTTCTGGTTGTGTATTTTTTTTTTACCTTATTTTGTTTGGGGGATTTGGAAAAATTATGTTTTAACTGTAATGAAAAATATATAATGGTAAAAGTGTAAATACTGTAAAAGGTCAAGAAGATGCTTTTGCACAATAAATACTTTTATTAGAGCTTCTAAAACTCTATTTTTTCTTCAGGGTTGAGAGTGTTACCCTCTAATGAATAGACACTTCTTTGTCAGTGTGGAGAGTGGGGAGAACAAGTGGTATACATTAGGGTTCCCCAGAGAAACAAAACCAATACAATATAAATCTATATAATGTATACGTGTATAGATACATACCGTGTTTCCCCGAAAATTAGACAGGGTCTTATATTTAATTTTCCTCAAGAAGAAACCCTAGGGATTATTTTCAGGGGATGTGTTATTTTCCCCTCAAAAAGCCTCAGCTTGCAGCACGCACAAGATGGCCGGGACCTGACAGGGGGAGCCGACCTTGTTGGTGGGGCTGCCCGCACCTTTCCCGTCACCTCTGGGATAGTAGCTGTGAGAATGGGGCAGATGAGAAGGGCCGCTCCACAACGAAATGCATGGGTTATGCAGATGCGCTGTGTAGCCACGCCCATCGCTAGGTCATATTTTCGGGGTAGGGCTTCTATTGCTCAAATGCTTAGAAATCCTGCTAGGGCTTATTTTATGGATAGGTCTTATTTTCGGGGAAACACAGTATCTACGTAAGATGAGATTTATTATGGGAGCTGGTTCACGCAATGGCAGAGGCCAAGTCTCGTGATTCGCCATCTGCAGACTGAAGAATGATGAAAGTTCAGTCTGACTTTGAAGGCCTGAGACTCAGGTGAGGTGATGGTATCCAAAGGCCCAAGAACAAGGATGTGCAAGGGCAGAAGGAGATGGATGTCCTAGCTCAAGAGAGAGATTTCTCCCTTCCTCTGTCTTTTTGTTCAGTCTAGCCCTGCAACAGATTGGATGGCGCCCACCAACACTGGTGAGAGTGGGTCACTTTACTCAATCTACTGATTCAAATGCTAATCTTTAGTAGCTGTGAAGTAATAAATGTCTGTTGTTTAAAAAAAAACAACAAATGCTAATCTTTGCTGGGAGCAGCGTCACCGACTCGCCCAGAATTACTGTTTTACCAGCTCTCTGGGCGTTGTTTGGCCGAGTCAAGTTGACCCACAACATTAAATATCACCAATGGCATAGCCGCATGTGTGACCTACCTCAGATAACGGATGTTGAAACTGTGCTTAATTGTTCTAGTATTTTGGAGACAAGCAAGACCATCAAAGTCACAGGATCTAAAATTTATTAAGCAATAAGAACCTTTATCCTCAATAATATTTAAAAACTCACAAATGGATAAAAAATCCTTTAATCACCAGATCAAAATGAATATATTCTTCATCCTGAAAATGTGTTTATAAAAGATTTTGTGGCCAGATCCTATAAGCACTAGATTCTATGAATATCCCAAGGAAGCAGTAGATTATTGTTGTGTATTATAAGAACTATGAAGAAAGTTCAATTCTGGGAATGATCAAGATCTGATTTATTAAGGCCAAGAAAGAGACAGGGTATCTAAACTTCCCAAGGAAGCCAAGTCCATTTAGTATGTAATATTATTGCCTGAGGAGTTAGCTGTTGCCGTACTGGAAAAATAACAATGTCAACCAGTCCCATTAGACAATGATATTAACAGTAGAATAATAATGACAACACAGGCGACCATGTATTAAACTTTGATAAACTAGGCATGTCAAATGTTTAATATATTATATTTTGTTAATTTTATAATAGCCATTTTTAGTATTTTAATAACTGTTGAAATAGATTCTTCTTAAAACAGATGACCTCTTACAATCTTCATTTGCAAGACAAAAATAATTATCCTTTTGACATTGCCTACACATGTGCAGATTTGGTAACTGCTGCTCAATCTGTTTCTCATTTCAACCCAGTCAGTACTACACAGGTTAAATTCAAAATGAATTATATTATACTGTGTCAAGGTATTGAAAAGAATTATATATGCAAAAGGACCCATAAACAAAACAATGTATGCAGCTAAACATGGAAATGAACTCTAAATTTGATATTGGTAAATAAAACATTCATCAGAGAAATGAGCACAATTCCATATATATTTTTTGAAGATTTACACGCAAACGCTCTGAGAATTTAAGATAGGACACCCGATAACTGCAATACTTCCTTTCATGTATTGTTTCTGAGCTGAGAAAGGATTCTCTATTATAAACAAAGCCCTATAACTAAAGGCAGGAATATTGCTGGAGTGCTTAAAACATCAGAGGGAAACTTGGAAGAAACCAGGGGCAGATAGGATTGATTTTTCCATAGAGCAAGGACATCAATCTGTCAGAAACTTTCTATTGACTTTGAACAAAATTTGCTTACATTTCCAGTAACTGTGATTCAAATAGAAGAAGAACAATGAAATTTTGTGTTTAGATAAATAGTAATTAATAGCATCAACAGTTACAAATAAGTTTTAACAATGTTGGAGAAAATGCTAGAGATAATAGTAGAGCACTCTATTAATAAGAGTGCCACACCAGTGCTTTTGAACGCACGGAGAATGATACTACCGTTTTTAAAAAAAGCAAAAGAGCAACAATATTGACATTGACTGACTGTAGTTTAAAAGTAAGTTAAAATAGTCAGGCTCTGAATATGATAAGTATTGGGAACACATAAGCCAATGTATTGTTCTTATAGTTTCCTTTTAATATTGAAATAAGTCTTAAAAATCTCTTTTTGTATGTAAAAATTAAAATCAAAATGAAACAAAATTTTTTTCTTAGTGATACAAAAAATAAAGGTGACTATTAGAATAACCTATGAGATTTGATGAAATACAACAAGTTATTTAAATTGTTCCTCAAAATTCTAGTTATACATATTAATATTTTTAGTTTAGATATGAAAAAAAATGAGTCTTAGAGAATCTAGGTACCATATCAAAGGTCATACAACTTATTCTATGCTTAGATAGCCCCAAGGACTAGTTTGTTGAAATGCTGGCTGTCTTTCACAATGTCATGGTCTTTATGCACATTTCAGAGGCTCAGTTTCTTCAAATATAAAAGAGAAATTTGAACTAAAAACACTATAAAGTTCTCTTTACTACTGACATTAATGATTCTGAGGAAAACCCAAGCTATGTTTTAATGTCAACCACAACATCAAGGAAATGTCAACCAAGTAACCCTTATATTAATTCAATACGCAATTATGATCCAAAATGTCCAATGTTTTCCCGGAATCATTTTGAGCATATTTAATATATTCTATTTACTCTATACCACATAAGGTGATAATGAGCCTTTTACATTGTGATCTGCACTAGAAAAAAGAGCTTATTTTTGTATGCCCTAAAATCAACATTCTGTTCTAGACTCCAATTATTTAGTAAACATGTTTTTCCTTCCCCTTTTCTGTATTTTTAATTAATTTTAAATTTAAAATATAGCAACTCTCAACTTTTATTTTTTGACCTGGAATAATGTTTTCAAATATTTTTATTATAGAAATCTATAGAGAATCTCTGACCTCTTTGTTGACTTTTTCTAGAACATCTATAGCTTTATTTCTTTGTCTACAGCTACGGCAAACAAAAATAAACCAATTCTTTTTCAGTGTGGTGAATATTGTTTACATCAACAAAACTGTTTCTTTTCTCTTTTGCCTGACATTTGCATATCCAATGGTCCCCTGCCGTACTGTGGCCAGCCAGATCATCTTCTATCTTCCTGTAATTTATCCTCATCAGCTCTGAATGACATTCCGCGAAAGTTATCTGGAGGTCGTTAAACCCATTTCACTACATTTCTACTCAAAGGAGAGTAAAACATTTTAGACGTGCAGTTTGTCTTAGAGTTCTAACACACCTGAGAGATGGGAGACATGTTAAAAATAAAAAATAAAATAAAATAAATCAAAGAAATTAAATAATTTGACCAAGTCCTCATGGCTTTTTTGGAGCAGTGCACAAGAGCCATACCTCCGGAATCTTGATCCACTCTGCCATGCTTGTGAGTCTGAGTCTGTCTATCCCATCTTTCTAATTTTACTTGTTAAGTTGATTTTCCTGATCTGCTGAAAAAAAAGAATTGAATAACTTGGAGATTACTAAAACCATCAATTTATATCATTTGCATTAATTATAGCATAAAGTCATGAAATTAAAAACTTGGTTTTTAATCATAAAATTTCTTTACTGTTTTGAATTCTAAAACAAACAATATATATATAATTTCTAAACAGTAAATTTCTATTTGTTTTAATTATGGTGTAAAGTCATGAAACTTAAAACTTGGATTTTAATTATAAATTTTTTTGTTGTTTTGAACTCAAAAAGAAACAACCTATATATAATTTTAAAACCTTAATAATAAAGACTATCTCAACAGAAAAAAAAAGAATTTCTTTCAATACTATTAAAACTCGGTTACTTTTTTTTATATAATTGGACTATTTTAAAAACATGGCAACTCAAGAGACTATTTTGAAGACGTTGAAAGCACACTATTTAGATTCAGAAACATATCGACTCAAATCTGGGCTCTGCTAGTTGCTGGTTCTATCACAGGGTCCTTCTCTAAGTCGATGTCTTTTTAAAATTTATATAATGAGAAAATAATATCTACATAGGATTGTTGAAAAAAAATTAAGAGATCTATGAGGCTATATAACTCAAGCTTGGGCCATCATGAGTCTTTAATAAATGTTAGCAATTTTATTATGATTAAGAAAATTGAGTAAAATAGACCAAATATGAACAGTGAAGAAAGATCTAGAAGGTGAGAAATTATAAATACTCATTCTTTTTATGTAGCTTTTCAAAATATCATATAAAATCATTATAATAGTGAATCATGAATAAATAAATGCGATAAAGGTGTAGAGAGGATAGGGAGAATGCCAATAATTCTTCCACATTCTCTGAGTTCCCTGTGGTAACAGAGAAGCCTGAGAAACTCCACACTTTTCCTTCTCATTGCTCATCACCCCCAGGACCTTCCGGTCGAATTAGCATAGGGAAATTAAAACAGCTAAACCCACAGTGAGATGTCACTGCATGACGTCTAAAAATTTCAACAGGATGGTTATCTGAAGTGTGGGTGAGAGTGTTCAGCCACCAGAATTCTTTGAATCTTCCAGTGGGAATGTAAAAATCACACAACCGATTTGGAAAACAGTGTGTTAGTGTCTCAGTTGGGGCTTCTGTAACAAAGTGTCAAAGACCAAGTGGCCCATAAACTATAGGAATTTATTCCAGTTCTAGCGGCTGGAGTCTGAGATCAGGGTGCTAGAGTGGCCGGTCCCAGTGCTGGTCATCTTCTGGGTTGCAGACGGCCACCTCCCTCGTGTGTCTTCACATAGTAGGAAGAGAGAGCTCTAGTCCTTTCCTCAATTTGTAAAGGCACTTTTAAGAATCTCATTTACTAAGACTCCACTCTCATGACCTAACTACCTCCCACAGGCCCCCACCTCCAAAAACATTGGAATTCAAGCTTCAACTCATGGATTTGGCAGAGCGGAGAGGCACAAAAACCGTCAGTCTATAAGAATGAGTTCTTTTTAAAAGATCAAAGATAGATAGACCTATTCCACTTACAGGTATTTATTCAAGAAAAAGAAAAACATATATCCACATAAATACTGATGCACAACTGCTGACAGCAGCCTTACTTGTGATGGCCTAAAAGCAACCCCAGTGCCCATCAAGAGGAAAGTGAACAAACAAATCATGGAATGTTTATACAGTGAAATACACAGGAGTGAAAAGAAATTGAAAATTATTGATACTCATAAACACATGAATAAATTATTCAAATAATTATTCTGAGTAAAATAAGCAAAACTTCCCTCCCTCCCCCTAAAAAAGTACACACTGAATGATTCCACTTAGTATGAAATCTAGAAAATGTGTGGGAAAAAATATAATGACATAAAAAGATCATTTGGGGCATTAGAATGGGGATAGGGAGTGGGGCCTGAGACAGATGTGGAGAGTGATGGACACAACCTAGCAAATTGTACCTGATGGAAATAAGACCACCGGGGCTTAGGGACCCCATTTCTAAGGCCGTGGGAGGAGAGGAGGTGAAGGAATGCTGCCTGAGCAGGAGCTGGAGATAAGGACAGAAGTTAACTGCCTAGTTGGGGGACATTCCAGCAATCTGGGAGTACAGCAAAGCAGACTCCCACCTTAAAGCCTGAGAGGCCTCATGCCTAAAAAGCCACGGAGCAGCTTGACATGAAAGCCACCCATGCTGTAGAGGAAGATTGCAACATGTCAGCCCAGGAGAAAGGACGTCAGACTGCAATTCTTTTTTTTTTTTTTTTTTT
>VBSM01001320.1:504366-522716 GCA_008086735.1 Cheirogaleus medius
TGTAACCCTAACAATATTTGTACCCCCATTACAAGATGGAATAAAAAATAAAAATAAAAAGACACATAAAAAAATTAAAAAAAAAAGAAAATATCTTCCTAGAGTATATTTTCTAATACATAAAATGCAATTAATGTTTACATACATTACATACATTATATCCATACATAATGTTTACATACATTATATCCAGCAAACTTGTACAACATTTTTTGAGAGTCTAATAATCACTCACTTTCTTCCTTGTGGGGTTGCTATCTTAGACAACATATAAATCGCGACAAATTTGGTTTTCCCTTCCCAATACTTATAAATTACATGCAGTCCAACACACACTATCTTTTCATTAGAGTCTAGTAGCCCACTTAGATTTATTATCACTGCCATCCCTGAAAGCTTTTTTTCCTCCTTTTCTAATAACTTAATTCCTTCTACTTCTTGTAGTGTTGTAGTATCTTCTCTTTCTTCTCTGGATACCCTGCACTTCTTTCTCTTGCTTTATTGCTCTAGCTAGAACTTCTAGTACTATGTTAAATAAAAGTGATGAAAATAGGCGTCTTTGTCTTGTTCTAGATTTTAGAAGAAAAGCTCTAAATTTTTCCCCATTCGATATGTTAGCTGTGTTATGTAGCCTTTATCATATTGAAGTATGTTCCTTCTATATCAAATCCATTTTGGATTTTTATGATGAATCTAGGTCACATTTTATTAAATGTTTTCTGTGCATCTATCAAGCCTGGGTTGTTCCTTTTCTGATACTTTATGAGGGAACTCTAGTAACGTTATAATGTTACCCACATCTGAATTTCTGTATGTATTATTCAATCTCATATGCTAAGGCTTCTAAAGGTCCTAGGGCCAGCTTTCAAGTGGTTTCTAAAATTTCTTTCTCAATCTTCGGAGATGTTCCCAATGCCATTGTAGACAGATCATGTCAAGTCACACTGTGAATTTTCTTGCTCTGTGAATCAACTCTTTGGGAATGGTTCTTGGCTGATGTGCAGGATTTTGACTTAATCCAACCTGCATCAGAGTATTATTTCAGAGTTCAGATGCTCCTGAACAAAACTTTAAAATAAAATCCAAAATTGGCTGTATCTATCTGCTCTTGGATATTTAAAAGAGCATCTGGAGAATCTATTGAATATCTTATAAACTGCCCTCAAATTTATACTAATTTCACCTGATTTCCGGCTTCTTCTAAGTTCCTCTGCATTCCACACAGTTTCTTCATCGGGCACATATAATGTCACTGACCCATAAATGTTGTCACTGATTAAACTATGCTGACCCACGTGGTTCTTAACTACTTTTCTTGGTCCCATAAAATACTCAAGTATCTTCACGCAGTAGGCTTACTAAAATTTTTAGTACATGAATCTTTACCACAGTAACACAAACCAATTAACCACTTCGGCACGGCGCTCACCGGCCGCGAACCCTCGCCCACAGCGGCACTCGCAGTCCGCACGGTAGTGTGTGCTGTGCATTGACGACGCGGCCGTTCTGCTCTTGTGTGATGAGGAAAGCTTGAAAGCACTGAGAGCTTGTTTGACTTTACAGGCAGCTTTAGGAAAATAACTAGAATAACTCCTACTAAGGACTTGTTAAAAGGTCACAGATTCGTAGTAACTTATTAGCTGAACGTACACACTGCAACTGCAGAGATAGAAGCTGTAAAAGTAAAAGCTTTTGGCTGTCGGCTAAAGTCGTCGCTCGGCTGTGCACTTTCAACTGTGGCTGACGACTATAGTCGACGCTGGTACGGAAGTGGTTAATATCTGAGACACCCCTAATGCAAGAAAGGAAAAAAGATGCTAGGCTCTTTCACAACTTGGATGTTAGTCTTCTACCATGTTGCCTGCCTCCCATTTTAGTAACTCATGCAGAATATTTTGATTGCTCTAGCCTCTATTACATAATTCCTTTGACCTTCTCTTTCCACATCCATGTAAACAGTTGGCTCCACCGATCTTTGGGCCACCTATTCCTATTTCCAAAATCTCTATGCTCAATTGTTGTTCAGACATTGTCTGAGGAAAGAAGAAAGCATCGTGCGGATTTTCACTGACATAAATTATTGTTCTCCATTTAGAAAGTATATGAAGTTGCAGACAGGTTTGGGTTTTTAAAAATAATTCCTTCCTTTTGGCTTCCTGATGATTTTCAATAGCGTAGCTTTATGATTACATATTGGACTGGAAGCTAGCTTACCTACTTGTTTTTCGCTTCCATTAGCTACTCCCTTCCTTTTATCTTTCCTTCTTTCCTTTTTTTTTTTTTTTTTTTTTTTCAGGAGCAGGTAGTTTTCCTTCTGTCTTTCTTTCTTTTCTTCTATTCTACCATCTCTGACTTTAGGACTTTCTTCTTCTCTCTTCCCTTCTTTCTTCCTTTCTTTCTCACACATTCTCTCTCTGCCTTCTTCATTAAGTTTATAAAAAAAAAAAGAGAAAAAATGTTTTACTTCTGGCAAATCATTTACTATTATCTTTTTGAAGATAAGATTTTCATCACCTAAATACAAAAGTTGATACTTGTTAGTAATCACACAAAATTTTACAATTATCTACATGTTTTCTGCAGGTTGTAAATTAGGTTGGTTGTACCACTGGATGCAGTTAGACTCTAAAATGTTCCAGCTGGGGCTGGAGTTGAGGTGGAAATAGCTTCTTCTCACCCTTGTGAATTGCATGAAGACTTCCATTCCTTGAGTGATCTGCTGGGTCAAAATCCCTCATCAAATTTGTCAATGTGAGTAGGTCTTTACTACAGTTATCAGCTTAAATCTCAGCCCTCTTATCACCATTTAACATTTTTCTGGAATGACTTAAATGGATTTTGACAGTACTCCAATATCAGAGAACATATTCTGCCAGTCTAAAACGTATTCAGTAGTTACAATCGCAAAACATCTAAATTTATCCAATTTCATTTCTTGGATGCTTTTTCCCCCTCACCCTACATGCCAAAGTAAGCCATTTTTTACTGTGTAGTGGCAAAAACAGGCCCCAGAAGCACTGAGATTGATTTACTGCTTTCCACATTTTTATTATTCTTGTGACTCTGCATCCTCAAATATTCAAGGTATTTCATTAGAAATTATACATTATTTGTGGTAGAAAAGATATTTAAATATTAGGGCTGATGTATAATAACCATTTTCCAATCACCCAATCTTACAGATGAAGCAATGTAGTGAAGAGAAGATATGAGCTTTATCCCAAATCATCCTCTTAAAGAATGGTCAAGTTGGTGGCAGCCATTTCTCTAGGCTCTAGAACACTCAACATTAGCACACAGTGTGGTGTAGTCCAGATGTTGATTTAAGTATTTGGGGTATTAATATTGACCATGTATTAGATAATATTCATGCTGGTAGGTTACTTACCAGCTCAAAAAGGCATCTCTTTATAAGTACATAGTATTGGTACTACAAAATTTCTTTGCTACACATTGTATGCAATGGTTGTACATATTGCAGGCAATTATTAGATGCACATCATCTTGGGGAGGGTCCTAATATTAGGTTGAAACATATGAAATCATTAAACTATTTTTTGACCAAAAAATTATAAGTCAATATTGTTTAATCTAATACTTTGGTGAAATAGTAAATGGTAGTGTTTGGGACTAAAATAATGTCAAATTCTGTGGCCTTTTATTTCCTCAGTGTTAAAGTGGAGATGGGGTAGGAGTTGGTCAAGGCAAACAAGCATTTAACCAATTTGAATAGGAAAAATAATCCAAAGAGAAACATTTTCTTTGTAAAGCCTTCAAAAGAGAATTGCAACCAAAGGAAAATAGGCAATAATTAAAGCATGAACATAGCAAGTACTTGAAAATGCTTCTTTAATAGCGTCAGTCTGATTCATTACACCATGAGCGTGCTGGCTTCTTCACTCCTCCATCATATATCAGTAGCTTGACTGACTCCCAGTTCTTGTTGATGTAGCATGTGGGAAGTGGCTCCGTAATCTGCAGTTTCCAGGGCTATAAAATGTCTAATAAACTTAGCAACCAGCATGCCAAGTACATGCACTGCAGCCAGCTGGCACAGTCTTGTTGCATATTAAAGTGAAATTCTGCTTTCAGTTTTGAAGGAGGCTTTGGAACCCTTTCATATGTAACGTCACTTAGAGTTTTGGAGCCATTAATCTAAAACTTCTCATCTTAACCATGCTTTTCTGTCTGCTGCTACAAACAGGAAACACAAGTCAATTAGAGGCAACTCTTAATGCTACTTACTATAAAATCCATAGAATTTTCCATGAGATTCGACTATTTTAAGTTTATAATTTTTGTAGAATTACCTCTATCATTTAGGAAATAAGTATTAGACAGAGGATGTGAGGGTTTTGGGGGATGCAGAACCAAATGTAAAGTATGATCTCAGATCTGTCCCAATATCCACAATGCTATATTTTTAGTATGGGTACATCACTGCGAATTAACCCATCTTTTGTTTATAGATTGGAATAGTGCCTTATTCCAACTTTTTTTTTTGAGATGGCTCTAATTAACTTAGCACTTGGGTAGAAGGCCAAAATAGTAATAAAAACAATTTGTTATAGGGTTGTGACAATCTGAATGCATAAATTGAAACACAACATGGAGACATTTAAAAAGTGTGACCACATGAATTAAACATAGGATATTGAGACTCTGCCTACCTGTTTGAGAGAGAAAAAAAATAAAGAATAGATTCATAAACAAGAAAGGCACATTTGAGATAATGTAGTCCAACTTCTCCCTTCAATTTCTGGAAATAATAATGGATAAGAGTTACATGATGATAGTCGAGGTTGGGAAGTTTGCCCCCTGGTTTCCAGTTGAACATTCTTCCATGGTGCCACACACATGTAAAATGCTCAAGGCAAAATTCCTTCTGATTTACTGAAAGCACAAGAATAAAAAGTGTTATTCTCTGCAAAAGAGATTAACACTAAAGAGAACTGATTTTTGCAAATGGCAAATTAGAACATTTGCTTGGTGTCCTAGTATTCCCTCATTGAAGGTTCCCAAGACAGAAATCAACTGCCGAAATCTCAGCTAGTCCGTGGCGATGTGTGAATGGTAGGACTGCTGCTAGCACATGCAGTCTTAGAAATGAGGCAAGATACGAGTGTGCTCCACAGTTTGAGCAGAGAACGTAGCAAAGAAAGTACGACAGCAAACTGCAACTGCATGAGCATTGTGGACACAAACACACTTCCTTGCTCATGGATATCACATAAAAATCAACATGATTTCTTAAGGAAGTAATGTTTCAACAAAAGTAAATGTTTATGATGTGTGGGTTTCTGTCACAACTGTGAGAGTTGGTTTAATAACCACACTTATTTCCTCACCCATCAAAAACATGATTTTTTTTACTTGGTAAAATAACTGCCTCGAATTGATTTACCTTAAACTGAACATAAATAAATAAAAATCCAGATCATTGCAGAACTAGGAACAGTGTTTACATTTAGTTTGGAAAGAGAGAGACGGATGGCAAGGATCAATCCAGTCAGGCAGCTCTCAAGAAAGAAGACAGTGATGAGGAGGAGGAAAATTTTAAGATTATTTTTTAAAAGAAAGAAGAGATCATCCTAAAAGTTAGAAAACTGGACATATGTACTATGTGGAAGCAGCGCTGAGAAATCAGTTGAGGTGAAGATATCTAAATTAAGGTTCCTAAAGTAAGAAAAGGTAAGATTAAAAAAAGATGGGAAATCCTTACTTAAAAGATTATTTATGTGAGGACACATGACTACAGGGATTTGAAACGTGACAGATGGCATTGATTTGAGGACTGATTTCCAAATGAGATCCACTGAGTGTATCACCCAGTGAGAGTGAAACCTTGATTCAGGTTGACCAGAACCGAGCAGACTTGCCGGATTGCTTTTCTATGAAACATGCTACAGTGAACAGGAGGTGTCTGGTAGCTTCACTAAATACACGTCCATCCCGCCAGGGTGAGTATTGTCTCCAAAGGATGAAAGTATTTGGGCCTAATCCTTTTCCAAGAAGCAAATTAGTAGCTCCTCCTAATTTACATCTTAAAATATGCAGCAGAACTGATAGAACAAAAATGGTAAAATTGGCTTCTAGGAAATTCAATTTTTCACATATGTTAACTTTGACTTGCTTGTTTTTCTGACTTTTATGAAATGTTAAAAGAAAACTTGACGGGTGGAGCCTGGTTAGTACTTGATGGGAGAAAAATAAAACTTTAAGAAGTATTTTTAAATAATAGATTTTTGCAGTTAATATTAGATGTTTGCCAATAGGAATTTTGTTTTTCTTCCTCAGTCCTACGGCCTTTTGGTGAGGTTTATTTCTTCATTGTTTTCTGGGGTTACTTTAAATCAATGGAAATAGGTGTGGAAGACATGCACTATTTGGAGTTTACAAGTAGTAACCTTTTCTCACTTATTTTTATATCTTGCTTTTACATTTTATAAAGCATATCTCACAGCAGCCTTACAAAAACAAATGAGCGTTCGCCCGGCAGTAGTCTTGCTCCCATTCCATGGTCTTGGAAGTATTCATCCAAGAGATATAATAACTTCCTCACCAGAAATTACAAACTGTGGTTTTCACGTGGGCATCTGGTGCACCTGTTGAATCTTCACATCTCCAGCTCTTTCCTCAGTCCTGCCGTGATGCGGTCTGTACTTTTTTTCTCTACCAGCATTTCTCAAGGAACGGATCAGGCAATGGCCCAGTCTCTCTAGTTCTGAAATCTCAGGATTCTGAGACTACTCCACATTTCCCATGACTAGAATATCATCAGAATTCTTGCTAAGATTATTAGTGTCACACATGAGGTATAGAGAAAGTACAAAGGTAGGGTGGTCACCGTGGCTCATACCTGTAATCCCAGAACTTTGGGAGGCCGAGGTGGGAAGATCTCTTGATGCCGGGAGTTCGAGGCCAGCCTGGCAATAGTAAGACTCCCATCTCTACAAAAATAAACAAATTAGCTGAGCGTGGAGGAGGGCATCTGTAGTCCCAGCTACTCAGGAGGTTAAGGCCAGAGGATCGCTTGAGCCCAGGTGTTCAAGGTTGCAGTGAGCTGTGATGGCGCCATGGCACTCCAGCCTGGGCAACAGAGCGAAAACCTGCCTCAAAAAAAAAAAATGTAAAAATTAAAAAGGATAAAGCACAAAGATTTTGACTGACCACTAAGGAGAGAATGAAGCCCATGGTATTTATAGCAAGAAATAGGTAGTGGTAACATTAACATAGAATGTGATAGAATCTATTTAGTTATATATGCCTCTGAAAATTTCTATCCTTGTGTAATTTTTTTCTAGTTTTTAAGGGTTATTCTAGATTTTGTAGGTATCACAACTTGGAGCACTTTTCAACAGAAACCTTGTAATCATGAGCTAGATATCTTTTTGCAATTATCCTAGATTTTTTTTCCAATCTTCCACTGTTGCTATGCGCTGCAATTGTTGGTTTGCTTTTTGTCTCTTTTTTTTGTCAATACAGGGACAGAATTGCAGTGCAATTTTGTAGAGCTTTATGATTCTAGCTACATATTTTGGAAAAGAAATATCCTCACTCTGGGTGGTAGCATTTGTAGCCATTTTTTTATGTTTATCTTTCATTTTAATTTTTTTGCCATTCTTTAGAGAAAAGCATCTTTTTTAAACTTGTATTTCATTGTCAGGGAGTTCAAGCACAGTATTTTCAGGGGTGTTAGGATGAGTATTTTCAGGGTGATTTTCACCTTGCAGCATTTGTATAAGTTTCACATCCAAAGCAATTTATAAATTCTAAATTCACCCATTGATATGCCCACACTGTGTTCCAGAGGGGAGGCCAATCTTGCTGTCTAGATACAATGATCCAGATTTTACCTGTAAGTGATTAAAACACGAGGCTTGTGTTGTTTGGTATTTTAAAAACATATATAGAGTGGATTATAAAAGAACTCTGATAGCTAAAATTGCCCATACTCTTGGACTAGCATTATCCCAAGTGTGTATGAACCACTAAGCACTTATCCTGAATGATGTTACTTGAGGGGAAAAGCCGGTGGGGGCAGCAGAGGAGGCTTTCTGGGAATTGACAAGGCTGAGAAATACCGTGTCACACAATGCAAAATGGATGACTGCTCCATCTTGAACGTGCTAAAATTTATTGTAGTAATCTCAAAGGGCTTACGATATGACATGTATTCCCAAATAAAATCACAGTATGACCTCCTTCTATGGAACAGAACATTTTGTCATGCTAATATTCAGAGAACTATATTGGAGAAAACAATTTAGATAATTTTCTTACTTAGGACAGAAATCACCTCTTGCCTAGAAGGTTTTTCCATAGTATTTTTTTTTAACTTGAAAGGGTACTTTTTCTAAACCAACTAGAGCTGTCTGTAGACAAAACAGTGAATATACTAATTTGTTCCTTGGTTTGCCTTCTTTTAATTTCCCCCCATTCTTCCTTGCCTCTTCATGCCTCTGGGAAGCATTTTACATTTAAATATATCTTTAATATGTTAAATTATAATGAAAGGTTATAGAGTATGTTCTTCACATGATAAAACAAGAATATTTTTCTCTTTCTTTTTCTGTGTAGCTGTCTCTTACTCTTTCTGCATACATACAAAAACACACACATAAATAAATAACCGTGTGCCTAAAACAAAGACTAAAAACTGTATATAAAAAACTTAGTGGTGGTTATTTCTGGGAGTTTGAATTATTTCCTTCATTTGTCCAATTTCTCTACTGTTTGAACTTTATTAATTTAATGTATATTTATTTGTTAATTATAAAATATAATTTTCATTTTAATGAATGTTTACTCTGGAATTACTAAAAAAATAGAAATGAATGAATAAAAAACAAAAATAAAAAATGATTTCTGGGGGACAAAAGTTAAACTAGGTATTCTTGAGATTTACTTACCTTATAGGATTATGTATTACCTAATGGACTAAACATAAGTTAGAAAATTTAATTAAAGAAATGGCACCAGAAAAATATTTATAAGGTATTTCTAAAAAAGCATTATAATAGTCCTTATGGGAAAAATTATAATTGTATTAAATGTTCACATACTTATTTTATCATTCACTATTGTTTCATTTTATTTATTTATGTTTTATTTGTATGAATTTATGGGGCACAAGTGCGATTTTGTTACATGCACATGTTGCACAGTGGCGAAGTCAGGGCTTTAGAGTATCCATCCCTTGAACAACATACACTGTACCCATAAAGTGATTTCTCATCTTCCACTCCGCTCCCAGCTGTTCGCCCCTCAGAGTCTCCATTATCCCTCATTCCACTCTCTACATCCAGGGCTTCACATTTTTAGCACCCATTTATGAGTGAGAACATGTGATATTTGACTTTCTGTGCCTGGATTATTTCAGCTAATATACTCCAGCCTCATCCACGTGACTCACTTATAATGCATTTGAGTTTTCATATTTACTGTACCATGTATTAGTAGTTCACACCTTTCCATGACAGAATAGTAGTCCATTGTATAAATGTATCATATATTTTTTACCCATTTCCAGTTCATAGACATTTACATTTTTATAGTTTTGTGTTATTTGGATAATGTTGCTACGGACATCCCTGTGCATGTGTTTGTGAGAACATATATTCTTCTTCCTAAAAGAATCTTCATTCCTAAGATTCCTAGGAGAATTGTTGCACTATATGATAACGATGTGTGTAGCTTTTTAAGAAATTGCCAAGTTTTTCAAAGCAAGTGTACCATTTTAGATTCCTCACAGCAGTGCCACTGGATTCCAGTTTATTCATGTTCTCATAAATACCAGGTACTGTCTTTCTTTTTTTATAATAGCTTGTCTCATGGGTACAAAGTGGTATCCCATTGTGCTTTTAATTTACATTTCCTTAATGACTAATATGTTGAACATCTTTTACCATGCTTATTAGTCATTTGTGCACCTTTGAGGAAATATCATTTTTAATTGGTCATTTTTTCTTCTTATCGTTGAGGTTTAAGAGTGTATCTATATATTCTGGATATAAGCTTTTTATCATACACATAGTTTGAAAATTTTTCTCTCAATCTATGGCTTATCTTTCGATTTCTCTATTAATATTTTTCAAAGTTCAAAAGTTTTAAATTTTGATGAAGTCCAATTTATGTTTTTTTAAAAAATATATGAAGACATGCTTTTGGTGTTAAATCTAAGAACACTTTACCCCAAAGTCATAAAGGTTCTCCTCTTTGCTTTCTTTTAGAAGTTATATATTTTAGTTCTTTGATTCATTTTGAGTTAATTTTGGTGTATGATGTGATGTAATGAATGGACTAAGTTCATTTTTCTCCTTTGCAATAAATAACCAATTGTTCCAGCCTCATTTTTGAATAGACTATTCTTTTCCATGAATTATATTAGCATCTTTGTCAAAATTAATTGACAATAAATGGAAGGATTCATTTATAGAATATCAATTCTGTTCCATTGACTTATGTACTTATCCTTGTAATTAGATCACATTGATTATTATGGCTTGAAATCAGGTAGCATTATGGTATTCCAATTTGTCCTTTTTTAAAGATTATTTTGAATATTTTAGGTTTTTTTATATTTCTATGCATACATTTTATGATTAGCTTGCCAATTTCTAACAAATGCCTGATGGGTCTTGAGAGGAATTACAATGAATCCATAGATTAATTTAGGGGGAACTGACCCCTAAGCAAAACTGAATCTTTTAATACATGAATATAAACTCTCTTCATTTAGTTAAATCTTTAACTTTCCAAGCAATATTTTGTATTTGTCGGTGTTCAAGTCTAGTACTATTTTGTTAAATTTATTCCTAATTTTTTTTTTGCTATTCTTTGTAAATATAGTTGTTTGCTTAATTTCATTTTTGGATTGTTTATTGCTAGTTTTCTTTTATTCTTCTTGAAGCTATCTTGTTTGTCCTTTCAAACAATCAATTTTTTATCTCATTGTTTTTTTCTATTATTTTCTTGTTTTCTGCTCTATATCATATTTTTCTTCTACTTATTTAAGTTGAACTCTTTTTCTAATTTTTTAAAGTATAAGATTAGGTATAGTTTTGATATGATTTTGTGATATAGGCATTTAGCTGTATATACTGTCTTCTAAAACAGTCTACTGAAATTGCATTCCATAATTTTGTATGTGTTTTAGTTTTGTTTCCATCCAGTTCAAAATACATTCTATTTTCTCTTGTGATTTCTTCTTTTACTTGGCCAGGCATTTGAGGATTTTTCAGATTTATTTTGATTTCTAATTTAATTTTGCATAGTCGGAGCACAAAATCTATATGATTTCAATCCTTTTTAATTTACTGAGTACTGTTTCATGGCCTTTTGTGGCCTACCATCTGGTCTTTCCTAAGATGCTCCATGTGCATGTGAAAAGCTTATGTTTTTTGCAGTCTTAGTTGGGTGTGTCCTGTGCACGTCAATTCTAATAATCCCTGCTGTTTTCCTGTCTAGTTGATCAGTTATTGAGAATGGGGTACTGCAGTCCTCTTATGTATTATTTCACTGTTTAGTCCCTCTTCAATTTTTTAAGCTTTGGTTTCACGGATGATGGTATGTGTGGGCGGGAGAGCACATGCAATGTTGCGGCCATTTTCAAGATGCCCAAATTTAACTTTCCTGCGCTCCCTGTTACATCTCCCATGCACACGCTTGCAATCACAGAGTCGACCGAAAATGTCAGAATATCTTTTGTCTACTTCAGTGTCGGCTGGACGCAAGCACAGCCTCAGCTGCAAATACCTTTGTCTTAATCGCATCCACGACCTCAGGCTAGTCAACACGAGCAGCTGGTTCTCACCTGTTTGCTTGCCTTTAAGATATAGCTAGATAGCTAGCTAGATAGATAGATAGATGAAAGAAGAAAGAGAGAGAGAAAGAAAGAGAGAAAGAGAGAGAGAGAGAGAAAGAAGAAAGAAAGAAAAAGAGAAAGAAAGAAAGAAAGAAAGAAAGGAAGGAAGGAAGGAAGGAAGGAAGGAAGGAAGGAAGGAAGGAAGGAAGGAAGGAAGGGCTACTTCCACCAGTAATGCTGATGGGTGTGGATACCACTCAAAACTCCAAATAGAAAGGTTGCTGATGCTCACATATTTTCAATCCTGACATAAACACCACACTGAGCTAGGGAGGAACCGGAGCAGCCCCAGGCCAGAACGGCACAAATTCCCACTGCTTTTTTCAACATTCATCAGCTTTGGTGTTCTATGCTTTTGATTAATTTGCAGAATGATGAAATGGTAACTTTTGTCAATTTTTGTGTCAATGTATAGCTGCCTTTTATGGAGAGCGTTTGCCAATCTCCTCGGTCATAGCAAGAATCTTACATGACTTTAAATTTGTCGATAAGTTGCCACAAAATGAGCAAAAACAAGAAATAATCTAAAAATCTTTTCATGGAAACAAGTGAGCAGTTGTGAAGAAATGTGGAATTATTTTTGTTGTTTTTCCAACATGTTAAACATGAACATGAATTTTAAAATTTAAATCATGACTTCATAAAAATAATGTCAATATAAACTTTGTTAAAAATTCATGAAAGAATGAAAAGGGACATGTTGTTGTATGAAAGGAAGATTATGAAAAAGATGGGAAAATTGAGGGGTAAAAGCTAAAGATTAAATGATTGGATCCAGGTAACTTACATGCAAGAAAATGTTGAAGACGGTTTATACTCATAAAAAGAGAAATTTATACATTAGAACACAAGGGTATCATAAATATCATTGAAGGATTACAGAAAATGAGAATTAAAGGACAAAGAAAGATGAAATGTAGAAATTATACTCAATAAGCCACATATTATTATATGTTTGCATGTTTGGAAAAGCAATGGCAGAATCTTCATGAGATAAAATATTGTCAAGAGCATACACAGCCATATTTGATTCTGATTGTGTCATAACGAAAGACTTTTAGAGACAGCTGACAGCAACTGGGAAAGGCTAAAAAAGAAAGGATTTAGTTTAATCTAATGCTATCTGAGAAGAATAAATAGCATTGTCCCCAAACACTCTAAGAGAGCAGCAATGTTGAAACAAATATATGTTCAGAAGAACCGAATAAAGGGGCAAAGAGAAGAAAGCTTTGTGTTTGTCATATTTCTTAGAAACTTCCTGATATAAAATTAAAGTATGACTTTTTTTTTTCAGTTTCTCAAGGGGAATAAATGTAAATATGCATAATAACTTAGGTATTATTTTATTTTGATAGTATTGACATTATTATTTTGATATTTTGTTGTAATAAAGTATTTGAACTCTTACCTGGCGGTCTTGGAAATGACACATACCCAGTTTTTGTTTGGTTATGCTTGAACACACCTGCAGAGAAATAAATCAGTATGGCTTGGAGGGTTTCCACTACTATCATGATTCTGTAACATACACAAAGATAATTAGGAAACTTAAGTGTTATATTATGAATACCTTTTGCACCAATATAAAAAATATTTGTACGGTATGCTTTATATTCTTTGAGTCCCTAAGACATGGAGGCCAACAGATTGACGGCTTTATGAAGGATTATTGAGAAATGTGAAAAAAAAAATTTAGGCCTATAATTACATCAGGACTAATTTGTAGGTAATACCAACTAAAGAATAATTTTCTACTGTAGCATAGATATTATATAAATATCTTTAAAATTCTATATTAACTAAATAAATATCAGCAAAGGTGAAAAGTAGGTTTTCCTAAAGTATACACATAGTCATTAGTACCCTTATTATCTCCTGTAAATGGCCACAACCTATTATGAAATTCTCTCTCTCCAGTCTGAACTAAAAGACTATTCACTGGGTATGGGATTCCAGAAGAACTGCTAAGTGATAATGGAGCCCAATTTACATCCCTGAAGCTTCAAAACCTTTCTTAGCCTAAATGGAGCAAAATGCATTCATTTTCCACTACACAAGCAAGCCGCTAATGGCCTCATCCAGCACTCTGGACAGTTGTTCATGTAAGCACTTTTTGCTCGAAAGTGCGGAGGCTGCACAGAGCAACAGCAGCTGCCTAACGCTCGGTTGTCCTTCTGCTGTGCTGAGGGTGATCACTTAACATTATGTGAACTTCCCACTCTGCCACTCTGGTCAAAGACAAGCACTGCCTTTTTTGATCTCAGAGAACCAGAAAGACCAACAACATCCTTTACAGCAAGGAGGTTTGGAGGAAAAGGCATTACGAAATGGGCCATGAGAACACATTTTCAAGCTGCTCCTCGAGTATTTATTGCTCTCAGCGCCTATGGAAAAATATGACTGTATTCCATGATAATAAGAAGTGAGGGAATACATGAGAGATGCAAGAGAGAAGCAAACAAAGAAAGAACATACGTTCATAATAATTGATATGTACTTTCTTATCTGGTATTTCATATATCAGTAACCTGTATGAGTAATTTATACTTGAAATGTCTTAACATGAGATGGGGAATAAGACTGCAGATGAGATTAATGACGTTTACCTAGAGAGGACAGTTTGTGATCCACTAGTATATATAAAACAATTGAAAGTTAGTTTTCTTCTTTTATTTTTATCTTACTCTTTTTCAACTCTTTTACAATAAAATGCATAAACTGACTTAATGCAGGAAATTGCACCTGTGTGTGACTTTTAAATAGTAAATATGCACATTTGGGGGTTAAAAATGAATTTGGTTTTTACTAATAAAGGCATGAAAAACAACTGGAGATTATTAATCTGTGTGGAATAATCTGAGGTCACAATGAGAAGAGCTAACTCCCAAGACCAGCACTGCCTTTAATTATTCAGTGATCTTGTCCCTGTTATTAAATTTGTTGTGACTCAGATATTTTATTTCTAAAGCAAGGATAATATATATTTTGTTTGCATGGTTTCTTATGTTGTTGTTTTTAAATATATTTATTCTTAATTATTATGAATACATAGTGGTTGTACATATTTATGGGATACATGTAAACTGGAGGACATTATGTTAAATAAGTCAGGCACAGAAAGACAAATACCACAGGTTCTCACTTGTATGTGGGAGATTAAAAAAAAATTGAACTCATGGAGACAGAGAGTAGAATGATGGTGACCAGAGGCTGGGAAAGGTATTGGGGAGCAGGAGGGATTAAAGAGAAGTTGGTTACTTGGTATAAAAGTACAGGTAGATACAGTTACATAGAAGGAATAAGATCTAGTGTTTGGTAGCACAATGGGATGACTAGAGTTAACAATATTACACTGTATATTTCAAAATAAGTAAAAAGGTAGAATTGGAAGGTTCTTATGTTGTTATTGTTTGTATAAGAGAATAATATAAATCATGAAAATGATTTTAAAAAGTTATAAGAAATATGAAATACATACACATTAATTTTGAATGGATTTTCTAATTGTAAAATGTCGCATTGTTTGTATATGAGTCAATAATTTATTCCTTTTATTTCTTTAACCACTTTGGTACGAGTGTCAACTATAGTCAACAGCCAAAAGCTTTTGCTTTTACAGCTTTTATCTCTGCAGTTGCAGTGTGTATGTTCAGCTAATAAGTTACTACAAATCTGTGACCTTTTAACAAGTCCTTAGTAGGAGTTATTATAGTTATTTTCCTAAAGCTGCCTGTAAAGTAGAACAAGCTCTCAGTGCTTTAAAGCTTTCCTCATCACACAAGAGCAGAACGGCCGCGTCGTCGATGCACAGCACAAACTACCGTGCGGACTGTGAGTGCCGCCGTGGGAGAGGGTTCGCGGCCGGTGAGCGCCGTGCCTAAGTGGTTAAAGGAAATTATGTCTTACAATAAACTATAAAAGATGTAACATTGACTGAGGAACACTTCCATATGATTACAGATAAAAGAGCACCCTAAGAGTCAAAGTAAAACAAATGGGAGATTTGTTCTAAATTATAATGAAAGGTTAGTTACTTATAATTAGCAAATAGAAGACTCTAGTTCTTAAATAAAGCTCAATGAAAGCAAATTGACAAAAAAAAAATGACTAAAAGAAGGATTTATTTCAAAGGAATGGCCTACACAGATGGTTTTCAATAAAGTAGGCAGAATGTTCTGGTAATCAGATTAAGGTGAGTCAGGGCTTTTAGAACCTTGTTGCGCTTAGCAGAGTAATGAGAGGAAGGAGGTTTGGACACAGATGTCTCAACAGGACGTGAACTGTACAAGAAGAGAAACTTTTTACAAATCTTACAAGAAGGAACAGTCTACTTCTACTCTACGTTTTCTTTTGTGCTTTGGTTTAAAATAAGTTAATTATAAGCTTGTCGTTGATAAAATGATAAACATCTTTATCTTCTTGGAAATAATATTTTGATTATATAACACTTGGAAGGCAATTTTGGGACTGTATGTGGTTGTCTGATTCTAAGTCACTAAATTCGGTGGTTTCTCAGTGAGCAGGTGAGTACAGTTAGGTAGAAGGAATAAGATCTAGTGTTCAATAGCACAGTAGGGTGACTATAATTAATAATTTATTGTATATTTCGAAGTAACTAGAAAAGAGGCTTTGGAATGTTTCCAACACAAAGAAATGATAAATGTTTGAGGTGATGGATATCTCAATCACTCTAATTTGATCAGTACACATTGTAAGCATGTATAATAATATCACATGTACCCCATAAGTATGTACAACTATTATTTATCAATAATAAATAAGTAAATAAATAAATGAACATTTGGATGTAAAAAAATAGAATCTCTTTCTCTTTGGATTTTTAAAATAATTTTACTTTTTTTTTGAGACAGAATCTCACTCTGTTGCCCAGGCTAGAGCGCCATGGCATCAGCCTAGCTCACAGCAACCTCAAACTCCTGGGCGATCCTCCTGCCTCAGCCTCCCGAGTAGCTGGAACTACAGGCATGCACCACCATGCCCGGCTAATTTTTTTCTATATAGATTTTTAGTTGTCCAGCTAATTTCTTTCTATTTTTAGTAGAGACGGGGTGTCATTCTTGCTCAGGCTGGTCTAGAACTCCTGACCTCAAGTGATCCTCCCACCTCAGCCTCCAGAGTGCTAGGATTACGGGCATGAGCCACTGTGCCTGGCCAAGAATTTTAAAAGTATAAGTAAATGGTTCACATGATCAATGACATTCAGATAATTAAGGTTTTATTGAATGTCAACTATGTTTAAAATAAGTCTTGAGATAGGAGTATTAAAAAAGGAACAAGATATGTATGAGGAACTTCTGTTCTAAAATGAACCTAGCAACAATCTGAGTTTTCCTTCTTTTACTGTGCTTTGCAAAAGTTTATATAGTATTAGTGCTGTTTGTTCCTTGAAGATTATTTTATTATACATTGACAAATTATAATTGTATATATTTATGGAGCACAAAGTAATGTTATGATACATGCATATACTGAGGAATGATTAGATTAAGCTAATTAACATATGCATTAACTTATCATTTTTGACATGAGAACATTTGAAAATTATTTTTTAACAATTTTGAAATATAAAACATAGTATTATTATCTGTAGTCACCAAGCTGTACAGTAGGTTTCCTCCTACCAACGTCTCCCTATGCCTCCCATCCCCAAGCCGCTGGTAACCACCCTTCTACTCTCTGCTTCTGAGTCTGATTGTTTTAGATTCCACACATAAATGAGGTCATGTGGTGTTTGTCTTTTGAGGTCTGGCTTATTTCACTTAGCACAATGAAATGATAAAAGAACTCATACTCAAAAACCTGTCTAGTCTTAGGAATACATTTGATAATATGTACCTATTTCTCTATTATAATTGACAGAATAGTTGATTATAATTAACCTCCAAATATTTGGTCATTAAGGTGGTTTAAAATTCTCGGTATTATAAACAGAATAGAGTTGCTATAATTGAATCAGAAATTCTAAATTAGAAATAAACATAATTCTGTGAAATTAAATTTAAAAAGATATAGACATAAAAAATGAAAACCTTAGAGATGTATAAAGGGCAGCTGCAAACTCTGCAGTAGACATGCCCGATTTGAGGTTTAAAATCCAGAAAACTTCATAACCATTGCTCTAGCAAGAGCAGCTATTACTTGTATAAAGTTCAAGACTACAAAAAAAATGCTCATCATCTCTAATCATCAGAGAAATGCAAATCAAAACCACAATGAGATATCACCTAACCCCAGTGAGAATGGCCTATATCAAGAAATCCCAAAACAACAAATGCTGGCGAGGATGTGGAGAGACAGGAACTCTCTTACACTGCTGGTGGGACTGCAAATTAGTGCAACCTTTGTGGAAAAGAATTTGGAGATACCTCAAGCAGCTAGAAATAGAAATACTATTCAACCCTGCAATAGCATTGTTGGGCATCTACCCCAAAGAGCATAAGTCATTCTGTTATAAAGACATCTG
>VBSM01001320.1:540179-560107 GCA_008086735.1 Cheirogaleus medius
GGATAATTAAAATTTGTTATATGTTCACAATGGAATATTACTCAATTCTAAGAAGCGACAGCGAGCTAGCACCGCTTATATTATCCTGGATTAAGCTTTAGCCCATTATCCAAAGTGAGGCAACACAAGATCAGGAAAATGGGCTCCACATGTACTCACCATCAAATTGGTACTGACTGATTAAAACTATGGTGCTCAAATGGTAGTGGTGCTCACCAGGGATTGGGAGGGGGGTAGACCCACATCTCAGGGATGTGGTGTGCATTTTAGAGGGGAAGGACATACCTCTAACCCTTCCTAGGGAGAGGCAAAGATATAAAATGTAACCAAAATGTCAAAAAAAATTTTAAAAAAACATTTATCAGGTGTCGGGCAGGTGGGAGGGGGGAGGAGGGGATGAGTATATACTTACATAATGAGTGAGATGCGCACCACCTGGGGGATGGACACGCTTGAAGCTCTGATTCGGGGGGAGCGGGGTGGCAAGGGCAATATATGTAACCTTAACATTTGTACCCCCATAATATGATGAAATAAAAAAAAACTAAAAAAAAAATATATTGGTCCTTTTTTTTAAAAGATAAATGAACCACCAGCCAATCCGCCAAACCATATCCAAACTGGATATGGAGAAAACCACACAAAGACCCTGCCCACTTTTCCTCTGGAATCTGTGCACTGTGAAGCCGTCAGAGGTTCTGCATAGCCCCAGAAAAGCATGACTGGTAGTCTTAGTTGGTGAGAAGCTGTCATGTGGAAATCAGGCAAAGTAATCTCCTCCAGGGTCTGAGACTGGGCAAGTGCCTAGGTATCTCATTAGGATGCTGAAATTCTAAAGCTCTCAAGAAAAGGGAAACATCTAATTAGAATATATAGATATCTTTATGTTAAAGTTATTATCACGTGTCCTCAAAAATGTAAATCATATTGGATTTTGCCAGAAAGAAGGGGATAGAATAAAGTTGCCCAGTTTTTTTTTCTGCCCATTTACTATTCTTTCATCACCAATGTATTTATTCTAACAGCTGTCAATCTTAACTACTTCTAGGTGGCGATATACTTCTTGCTTGGAATTCCATTAATGCTACCAAAAGAGACAATAAAAATTAGTCGACAGCATTCTGTGAGACAAATATGTGATGATCCATTATCTGAGTATTCCATATTACCTTTTATAGGTAAATCAGCATTTAAATTGCATACTATTTTCTGTTGTACTTTTGTGACTTATCCAAAATATGCTATTTCTCACTTTTACTGTTAAAAAACAAAGTATAAAATAATTGCAGCCTTTTGCAGAGTTAAGAATTAACCAAAATGCCAATGGTCAAGTAACTGGCCTTGAAATTTCTTCTTTCTGTAGCTGTTTTATCACATAATGCATCAGGTAGTGGTCAGCCAAGATTATGTCTAAACATGAATGTACTTGATTGATTTGTAATCCACTATTCTGGGATTCCGATTAGTACTCTGTGCAATACATTTATATTCAGTAAAAGTAACTCCTGACTAATACTCCTTACGATAAGAGATTATTTATTGAATCTTGAAAGTTCACATTAATGAAAAAGTATAAATTCTTTCCAGGTTCTTACATGGAGCAGAAGAGAAAGAAGAACTCTTAAAAACTTCATCCATTTCAATCATTAATAGTATCAGTAACTCACATTAATATGAATGAATAATCTCAAATAATCTTTTTACAGTGACAACTATAATCTCAACAATATTTATCTTTTACAATCCCCAAATTTAAACCTATAAGTAATAATGAAAACTTTATTTCCTTTTTACTAATTTATTTCGTATTTATAAGTAGGCATTGCATACATGACTGCTATAGACTCAGGCTTGATGTATATGTTTTTATCTGGCTAACTAAATTGATTTATGCCCTAAAACTTCATTGGATGAGGTATGACATTGTATTTCTTACTATTATATGAAGTCTCCTCAATCAATAAAGAAACAATAAGATAATTTTTTTAAAGTTTCCCAAGAGCACAGTATAAAGGACAGTTGATGGACACAAGATTCATTTTAGAAAATTTCTCTTCAGCTCATGGATTACCATACCCATTGAAGATACTACAAACAAATGCATACATGTATCTACACAGCCCTACCCAACGCATTCTATGAACATGTTCTTTATTTACTTGTTGATTGGTTTTCTACCAAAGGTGCCTTTCTGTCTTTTCCATACAGCCAGCAAAAATGTTTGCAACACTCCAATGACAGCTATGTTAAAACAGCAAAAATCAGAGAGCCAGAGAACAAGTGTGCACACACATGCAAACACACACACACAATGTGGATGGCAAGTCCAGGAATCATTACTGAATGCCTAATTAGTATGATGCCTCTACACTACCATTCTATTCATCTGCTTATGATCTATTAATACTTGTATTTACCTGCTGTTTTTATAGAAAGTTTTCTCAGCTGAGAAATTAACTTGGTAAAACCTCAACCTGTATTAACATGTGCTGAAAATCGTCTCAAAGAGCATAACCATTTTAAAAAATAACCACTAAAGAAATACATATTGAGACTTAATTATGTGTGTACTGCTGTGGTCCAGAAAGTGCTCATGCGTTTTCTAAATATTTATTAGTGATTCTTACAACACTTACAAAATATTAGTGAAATTTGGTCACTGAAAAGAGAACATACTTGTACTTTTCGGGGTGTCAGGGAGTCAATTAGTTGTTGTGATAGTTGCTTTTGGGAAATGACATCAATAGGTAAGTAGTAACTGTTTTCCTGAGCTTATTAGTCTTAATTTTGAAGTCTTTTGAATTCAAGTGTCTCCTTCTGACTGCCCTCATGCTCACGACTACTGAAACCACACAGGAGTCTTTCCTTTAATTAATTAGGGTATAATTAAACAGCAGGTACCCAAGCAGAAGCTAGCGTCAGCTCCATCTGTTTTGCAGGGTCTCACGATGGCAACGAGAGAGTTTTCTCACGTATTTTACCTTAAGCGTTTTTTCTTAATTTCCAGCTATCTCTTTTATAAATTAATCCCATGATTTCACTTGATAATTTAACACTTCCGAATTGAACCCCTCCAGTATTTACCCTGAAAACATGCAAATATGCATTATGAAGAAGAGAAGAGAAAGTGTCCCATAAAATTCAGGTCAGCAAACACAATTAGAAGAATGTATCATGCACTTACTAATGTAAAACAGTGGGCAGACACCACTCCGTGAAAGCAATCAATTGTAATTTGAAGATAGAGGGAATTTAAAGACACTGAAAATATTGACAATATTCCAGAAAGTAGAGAGGGGAACAACTTTGATAGGAGGCTTACATTAGATCTTATTTCTGATCTCTAAGAGTCCCAGAACTTTTGAAACTAGGAATATAATTTTTGCTGAAACAATATTGCTGAGAAAGAGTAAGCATGGTACTACTTGGTACTCAGACATTAGGGTGCCTTCATCACTCGTTACTCTATATTATAACTTCTATGAATCACTCTTATTTCCTCTACAAAACTGGAAGTTTCTTGAGGAGACGATAACTATTGGATTCATTTCTTTATCCCCATAGAAGACACTGCAGTGTCTGAATGCTATCTGATGAACGGAAATAATTCAATCAACTGTTTCTGTTTCCCCCATTCTATAAATAATGCCTTTCTCCTTGATGGCAGCATGTCAAATCTAGAGAAGGGTAGGGCTTTAAACGACGGTCAGCATCACAGCTTGATCCTCTTCAACAATAAAACTGATGTATTCGAATTATGTTTTCAGGGTGCTAATTCCTTTCATAGAGAGAATGGTTTTAATAATTATCATGCAATGTGGGATTAAAGGGATGATAAAATAAAGGAATCCGCAGATCAAGTTTGTGATAAATGATTATTTTGTCTGTATATGAGAAAAACTTATTTGCTTACAATAGTAAGTTAAAACTATACTCAACTTTGGCATTAGAATGTTATGAACCAAAATTCATAATAACCATTATAATATAATAATTATACTAAACTACGATCCATTTATTCTATGAATATATGCTAATTATGTGATGAGTAAACACAAACTAATCCCTACATATGTACTTTACAGAACTTTAATAAAATTTATTGCAAATCATTTTGGGGACAAGTATATTGCAAAAGAGGTCAACAGTACTACAAGAGGATATAGTAGAGGCATTTCATCAAGTCAAAGAGACCAGGGAATGACCCTTGTGTTGAGGTGAGAGCAATGAGTTGAACTCGACCAGATGGAAAAGAAAGAGTTTCTGAGCACAGGAAACAAGCTGTGTGTAGGCTGTTTGTAAGTGTTGGTGGAATAATTATACTATTGTCGTCCAAATGATGGACGCTGGCTGGCTGCTGGTGGTAGAAATGGAATAAACAGATTCCAGAAACATATGCAATTATTTTCACAGGATACTGTAATGATTTGCACATGACTATGGGTTTCATCAGCTTTTTTATATATACACAAAATACGACTCGTGAAGGGCAAATAAAGTTTAGTATAAGAATTTAGATGGCACACATGAAAGAGTAAGTCACGTATAGTTTTCTTACCAGTACAAGTCAATGCTATAGATTTAATGCAAAGGAAAGGTTAAAAATGTCTAGATTGCCAACAGGTGAACAGGATAAGCTTTGTAATAATTAAAGAGAAGCCAAAGAAATTATTGCGATCAATAGAGTTGATATGTATGTGAGAGCAGTAATAATATAACAACCTGTTTAAATGGACATTTTTAGTATTGAAGACCTTAACATAAACCTTATAACAAGAACATCCTTATGCACCTAAAGTTGCAAATAAAATAGCATTTGTTCAATTTAAAATATAATATAAATGATTGACTTTGAAGCCTTGTTATAGTTCAAAGTTTAAAACAAATACAGGACATAACATTGTATGTTATAGACACCAGTCATTAAAAGTCATTAGCACTATTCATTTGAGATAGAAATAAAATAGAAAAATTCATCAGAAAATTTAAAAGTCATATAATATACAATAGAAAATTCAGAGTAGAAAAATTACTTGAATTATTCTTAACCATATCTTACCCATTAGGTAGGGTAGAATGACGTTCTAACTTTTTCTGAAGTCAATTAACCTACAGATGCAGAAAATGCATGATAGGAAAGATATAACAAAACATATACATATATGGGATTCTGTTATTGTAGTGTCTATATAGTACTGAATGGTGCAGTTGTACTACTCAAGTTTCATAGAAAAAATATGGTCTCACATAGTATCTATATCTCTATGTAGATAGCAGTCTTTTATGTAAGACTGTAATCTACATAGGATGGCAGAATTATGGATATCCATCTGCTAGAATGCATTTGAATGTATTTTAGAACGAAGCAATGTTAAAAAACAAACACCTTGGCCAACTTGTCAATTACTGATATTACTTGGTATGTAATTTAAATACAACTGTAGAGGATATCGATCATTTTAATACCATTCATCCGTATCCCTATTTCTGCTTTTCACTGGCCAATGTTTTCGATTCTTTTAGTGTTTCACCCTGGCATTTTGATTCCTTTTTAAAACAAGGTATTTTTACTGCTTTTATTAATTTGCCATAAGATAATATCAATTGACTTCCTGTTAAAGTAGAGAAGGATTTAGTTCTTTTGCAACATTGAGCCTCCCCTCACCTTCCCTCTATACTGTCACTGAATCACAATGTTTAATTAACTCAGTAGACAAATTTTATATTGTTATGACTATGTAAATGTTGTTCACCATTAAAACATACAATGTTTTATATTATGTTTCATTTGGAAACACACCCCCTGTAGCTTCTAATTGCTTATGTTTCATCTGCTTATTTGTTTATGTTCTGATTGCTATTTTCTTCCCATCTACAATGGTAGATTTTTCAAACACCTGTTGGAAATATTTCATATTTTCAAATGTCTCAAATGCTTTGTCAGTTCCACAGACTTTACCACCTACAGAAACTGTGTCCTGACATATGTCATATTTTTTAATGAGAACCTTATTCTTTTGGGTGGATCATTTTCATTTATCCCACTATCTCTTTTTCTGGAACTCTTCTTACTCCTGTTTCAGTCTGGAGTTCACGCTGCCCCAAAGCCATCAACCTGGGACTTCTCTTCACCACTTTCATGGCCTGGGTATCTATTTCCTAGGTCCTTACATTTTAATCTGTTCCCTTGTCTTAGTGAAATACATTTTTAAGTCTTTATATATATTTAAATTTCTTTTTTCTAAATCACAATTAGTAAGGACTTTGGATGTAGAATTCTAGATTTTAAAACTTTTTAGGGTAGAATATGTAGGCATCACTCTGCTACCTTCTAGTGAAGTTAAGGATTCTTATTCATTTTTGATTCTTCACCCTTTGTTTGAGAAAAGTCTTCCTCTTATTTTGAGGTCTTTTATTTCATCTTTGATGTTCAAAAATTTCACAATAATGTAATTTAACACTGGTTATTTGTCTTTTATAGTGTGGAACATTTTCTATTTGAAGACTTATGTTTTCAGCTGTCGAAACGTTATATTATTTCTTTGATAATTTCCTATCTTTCAGTTTCCTAGAAAATATGTGAGACTCCTCACTCTGGATTGACATTCTAATTTCCTGTATATTTTGACTTTTTCCCCCCCTAATCTCATTTTGTTCTTGTTTCACTTTCAGAGTTGTTGGCTCAATTATATCTTGCAACTTTTCTACTGATTTTTTAATATTGGGGATATCATCTTTTTAATTCCCAAAACATACAAAGTAAAATTTCCTCAGCATCCTGGATTTTTATTTGCTAAACCTAGAAACCCTGGAAATAAGTACATTTTGCACCCTATCCTAGCACTCCCAACACATAGACACAGAGGTACATATAATTATACTGAAAAACTTTTTATAAAACTATATCTAACCTTATACTGGCCATTATTTTGATATTTTATATTATTTTTATTTTTAAGCTAATTTAAGTAAGCTATTTCACAACTCATCACTGAGTTGACCACAGTTTCGTGGACGGGGAAGGAGATGCGTTGCCATAACATGACACAGCTGTGAGCAGGTCTTTTCATTAAAGCAAATTCAAATATCAGGATCTGCAGGTCTTTCTCTGAGGCTGGTCAGTTACTGCAGAGAATTCTCCAAATCCTTCACTGGCAAATATGCATCTGTGTGTTGGTTTTCTCATTGCTGGGCAGTGGCAAAAGAAGTCCTGATTCAGTGTGTTGTGTTTCACATAAACCCTTTATTTCAGCCTTTCAACTTATCACTAACTTTCTGATGTGTTTTGGTAACTTCAAATCTAGAGCATTTCAAGTTCAGTTTCTCTAGAGAATGAAGCTGGGGATTAGGAGAGTTTCCTACTTGTGCAAAATGAGGGAGGTTTGTCAGTTCCACATCTAGATTGTATCAATCAAGCTAGAGTAGATTTTGATACAGTTACAAACAAACCCCAGATCTTCCACCTCAAAACAGTGATTAATTTCTTCATCCTACTACAGGCCAATCACAAATTGAGTTACATTTCCGCTCATTATTTCAAGGATTCACGACGCTGGGACATGCAATCATCCTAAATTTTGCTGAGCACTATTCTGGAGAGAAGAGACATCCCTAGAATGCCTCACCTTGGCCACTGTTTCCTCAGGCCAGAAATGACCTCAGTTACCTTATTCTGCAGTTTATCAGCTACATAAATCTCATGGCATGGTCCCATTCACTCACAAGAGGTTTTAGGAAACGCAATCTTCCTAAAAAGGAGTGTAAATTATACGTTCAAATCCTAATATTAATTACGTAGATATCTAATGAATGTCTCATCCTCACCGCCAGGGTTCCTTAAGCTTTAGACTTCTCAGGGTCTCACTGAAAAGCTTCCCTGAAAGCACAGAGACGCTAATGTGTGCCGCTGAGATGTGTCGGAGTCACTGCTTCCCTTTCTTCATACCTACTGTTTTCACATCTGCCACTCTTCGTCTGAGGAGACTGCACAGGTTGATTGTCTTATTGTCATTTTATTAACAGTAATGTTTTGGAAGAGTATGGAGGTAAGTCTTTGCAATGAAACTGCCGTGTACATCAATTTTTGACACACCTACATATGTAGGCAGATTTTGGCATATCTCTAAAGAGAAGATAGAAGTTGTTTTTAATTTTTTTATTTATAGATAAAAACCTTAGAATCATCTTGATTTCTTCCTCTTTTTCCCTTTACCTAAGTCCAAATGAATTCTTTCTCTTCAGTCTTAGCCTCAACTCATTCTCTCTCCATTTGTCCTAGTGAAGGCATTATCTCTTTTAAGTTGTAATAGTCTAAGAGTTTCCTCCCAGATTTTAGTACCTATATTTTATCCTATGTATTATATCATACCACAGTGTTATGGCTCCGTTGCTTAAAATTCCCAACTGGATTTCTACAGCATAAGTCTAGATTTCTAAAGATGATACTAATGATTCGATCTGATTTGGCCCCAGTCTGATTCTGTAATCAATCATAGTTTTCTCTAATTCCCTAACTCACTTCACTGTTTCTAGTCAACCTGTCTCTCTGTCTGGTATGCCTTCAACCCTAATTTCATTTTCTCAAAAGCATGTCCATATTCGAGACTTAATGCAAATAATGCATCTTTCATGATTTGCGTCCCTGATCTCCACATGCAAGTAGTTTTTCCATCCCAATATTCCAACAACAAAAATAATATCTTTGGGAGGTATTTGTAATGCAAATCTTGCATCTTATGTTACTTTGTATGCTCTAGAGGACAAGCATTATGTCATCATTGTGTCCCTCAAAATGCCTTGTAAAGCACCTGTAAGAGAGATGACCTTCATTTATTTCATTTACATTTTTATTCAAATCACGATGATTCACAGAGATGTTCACATAAATATCTCCAGATTCCCAAAATTCTCAGCGTTAAATCAATTAATCCGATCATTTGGTGATGTTCTCTTCTGTTGTATCCTATAACAGTGTTGGTAGTTGCTCAGTGTAATTGGATGTGCCAAAAGGTTCAGTTGTTCTGATTCTCCATGGGCGACCTAGACAGATGGTTGGCTGGCAGGCACCCAGAAATGCTGGTTCTCCCTATTAGGTCCTATCAAAACAACTAAATCTTACAGATGCTGGCAAAACTGTTACATTTTTATTGTGCTGATTTACTGATAGTGGCAATTATATGTAAATAATGCAAATAGCTATTTCTTAGGGAAATATATTTGGATCAATGACAATATTTTAGAACTTGAATCTTGAGAGTCAAGTTATTACAATTTCTTTTTAAATTGTACTTCCTGGCTTTGATTTATAACTTTTACTCTGAAATGAGTTGAGTATTCATTATGTAGGAGGGGGACGCTATATCTTGGACTGCTTTAATTTAGTCTTGATTTGAAAAAATACTAAATTCAAACCTACAATAAAGCACAATTATATTATACCAAAGTTAAAATAACCCAGTCAATCAGCAAATAAGTGTCCAACTACCAGAGGCAGGTAATACAAGAATCTGAAATGAATTTTATTCTCAGAGATGACAAAGCACTGATTTTGTAGCATGCTTGAAGGAGGCCCTGAGGTTAGATCAAATCGGATGGAATTTCCTGTTTTGCTGCATAAAATTTCCATGGTGAAAATGGAAAATTGGAGAAGAGAGAGAAAAAATAAAAATAAATTTAAAAAAAAAACCCACCCTGCATAGCTTCAAATTCTAGATATAGTTTTAAGTGAAACTTTATTAACTTTAGATATATGTTTCAAAGTGGGTTTTATTTTCAGTATGGCTCACAGGTTCATAGACAAAGAAAGAATTGAAGCCAACAATCTGATTCAAAAAGACTAAAATCACCATTTATTTTAAAGTGCAGGGTATTAGAGATCAAGACCATTTACCAAAAGAATACCTAAAATCTGAAATGTGGCTAGATACCAACTCAATTTACCATGTGAAAATAATAATGCTGATGTTTCTGGGACTCTGTTTAGAAGCAATTATAAGTACAACTTATACTGTGTAGACAGTTATATAGATTGTTTTCTATTTGACTCATATCTTCTGTTATTCATTTGACTTGTGAAGACAGGTCCTTCTTTAGATCATTAGGTCTGAAAGTTCCCTTAAACTGAACTTTGAATGGGATTGCCTATCTTTCTTTATTTCAGCAACATAAAAGTAAGTCTACATATTAATAATTTATAGAAAATATATATGTATATAGGTATTAAATTCCTGCTTAGGAATGTAATAGCTCAAATATCTACTGTATTATTTTAAATTCATTTGAGAAACACTTTAAAATAATGTAATGATATAAAGCAACTACTCAATGGCAATTGTATGTGAGTTTTAATATATTAAAATTTAAAAAAGAGGGCCGGGCACAGTGGCTCACGCCTGTAATCCTAGCACTTTGGGAAGCCGAGGCGGGCGGATTGCTCAAGGTCAGGAGTTTGAAACCAGCCTGAGCAAGAGTGAGACCCCGTCTCTACTAAAAAAATAGAAAGAAATTAGCTGGACAACTTAAAATATATAGAAAACATTAGCGGGGCATGGTGGCGCATGCCTGTAGTCCCAGCTACTCGGGAGGCTGAGGCAGGAGGATTGCTTGAGCCCAGGAGTTGGAGGTTGCTGTGAGCTAGGCTGACGCCACGGCACTCTAGCCCAGGCAGCAGAGTGAGACTCTGTCTCAAAAAAAAAAAAAATTAAAATTAAATTAAACAAAGAAAGAATAATATCATAGGAAATCACATTCCCCAATGCCTACACTGTTTTTTAAAGAAATAATAGAGAACGGGAGGGGACAATATCAGGAAGGGAAAATAGTTACCAGGTGTTCCAATAGCAGATTGAAACCAAGCAATGAAAAACTCATGGCTATAAAGCTGTGACAGTTCTTACTCTTAGAAGATATAAATCAGATTATTATTCTTATTATTAAGCCAAGAGCATTAAACAGAATTTTAAAGAGGGCATTGGAGGGGTAGTCACTGGCAATACTTATTGTCTATAACCTAAAACCAAATTAGCTTTACCTTTCTTCACCATCGAATATGTCCATGGAGTTAGAAAAAATATATAATTTTGTTGCTTGCACTCTTCTTTCTAGATTAACAGTTAATGAGCAGTAAAATCATTCGCTGTGTTCGTGGGGAACGTCATCTAGCAAATACTCGTGAGCTCTCGAGATGCATTTCAGGTCCCTACTTTTTCTCAGACTCTATGTGATTAATCCTGGTTTTTATATTTCTCTCATGGTAATATACTCACATACTTATTTTTTAAAAAGTAATTAGTGTAACACTGAATGTGTTTTGTCACCTCAGATGCTCTTGAGAACCATGTGGAAAACACCTAATAGGGAAAAATTTCAAAAACGAAAGAGGTTGCTCACCTCTCACAAAAACCATCTCAGGATGGATAACAGACTCAAACCTACGGCATGAAACCTTAAGAATTTTAAAAGAAAATGTCGAAAAACTCTTGTAGACATCAACCCAGGCAAAGAATTTATGAGAAAGACCCCAAAAGCAATCACAGCGACAAGAAAAATAAGTAAATGGGACCTGATCAAATTAAAAAGTTTCTGCACAGTCCAGGACACCATCACTAGAGTGAACAGACAACCTACAGAATGAGAGAAAATATTTGCAGGCTACACATCCGTAAAGGGCTGATAACTAGAATCTGTACAGAACTCAGGAAAATCAACAAGAAAAAATCAAACAGCCCATTAAAAAGTGGGCAAAGGACATGAACTGAAACTTTTCAAAAGAAGATAAACTAATGGCCAACAAACATATGAAAAATTGCTCAACATCTCTAATCATCAGGGAAATGCAAATCAAAACCACAATGAGATATCACTTAACTCCAGTGAGAATGGCATTTATCAAAAAGTCACAAAACAACTAATGTTGGCATGGATGCGGAGAGATAGGAACACTCATACACTGCTGGTGGGACTGCAAATTAATACAGCCTCTATGGAAAGTAATATGGAGATACCTCAAAGAACTAAAAGTAGAAATACCATTTGATCCAGCAATCCCACTACGCAAAGGAACAAAAGACATTCTATAATAGAGACATCGGCACTGGAATTTTTATAGCACCACAATTCAAAATTGCAAAGATGTGGAAACAACCCAAGTGCCCATCAATCCATGAGTGGATTAATAAAATGTGGTATATGTACACCATGGAGTTCTACTCAGCTGTAAAAAACAATGGTGATCTAGCACCTCTTGTACTATCCTGGATGGGACTGGAGCTCATTCTTCTAAGTGAAATATCACAAGAATGAAAAAACAAGCACCACATGAAGTCACCATCAAATTGGTATTAACTGATCAACACTTATGTGCACAGTGGTAGTAACATTTATCAGGTGTCAGGCAGGTGGGAGGGGGAGGAGGGGATGGGCATGTTCACACCTAGTGGGTGCGTTGCGCACCATCTGGGGGATGGACACTCTTGAAGCTCTGACTCAGGAAGGACAAAGGCAATATATGTAACCTAAACATTTGTACCCCTGTAATATTCTCAAATTAAAAAAAATAATAATAGTTATAAAAAATTGGTACTAATTAATAAACTCTTATGTGCACATATGGAAGTATGTTCATAGGGCACTGGGCAGGTGGGAGAGGAGATGGAGGAGCTAGGTAAATTCACACCTAGTGGGTGCGGTGTGCACTTTCTGGGGGATGGGCATGCTCTGACCAGAGCAGTGCGAAGGGAATATGTGGAACCAAAGGGTTTGTACCCCCGTAATGCTCTGAAATAGAAAAAGAAAGAAAAAGAAAAAGAAAGAGGTCGCCGCAATAGGGTTTAGGAACGATAGTGGGAAAAGCAAGAAGCAGCCACCAGACCTTGACAACCTAACACTGTCAGGTGAAGACCTTGTGTGACTGGAACTGCTAAATTAAAGTAGAGAGTAACCACTTTGGTCCCCTCTGGCCTGTTTCCTCGGTGGAGCTGCACGCGCAACCATCAAATCCACCACCGGGCGACCTGTATTGATCGTCGAGACAGCTGAAGTAAGCGGCTCTGCTTTGCCGCGAGCGTCTGTTTGCTGGGCCATCCACAGTCTCAGCAAGATGTGCGTGGGAATATTAATTATGGAGACAAGCAAGGAGCGGGAAATGCACGCTGGCACCCCACAGAAAGCAGCAGCCTCGTTTCCCACAGAGTCCGACACGCACGCATTCTCTTGCTCGCTGAGCACAGGCGGGGCTGTTGTCCTGCTGCGTCATGTTAATTAGAGAATAAATAAGTGGCCAACTGTAGTCTGTGGGCATATGTTGGTCAACTGTCTCTGTCTAATTAGGTTGTAAGCCCTCTGGGCAGCGCCTCATTTAAATCTATGTTCTGGAAAGTATTTAGCGCCCTTGTCGAGGCCTAGCGCCTGTGAGGGACCAGGGCAAAGGGCTGAGGTCTAATAAGCAAGAAAAAACTTTCAAGAATTCCTGTGTGTGTGTGTGTGTGTGTGTTTGGCATCTTGCAAAATACTCACTAAATATTTCGAGCAAAAAATGTAGTTTTACTTCTGATAGCCTAATGTCCCATATATGAACATATGTGATTTATATGAAATTTGTATATAGTTGATAAAATAAATCTGACATGAATCTATATGTACAACTTCTAAATTACATAGAGTATTTGCAAATAAATCCCACTCTGCGTGTCGGAGCACTTCCAGCATCTATTGCATAGTTTGCATGTTTGTGTGAATGTGTTGTGGGCATGAAGACCTAACACATGAGAAAAAAAGGGCTATTTATTCTTTACTTGCCATGGCCAGAGAGCCTGCCACTGTCGCTCACATTTTGGCAGAAACTCAGTGGCAGGCAGAGCAGTGGGGACGCTGCGGTGGGAAAGGAGGAAGTCTTCCGGTATTCCCTAAATGGAGACCGCAGGCCTGGGAAAGCTATAGGCAGGCTGAGTAAAACCAGGGCATCCTATGTGACCAGTCAGGGGTACACATTCGGATTTCTAGGGTTTGCCCTAAGTTGGAATTGGGGAAAAAATTAGGGAAGCTTTCCGCTATTAATCAAGTCCTGAACATTTGGGACTAATTGTTATAGAAGTTACTGTTTGTTTAGCTTCTGGATTGTCACTAGAGATAGTGACCTGGATTTCTTGAAGTCTCACTTAGAGCAGGTTGGCGTCCAGGGCTGTTTGTTATAAATAAAAGGTTGATTTTCTGGGTGAGTTGCTGCAAGTTGTTGGTCAAAGTTCCATTTTTATATATAGTTTGGCCGTTTTTATATTTAGTCTCAATGTGTCATATATATACGTGTGTGGATGTGTGCACATGTGTATTTGTGTTTATATTTTGCAATAATGTAATGTAAGAGGAAAGCTTTTAATTGCACTTATAGTTAAGTTTCAGGTATTCACTACAAGTTTCTAAGTAGTGAGTGATCTCTGTTTTGTGTGTGAGTGTGTGTGTGGTTTAGGGAAGCCTTTTGTCATTTCCTTTATCTTCCAATGGCTCCTACTCCATCATGTCTGTATGTCTGTTGCCCTTAGTTTCAGAATAGTGGAGTGAAGTTCCGGAAGCAAGAGACAAGAAAATAGAAATTGAAATATACATACTAATATGTGTGTGTATGTGATTACTTTGTGTTTAACACTTTTTTGTCAACCATTCACTTCTTTGAACTCCTATAGCATTAAATTACATACTGTCTTTTGTTTACATGTGTATATGTGTGCGTGCATGTGTCTATGATATGTCTTTTTCCTTAAGAGACTATAATATTTCCAGAGGTAAAGACCAAACCTTATTTTACTTTATGTTTTCAGTGTTTCCTCTAGGGCTAGTGAAGGTAATTTCCAAGAAATACTTGATAGTTGATTAAAACTATGGGTTTTTTTACTGTGTATTTTTAAATCCTTACATTAAGAAAATCTTGATAATTGCATGAATACTTAAACTACTTAATACCTTAATTCATTATCAAATATTGATGTATATATCATTGACAAGGAGCAAGCAGTGGCTCTGACAAAAAGTTTATATTTTGCAGTATTTACTCATGTTCATTTATCATAGAATGTAGATAATTAATGCCTTCAAACAGTGACGTCATGAGAAGTGTATTTTTTTAAACACCTACTTTTTGTATCCTCTCCCCAGATTTAAAAAAACCTATCAACATTTCGCCATATAATAGGAAGTATATGTTGGTCTTAAAGTCGTATTTTCTTCCATGGATCTCTGATGCCACTCAGTGGAGGCTCACTAAAGATAGCAGGCAGACAAGGGGACACAGGACTGTTGCCTTCTTTTACATTTGCAGGGCATAAAGTAGGGATGTTCAAATTATTAGGTCGATTTATTTACTTGGGAAATTCCTTTAGTGACTATACTATTTCAATGAGTGGCCTTCATATATCAAATCAGCCTGATAATGTGCCTGTACACGGCATGTTCTTTCCGCCATCCAAATGCTTTTGGTTGTTTCAGTGTTTTCTCTGCTGCTTCTTCCACGCTTCTCACAGTGAGAGCCACTGGCTCCCAACCTAATGGCTTGGCTTCCCAGAAAAAACTCTAGAAAAAGAGGTTAAATTCGCTCCTAAATCAACCTCAGAACTCCAAAGTAAATCCAAGCCTCGATGAAAAATAAATTCTAACCTTATTTCTGAATCCCCATCTTTTCCTCCTCCTCATTCTGCTCCTCTCCTCTCTACCTTCTCCTTCTCTGTGCTCAGCTTCTTAAAACTGAGCTTTATCACACCACGCTTATTTATTTATTTATTTTGGTGACTGTTTTGGTGACTTTCTGAATACAGCAGTCACCTTCCACAATTAGAGGCTGATAATTGCTCTTGTCGATCTGCTCTCAGGGATTGGGGAACAGTCGTTGACAGACACCTGTATCGACTACAGTTCTACCGGGAGCTGCAAACCCAGCCTTCCCTGGAAACCCTAATACTCTTTCCTCGTCACATAGATGTTCACACTTTTTTTCAGGCTTTGTCTATCTTTCATTCTTCTTTCCCTCTCATTTATAAATCTCTGTTATCAATTTTTGTTTTAACATCTTCTTAGATAACACACTTGCTTAATGGATGTGCCTTTTTCTATGAACAGAAAGTAACAAGAATTGGTCTACTCAAGTAGCACTGTATGTTGCCTACCTGACATTTTCCATATGTCTATGCCTTTAAAGATCTTTTTCAGAAAACTTTTGCTCATAAAGTTTTTGTTGTGTGTGTGCAATTCCTCCTCACTTGTGATTTTTAAAAATAACTCATCCTCAAAAAACTTTGTAAAATTCAGTTTAGCACTCTGGGAGGCCGAGGCAGGCAGATCGCTCAAGGTCAGGAGTTTGAAACCAGCCTGAGCAAGAGCGAGACCCTGTCTCTACTGAAAATAGAAAGAAATTAATTGGCCAACTAAAAATATATAGAAAAAATTAGCCAGGCATGGTGGTGCACACCTGTAGTCCCAGCTACTTGGGAGGCTGAGGCAGGAGGATCACTTGAGCCCAGGAGTCTGAGGTTGCTGTGAAATAGGTTGACGTCACGACACTCTAGCCCGGGCAACAGAGTGAGACTCTGTCACACACACAAAAAATCAGTTTAAAACCTATAACATACATGAACCTATCCAAATGAATAGGCCTTACCTACTTTTCTCTTTTAACACTCTATCTATCATATATCTATTAATATCTCTGTCAATCATAGGATTTAAACTATTTACCAAGTATAATAATAAGCCAAACACTATTGACTTCGTTCCTGATTTTCAAAGTGACCAGCACAGCACTGTAGATGCTATTTGTGGGATTCCTTTCTATTTTCCTTTTATTTACTTATTTATTCTTTTTTGATGACAGCTTAGGATTGGGAACAGGTAGTTTTCATCAAGAAGAATCTTTATTTCTTGGGTAACTGATCCAACAAGTAATACATCAAAGAGGGTGAGCTACATGTTGCAAGGTACAAGTAGGGATGTTGGGACAAGGTTTTGAAAAACCATTTGCTAGTTTATTTTAAACTTCTGAATGGCCCAAGACTGAGACTCCCAGTCACTATGCCAAATTTATTGCTTTTCTCTATTGGTTTACCTCAGAAAATGTGCTCAAGCCAGGTACGGTGGCTCATGCCTACAATTCCAACTACTTGGGAGACTAAAGAGGGAGAATTGCTTCAGTTTAGGAGTTTGGGACCAGGTTGGGCAACATAGCAAGGCCCCATCTCTAAAAAAAAGAAAAAAAATTTAGCCTGGTATGGAGACACACAGCCTGTAGTCCCAGCTACTCAGGAGGCTGATAGAGGCGGGAGGATCCCTGAGCCCAGGAGTTCAAGGGAGCTATGATTGCATCAACACCTTCTAGGCTGGGTAACAGAGCGAGTCCCTGTCTGTAAACTAAAAGAACAAACCAAAAAAAAAGTGTTCAAAATCAAATTAATTTAGTCCATAGCATTAAATGAATTATTTCAATGTGCCAGGTGCTGTTGTATGTGGTCAATGGTCAGTATATAAAGAGTAATAAACAAAACAGACAAACTTCCTTTTCTCGTAGCGCTAACATTCCAGCAGGGCAAAAGAATTGAATACTTATGGTCTCTAAAGAGATAGAAAATATTTAAAAGAAAGTAAATATAGGAATGACATACTTTTATATTGGTAGAGTTAATAAAGTAAAATATCAAGCAAGAGTATATTTAATTTAACAACTTCCATCTCTTTTTTAAACATATTATCTCATAAAGAACAAATGTGGGCCAGGTACGGTGGCTCACTCCTGTAATCGTAGCACTCTGGGAGGCTGAGGCAGCAGGATCAGGAGTTCGAGACCAGACTGAGCAAGAGCAAGATCCTATCTCCATGAAAAATAGCAAAATTACCCAAGTGTAGTGGCTCACACCTGTAGTCCCAAAATTACCAAAAATAGCAAAATTACCCAAGTGTAGTGGCTCACACCTGTAGTCCCAGCTACTCGGGAGGCTGAGGCAGGGGGATTGCTTGAGCCCAGGAGTCTGAGGTTGCAGTGAGCTACGATGATGCCACGGCACTCTAGCTGGAGTAACCGAGTAGGATTCTGTCTCAAAAAAAAAAAAAGGAACAAATTTGAATATGCTTTATAGGTTAAAAACACTTTTCCCTAAGAGATAAATTGTATAATCTGTAAATAACCTCGGAAACCTGAGGGAATCTGTTGCAAGTAAACTGAATTTGAATATTACAGCTCTTTTCACTGAATTTAAGGAAAGTTGGTAAAGGCATCTAAATGTGAATAATATTTTAAATGACTTGCAAGAACTGTCTACAGGAAAATAAAGCGTGTTATTTACTATTGGATACCGATGAATCAATTTATCCCTGAGGCAATGATGTTCGTCTTAGGCGATTTGGCATATATAAAAAACCAGCATTCTCTTTTCTTATTGATTATACTAGGCTATGTTAAGATTAGCATCTCTAATCAATTGTTCAATCCAATGAAAAATAATGGGAAATATATCAAAACACTGGCTCTGCTAAAAAAATATGAAGAGGAAAGTTGATCCTGATCAAGTGCTTTTCTTTATGAAAAATAGGTTCAATGCCTAGTGAACGATGGAATAATCAGGCTATCTGCTGGCAAGTAGCAAACAGGCAAACTTTACACATCCAAACGCAACTAAAGCCAATGGTACTTAAGAGACTCAGGGAGTTGATTAGCAGAAGGAAGCATGTTTTTCCTAGTTCACATTAATTGGTAATCTTTCACATTTAGTATTTTCAATCACAGTAATTTAACTTTATAACTTTAAACCCCTTTCATAGAGAGGTAGGGGACTATAATTGTAGGTAAGTATAACTACTGCTTGCATCATTTATATATTCACTAGTAATTATTGATGTCAGCTTTGTACAAAGCAGAGTCTTAAACATTAGAAAAACAGCAATATAGAAATACCTTCCTTACTCTCACAGAATTAATATCCTAGACGGGTAGGTGTTGAATGCACATGGAGAATCTTAATAAAAACTTTTCCTAAAGAGCGAAGTAAACTGAGCTACAGAGTTCTATAGTTTATAGTAGACTCTCTATTTTTTTTTTTTCAATTTGGTTTCTGGAGAGAAAGACAATAATCTCTGTTCTGGGAAACACTAGCACATCATCTTGCCGGCCAAAGTCACCCAAACTGAATAAGTGGTGCTAGGATGCACTTCTGAGGCTTCTTGGCTCCAGTAAATTTGATTGACTCTAATTCCAGTGATCTTTCCAAACTGTAGTAATCCATGGAAATGATAAATCCTTGTAACTTGGAACTTTTAAAGCAGGCTTTCCTTGAAGCAGTAGCAAATGACTCCTCCTTCAGTGTGAAGGCAGAGCAGGCCTTCCAGCCTCGAGCATATGTGCACCAGGCCATCCTAAGTACAATTCATCGATGTCCCTGCTGTGGCCCTTGCTAGTACTGCTGTACCTGCTCTCCAGGTAAATTGAGGGCTTCTGCTTTCTGGGAACTTCAACTCAGCACTATTCTCAGGATTTTACCTACACACACGCACGAGCACTGCAAAACCACTCTTGCAGGTTCATTTCTAGTTCACAGGATTCTGAAGCAGAAACAAATGATCTAATTAATACCCAAATTGCCTAATTAATACCCAAGTCATCCATTTAATATCGATTCTGAAACAGTTTTATTTTGTTGCTGTCAACATCTTTATTCATGGAATTCTTTATACTCTATTTCCATTTTTCTCTATAGATTTCATTCACAAACAATTCATGTTTCAGCTATATAAGTTAATAAATCACTTTTATTCATCTAAATGGCACTGAACTCGCTGCAAATCTTTTTTTTTATTTCAGCATATCATGGGGGTACAAATGTTAAGGTTATGTACATTGCCCTTGCCCCCTACCCCCTCGAGTCAGAGCTTCAAGCGTGTCCATCCCCCAGTTGGTGCTCATC
>VBSM01001320.1:562284-578872 GCA_008086735.1 Cheirogaleus medius
CATAACCGTAATATTTGTACCCCCATAATATGCTGAAATAAAAAAAAAATATTTTGATGTTTTTTGACTTTGCCTACTTGGACAAAATTTTCCCACCACTCATCTGTAAATGTAAGTCCAAAGCCATGAATGAGCCAAGCAGGATAAATTACAAGTCAGCCCACGTTTCCATTTTCATCTTGCTCAATCACCCTCCCTGTCTCTTACTGCATTTCCAGCCTCCTCGTTTTCAACCAATCTACCTTCTATTATTTTCCTGTGTCTTTGAAACATGTTAGTCCCTAGTTTAAAATTTCTATCCCCATTCTTTTATCTGTTTGATAAAAAATGTTCTTGTCCTTCAAGGCCCAATTGAGAGCACCTGCTCAGTGAAGCTATCATTGTCAGTACTGGGATGTCCTCTTCTATCCAAATAAATAAAAATTTTAGAAAAGAAAGAATAAAGAACAACCATCACTCCATGTGGATGGGCTCCAGTATTAGGTGTGGTAACTGGGATAAAAATAATGTGAAAATTCAAGTAAAATCAATAAAGAATTGAGCCACTTGTCTGAAAGTTTTAGGGGTAAGAATTGGGTTGTTGAAAACAAATAAATGCTTTCAGTGAATCACTCAAATTCATCAATTCAATAAACATTTATTAACTTGTGATAGACACTGGTGAAGTGCTGGAAACAAAATTAAATAAGTTAGACAGCTCTTGTTCTCATGAATTAAGCATTTTCGAGGAAGAAGACAGACAATATACAAATAAATTAATAAATAACAATTTGAAATAGCGTTAATCCTTAAAGATAACAAAGGATAATAGGATAGCAAGTAACTAGGTGATCATAGATTATAAGACTTAAAACACGGGAGAAATTCAACTATGAGATTTTCTGGGGAAGAACTTTCTAGTCAAAGTAACCACACTCTGAAGGGCTTGACAAGGAATAACCTTAGAGTATTCCAGGAACAATAAGGAGGTTGGAGAGGAGTAGAAAAGAATGGCAGAAAAGGAGGCAGAGCACTTAGAAACGGGTTTGTTTAGAGCTTTGTGGGCTGTGGTAAGAATCACAGTTGGATAGGTATGAATTTTTTTCCATCTGTCCAGAAATCTCGTCTCCCATCTTCTAGGAATAGAATCCTTCTTTCCTGTGGAGCCGACCGCCCTCCCCAGTTTAAAGGGACACGCACCTTACCCAGACCTGCCCTAGTGACTGGCAGGGGGTGGACACGTCCTCTAGCCCAGACCAATCAGAGGCATCCTTAGAATTACTATTAAAGAGTTATTATAAGAAAATACTTCCTTTATTCCATCTGAAGAACAAAACAACAGAGACACGCAGATCTAGACGGGACAAGAGAGCCTGGGCTCTGATAACATTCAAGGCATAAGGTCCAACCACGTCAGGGAGGCCACAGACAGTCACATCAGTAAATTCTATGTTTTCATTAGATTTGTTTAGCAACTTGTAACTGAAAACGTCTTGCCTGATATACCCATGAATACTGACAACCCAGCTGTAAGGGTCTTGGTTACTCTTGCCTTCAGATTTAGGCAGAATTGTCAGGAACGTCCTCAGAAATTCCTCATCTGCCACAGCCGTTGACTTGCCCAGATGCAATTTTAACACTGGATCGAGAGGAGCTTTTCATGCTCTGACGCTGAGCTGATGGTCCTGCGGGCTCCACAGAGAGCAGAGAGGCTGCCTCCTCTCCAGCGCAGCGCACGTCCGTCCGGAATAAATGCCAGAGGTGTCCCGGGCTTCCAAAGTTACTGTTCTTGAGTGATGTATCTGTTTCAGTTAGCTCATGTGGGACTTTCTTACTATAAATCTGCTGCGAGGATGGCTGCACTAAAGCAGGTTTTGGCGCTATCGGCCTCATGTTTCACTCTCTGTTGAAATGTTAATCCATTGCTCTTGCCTCATTAACTCTTCTGGTAAATTGTGTACCAAAATCTTTATTTCCTTTTCTTGCCGTCTGGTCTTGAACATAATTACCTCCGTCAATATTCTCATAAATGCTGCCGACTTAAGTGACTACTAGTATAATATTATCTTCTAAATGTTTATCTCAAGTTCAGTCTTTTCTGCTAATGTATGGGCCAAGATACCAAGTACCTCGTTCAACTTCTTTACCCTGGTCTTTTAAAATTGGCTCAACTCTCGGCATATCCCACATCGTAACACATCCCATGTCATAACCTCCTTCATCCCCCAATACCTTATTGATTTTACTGTTTGAATAGCTGTACTGTTTCAACCTTTGCAACCACCAATCTAGTCCAATTACAATATTTTCTTATCTGGATTTCTGCAATATCCTTTTAACCACTTGGGCCCGGCGCTCACGGGCCGCGAACCCTCGCCCACGGCGGCACTCGCAGTCCGCACGGCAGTGTGCGCTGTGCATTGACGACGGATCCGTTTTGCTCTTGTGTGATGAGGAAAGCTTGAAAGCACTGAGAGCTTGTTTGACTTTACAGGCAGCTTTACTTGTAACATAAATCAGAATAGGTAACATGTACATATATGTTTTTATCACGTTATTTTTAAATGTTCACAATTTTATTTTGATAAATGAAAAATTAGGAAAGTCATATCACGGCTGTCGGCTACAGTCGCTGTGCGCGTTCATCTGTGGCTGTCGGCTATAGTCGACGCTCGTACTGAGATGGTTAAAATCCTGTTCCGGATTCCTATCAGTATTTACATGAATAAAAAGTCCTCAGCATGTCTTATCAGGACTGCATCATCTCTCTATCTCCCACCCTCCAGCCTATCCACATCTCACACTGCTCTGGCCTCCCATCAGCAGCTCTGTACACATTCTTTCCATGGCTGTAAATCCAAAAACCTGCTTCCTATTTGAAGCTGTAAATTATGACATCAAGTTGCTGTCCTTATTTCTTCTTTCTCTTCACTTCCAATGTTCATCCCCCTTCTGTTCCAATTCAAGCATTCATACCCAGAACTAGGTAAATATTTTTTGTTTTGTTTTTATTTTTCAGAATGATACATGATAAAGAGTGTGTTTGACAGGTAGAGAAGGGCAGAATTAGAAATTAAGGTTTGAGAGAGGTTTTCTTGATAGAGATGATAAATTCTCTTAGTGAAAGGAAGGTGTTCATAGGAATACTTGGGTGTACTATGCATAGTAGGATGAGTGAGATGTGGCACACAGTAAGTTTTGTGAAGAAAGGGTAAAAATCGTGACAATCTCTGATGTACATCACTAAGACTATGCTGGGATAGATTTTTATGACAGTGTGCTTAACATTTTCTAGACCTGAGCCTGTAAATCTTATTAGGAATCTTCCTAATCCCTTCAAGAAGTGGGTCAAAATTCAACAAAAATTCCTTCTAGTACTTAAGATAATATAGTGGAAGCCGTGATAGAATTGAAGCAAGGAAAAGTTGTCTTCAGGATTTGCTAAATGATAATAAGAAGCCTCTGGCTACTGGTATAAAAAAAAAGTTATTTTCCTGGAGGAACTTGCCAGGGCAAATGTCAGAATTTTATTATAGACAAGAAAAGGGATTGTCTTACCCTCCCTTCTCCATTCCATCTGTGAATAAAATCTCAGTTAATATTGCAATGTGCAATGAAATTCCAGAGGCAGATTACTAAAATTGCCACAGGAATAATGTCTCAAATCACTTTTTTTTAGTTTCACTCAATTTCTTAACAGATTGATTCATAATTAATTTCATTATTTGTGCTAAGGAGAATGTATCCATCTCATTGATTATGTTTTATATAATACTGTTCTGATGCACTTGGTCTTGAACTAACTATTTTGGAAAATAGAAAACATTCTAATTTCCTTGCCCTCCCTTAAACATGAAACTCTCTCTCTCTCTCTCTTTCTGTCTCTCTCTCTATATATATATATATACACACACACACATATATACACACTAATGCAATTTTTCTTTGCTAACCCAAAGGATAGATACAATTAGAGAAATTAGAAGAAACAATGTGTGGGAAAATCTTTAAGAACAGAATAAGAATTCGAAAATGTTATGTAAAGAAATAAAAGGACAGACAGGGAGAGAGAGGATGAAAGAAAAGAAGGAAGGAGAGGAAAAAGAAAAAAGAGAAAGATACTTCCAATTCACGTATGTGATTCCTATGATAGATCCATAATGATTCCTAGTAGTAGAGATTCTTTAACATTACATGTGTGACTAAATTTCACAAGAGCCAGTTCTGCATTTGGTTACTGATAAAGGGGGGAAAAAAAGAGTAAAATAAGAGAAAACAAATAAATCCTATTAATTAGTAAATGGAGCTGAAATTTTTTATACTCTTTCTATGACCCATTAAACATTTTTAAAAATATTCTCTGATTCCAAATTAAATAAAAATTTATCTTCAGAAACTCCTGATTTTTAAAGAATGTCTTACCTTTGAGAATACAGCCCTGGAAAGGTGATACTTGTTTGGGTCATTTTTACAGAATGCTGTGGTTTTTTTTTTTTTTTTTAGACCCTTCTGAATAGCTAGATAGAGGAGAAATGGTAACCACTGATTCTCATTCTCCGCTCCTGGACAGAAATAGTTTTTACAGCTTGAAACAACTGTCAGAAGCATCTTCTGTTGGATTTGAGGTCTGTCATCACGGCTGTGTGAGAGAGGATTAGGAGAGCGGCGGGAACAAGCAGGTCTGGAATGTCAGAAGCTGCACCTTCAAGGGGTGAGTCAAGCCCGGACAGTGAGCCTGGTGCAGGCAGGCTCAGCCTTGATGGATTCACACAATAAAAAATAAATAAAACAAATCTGTTGCTATGAAATGCAGGCTGTTTCAGGCTGAAAGAAAAAAACAATGCTATAAATGTCTTTGTGTTGCTTTTGTTAGGAAATAAAAGGAAATCTGTATTTCATATGTGATTGTGGGTTATTTGCCTATGGGGAAAAAAGGTAATAATTATCTTAATGATGAATACATTCATTGAGTTTTTTCTGAGCAACAAGACCTCAATTATCAGCAGCAGCAAATGAAACAGCTCAAACCCCTGGTAAAAGTCACGGTGGGCTAGTCTTTATTCTTGATTCGAACTAAATAGGACAGTTAATGTGCTTTGAGCAGAATCTTTGTAGTAAATTGATCATTTGCTTTTCCCCTAACACATTCCACAGTGCCTTCCGGGAAAATAGACAAAGGAATTAGTATCTACCACTGTAGCTGTGACTCTCTCTCCAGCATTTCCCTCCGACTCCCTGGCTAGCCTCTTGTCAAATGTTTTACAGGGATTGGAGGAGGAAATGGGAGGCATGGATTTTCCTCTGAGACTCATGGTCTTCTAGTGCCATCTATTGCTGCTTTTATTTCAGACTTCCATGGCCAATTTTTATTAAAGGCTAGGTCATTCAGGACTTTTTATCTTAAATGATTAAATAAAATATTAAACAGACAGTTGAATTCTGGTTTCCAATGCTGTGACTTTCAGCAATACTTTTCTTCTAAATAAAATGAAAGAAACAATGTCCATGTACAATCTCAGTTTGTAGTGAAACTAAGACAAGGTAATCTTAGTTTTGTTTTGTTGTTTTCTGAAAAGCCCTCCTTTTGGATCTGAGCTGTCAGGATAATTATCCCAATTCTTTAATCTGAGAGATTCAATAAGTATTTAATAATTTCATAAATATTACATCTACCTAAAAATCTAATAATTTGGTGAGGAAAAATATAGAAATTATAATTTCTCATTTTTCAAGTAAAATGGAATTTTGTTCTATATTACCTAAAATTTTGTTGCAAATTATTTTCTCTCTCTCTTCGTGCCTATTCATATGAGCAAACAGAAAAGTGAGAGTGCATAACCATCTGATGTCTTTGATTGTTGTAGGTGATAATTCTGCTGGGCAAGAGGCCCTGCCCCACTTTAATCTGAAAATATTTTCTATTCATTCTGAATTGTAAGGATAATTTTACTTGCATAGACACAGAGATCACTGATTAAAGAATCTAAATTCTAGGTTCTAAGAGCAGAACATGGAAATTCTGACTTAACCTGCTAGTTAAACATTAAAACAGAGTGAGCTTCCCACAGGAAATGCATGTGTGCAAAAGATATCTTGCTAAAGTTGTCATTCTCAACCGCTGCTTGGCAATGTTTTGACAGCATATTTTCATCACATCAAAACTGGCTGTGATTTGTGACTGTTGATCAACTGTAAAAAACAGAGGAATCCATGCCTATTTTTAAAATGATGAGAGAAGTGAAATGCATACTTATTTCCTTAAAAAATTATTCTCTCACCGCCTATATTTGTGTGTGTGTGTGTCTGTTTCTTTTCTTTTTTAAGTGTCAGCTGAGGGGAGGGCACTCAGAAGTAGAAACTATGGATAAAGAACATATAGAGCAAATTTTTAGTCAAAAATTATTTTTTTCAGCCATCTGATGGGGTGTGTGTGTGAGAGAGAGAGAGAGAGAGAGAGAGAGAGAGAGAGAGAAAAGAGGGAGGGAGAGATGAGAAGTCATGTACTCAGTATCCTCCCATTATAATACCCTAATAATTAAAATCTGACTTGAATTGTTAAGTTTAACAACCCTCCCTCCTTTGCTAGCCTTCCATTTTTTTCCTTTCAAGCTAGTTAAAAAAATATTACATTCTTGTTCCAAATCTGATATTTGTTCTCTATTCTAATAAATAAAAACTTTAAGAGACCTTTCATACTATTCCTTAGAAAAAGACTAACAAGATTAAGAACAAAAAATGGAAGTTGTTTAGAAGTAATGGCTACCCATTATGTTGCTGTATCAAAGGATAAAACAGCAAAGTGTACATAATTTCATTAAATAACTCTGACTGCAAAGGGAAACTAATTAGAAACTAACAGGAAAAATGATTCCACTAGAGGTAGCATAAAATCAACAGTTTTATTTCAGAACCAGAAGAGGGCACTCACCTCCTACAAATAACAAACTTTAGAACTAGCAATTATTTCTTCAAAGAAATGAAAACGAAGGATTCACTTCTATATCATTCTTCATAGTTTTCCAGCATATTTTAATGATAAATGAACTTATAACATTTTATAATACTCAATAAAAAATAAAATATGTACAACTACTTTTGTATTATTTTAGTGGTAGCTCAAGACATATAGCTGATTTAAAATTTTAAATATTACTATCATTTTCCATGATTTCATTTGAAACAAGGATACAAAAATGATATAATTTTCTTGTATTTATTTATTTTCCTTATCTTATTAGTAACAAAAGAAAAGCTATAACTAGTTTTCCAAATTAACTATCACAATAAACAGTTTGAGGAAAGTTTCTAGGACATTCTCCAAGGAATTCTCTCTCTGTGTGTCTCTGTTTTTCTCGATATTGGTATAGACAGAGATAGAGATAGACATGATATAGATAAGTGTAGATATATGCATATATAAAAATATATATGTATAAATATAAATGTGCAATATGCACGTGTAATCTGAGCATTAAGTTAATTGCTGTGACCTAAAGTTATCCAAAACTTTGAAAAGTGATAGAAATATAATATGATGAAAATAGAAACAAAAGAAAAATATGACACTTAAGAACCCAACAAGAAACAGATGGGACTCTCAAATCAGAATAATTCAAAAGGGTTTGCTTACGAAGGGTCTGATTTAAAATAGGTGGTTGATAAGAATGAAAACAACACTGATAGTGAAGGAGCCCTGGGCACCCAGAAATCTGTAAGCAGTTACCAGAACAGAGGAGATGGTCTTTGTAAGAAGCTACCTTGAGGGAACATGATAGCTCCAGGGAAGGAAACAAGAAAATGGAATAAAGATTCTGGCTCACTTTTTTGTCTCCCTCTGATCTCCTTAAGTTTCTCAACATTAGCCTAACTTGAGCATTGATGTTCCTTCTTCTTCTTTTTTTTTTTTTTTTAAATAGACATTGGGCCCCCAGAGTTGAGAGCAGAACGGAGAATAGACCTTGAGAAACAAATGGAAGTTGTCTAGCACAAAGTTGTTTACCAAGTACCTACACTGCGCCAGAAACACTGTTAAATACTTTAATGTTATCTTATTTAATCCATAAAACAACCCTCCAAGGTTCATAATATAATTGCCTTTTTCTGCAAAGTGGAAATTGTAACACCGTTACACAAATGTACTATCTATTTTGTTCAGGGTCATGTGTCTAATGAGTGGTAGATGTATTTTTCCAACTATAAATCATCCTTATTTATTACCTGGTTACATACCATTTTAGTTGTCTTTACATACGATGCTTAATTTTCACAAAAATTCTACCAGGTACATGATAATGATCCCATTGTACAAATGAAGATGTAGGCTTTGAGAAGTTAAATGACTTACTCACGTTCACACAGTTAGTTAACAATTGTGGTAGGGTTTATGGACTCCAATTCCAAGTCTTAACCTCTGAAAATATAAAATGATTTTTAGGTCAAACAGATCTAATTGAAAGATCTAATAAAAAATCTCTTTAGTAAAAGGACTTGTTCTGTAAAATTTGGATTCAATCAAAAGGCTGCACTCAAGGATCCAGAAGGCCACAGATTCCCCCCCTTTTGCAGACCTACTTTGCTCCATAGGATATCAACATATAGTCTTCATAATCCATGAATGTGTCCTGAAGGAACATTGACTTTATTACTTTTATTTAATATATCATTTCATGCAATAAGAAACCAATGAGAACACATTTAGTAGAATATATTATTATATAAGAAAAACAAATCATTCTCATAATGATATTTCACTATGGGAAAAGAGGATTAAAAGAACCAGATAATTACTAAGCTGAGAGAAGTGGGAAAGATACCCTTAAAATATATATATACAGAACAGATGAATGGGAGGGCAAGATGGCCAGCCAGAGTGTCTCTGCAAGAAAGACAGATTTTAGAAGAAAGTAAAAGAAAATAAACAGGCAGACAAACAGATCAGACGAGGGTCTGAAGGAAGGGTGCCTGAGACTACAGGAGACTCCAAGGGAAGAAGTTGAGGAGGAGAACTGGAAGAAGAAAGGCCCGGAGAGGCTTGGAGACCAGCGACAAGGGTAAGTGGAGCGGTTAAACTTCCCCTCCCTTGCATCTGGGACTGCGGGTGGGCTCCTGAGCAGTTGGAGAGACCTGCGGACACCAGCCCAGGGACAGTGAGCCTCTTGTGGACGGGGCACCAGGCTCCCAGCACCTTCGCCCTGGGAACACCTCCCGGCCGCAGACCCGAGCCGATGGGCAGGAGCCATATTGCTTCATTCCCTGCTTCCCCTCCTTACCCACCGCTGCTGGGAGACAGTTTAGCTGCCACCTGGAGGCATCTGCAGGGACCCGACCTTTCCTTTTGGGGCCTTGCAGCAGACTGACGGGTACTCAGACTGTGACCTCCCTACCCACCAGCCTTCCCAGGTGCTGCAGGCCTGGTGACTCCAGGTGAACGGGGCAAATCCCGAGGCTGAGAGACATTGATCCAGCGTGGGCGCCCCATGGGTGACTTGGGACCAGCACTCCTCTCCCTGGCAGGGTCAAGGATTGATCTCCAGGGCCCAGGTCTTGTGCACCCAGGTCTCGATGGCATTGCCCTGGGGCACAGAATAGATATTTGTGAAGGAGCCTACTGAGGTATGTGTGCCTTCAGGGGCAGATCAGTGTGCTTGAGGGCAACCCTCCTCCCACGGGAGGGCCGTATGCCCAGCCCAGGCAGCGACCCAGAACAGGGAACCTCCTGGCCCGCATCACAGTCAGGGGAGACCCAGTGGCGTGAGGTCCTGCCTGCTGGCAGAGGCCCAGGAGAAACTGTGAAATAGGGGAGGCTGGAAAGGAGCAAGGCCTGCTCCAGACTGTGGGTCTCAGACAGCCCCACCCCCACATGTGACTTTCTGACTGAGTGGGGCCATCCCAGCCCCTCCCTGACAGCTTTTCCCGGAAACAGAGAACAGGACTTTGACCCCTGCTAACAGCATTTGTGGTGCTCAAGGGCAGATTCACCCAACCCAGCTCCACCCAGACTCACTCCCAGACCAGCCCTCACTGAGGTGGAGAATAAGGACATACCTGGAAGTCCCAAGGCCCCATCCACCATGTGAGACACTAGAGTGCCTCTCCAGAGGAACAAGAGCTGGTTACAGGACCCAAAAACAGCAGTGTAGCCTGCTCCTCCAAGCAAGCACCACCTACTGTCAGGGAGGACATTCTACACACCCTTTTACGGCATCTACTGACTCATCGTACAGGGTGTGGTCGAATCTCACCCACAAAAACCACCTACTGGCTCGGAGACTAAACAGGGCGTGTCATTATCCAAACAAAAATCTAAAGGAAAAAAGCAACAGCTGATCCAGTGGGAAGGACTCAGCAAAAGAACTCTGGAAGTATGAAGAATCAAACGAAAAGCACACCCCCAGAGGTGAACACCAGCTCTCTAGCAACGGACATCAACCAAAGTCAGAACACTAAAATGACAGAAGAATTTCAAACATGGATTGTAAGAAAACTCAATGATATGCAAGAAAAAATATAACCAACACAAAGAAACCACACACACACACACACACACACAAATCCAGGACTTGGAAGAAAAATTCATTAAAGAAATTGAAATAAAGAAAACTCAAACTGAACTTCTGGAAATGAAGAATTTATTCAAGAAATTACAAAACAAAGTAGAAAGCCTCAAGAACAGGGCAGATCAAACAGAAGAAAGAATCCAGGGATTGAAGATAACACCTTTCAATTAAATATGTCAGTCACAGAGATAGAGCCTTTATCAAAAAGTCCCAAAACAATAAATGTTGGCATGGATGTGGAGAGATAGGAACACTCCTACACTGCTGGTGGGACTACAAACTAGTACAACCTCTGTGGAATGTAATATGGAGATACCTCAAAGAGAGACAAGTAGAACTACCATTTGATCTAGCAATCCTATTACTGGGCGTCTACCCAAAAGAACAAAAGACAGCCTATAAAAAAGACATTTGCACACAAATGCTTATAGCAGCACAATTCACACTTGCAAAGATGTGGAAACAACCCAAGTGCCCATCAATATATGAGTGGATTAATAAAATGTGGTATATGTATACCATGGAGTTCTATTCAGCCACAAAAACAATGGTGATCTAGCACCTCTTGTATTATCCTGGATAGAGCTGGAACCCATTCTACTACATGAAGTATCCCAAGAATGGAAAAACAAGCACCACATGTAGTCACCATCAAATTGGTATTAACTGATCAACACTTATGTGCACATAGGCAGTAACATTCATCGGATGTCAGGCAGGTGGGAGGGGGGATGGGTATATTCACACCTAATGGGTGCAGTGCACATCATCTGGGGGATAGACACACTTGAAGCTCTGACTTGGGTGGGGCAAAGGCAATATATGTAACCCCATACATTTGTACCCCCATAACATGCTGAAATTCTTAAAAATCAAAAAAAGAAAAAGAAGAGGAGGAAAATCTGATTTGCAGTATCCCAAGGAACCAATGCAGAGCTGTATGTAAGACGATGACATAAATAAGAGATCATTTGAATAGGTGGCATGTTAGATAGAACTAGGAGATAAAGTGATCTAAGGAGAGTTGGTGATGAACAGGATTGAACACACAGAAAGGAAGAAATGTCTATTTTTTTTTTCAGTTTTGATATTAACTCTGTTTCTCCACAAAGCTTGATTTGGAGAAAAGTCACCATAAAAATTTTGGACTTCTGTCAAGAAAAATTGAAATTAAAAGATTATAATGCTTAGAAAATCCAGTGACTTGTTCTAATGACCTGAGATGAAGAAAAAGTATTCCAAATCACATACTCTTTAGGCATTTAGTGTTTTGGCCTCTCTAATATTTGCTTTCATCAATCCAAATCCTTGCCATGGAAATATAACTAATATAATTACTGATAGAGCACATGGAACCAACAGGCTAAATATTTTACTAAGGATGCTTCAATATTACCAAAGTATTAAGAAAGCTCTGATGCTGCTGCTAATTTTATTTTGTTAATTAAGTACATTAGTATTTGCTATATTTCTAGGATAAAATAGTATCAAAGGGAGTTATTGTTTCAGAAATATCTGTTTAATGATAGAGAGTATTTAATAAACAACACATTAGGGAGTGGGGATGGAGTTCACTTTTTAAGCTATGATATCGTTCAGTGGAGAATAGGAAGGAAACAATCAACTTCCATGGGCAAATGTCCTTCTGAAGTCATTGAGTCCTAAATGCCAAACTAAAATAGTTTGCCGTAGACTCAGTGAAAATGTTCTGTTCTAAAGGATGTTCTGACTGATAGTAAATTTAATAATATTTGAAAATGTCAAGTTGAGTTTTAATTCCAAGCCAGTATCTCCTAGAGCATAATGAGTTATGAATTCATTATCAAAAGACCACCCTTCTTCAGCTCTTTGGATTTTAGCAATGGGAATTTCAGAGAGCAAACAAAATCAAGATTCTATTCTATTTGTTTCTCTCAAAACTTCAAATGTGAATGACAAATGCTTAGGAAGCCATTTTAAAATAAAAGTAATAATAGTATTTAGGTTCATAGTCTCTAAATCATGCAATTTCTATTGGTATCAGTCAATTATACTTAATTTTTAGCTGTTAAGCTAGACTAACCATAGGATAAATACAAAATTTAAAGAGTAGTAAAACAGCACTATATTGGTTAAACACCCATCTGTTCTCTTAAAGATATAATTTCACAGTAAATGTTTATCTTGCTTGATGACAAAAAAGTTATAAAAATTTATATGGTTGATACAAATGAATTAATAAATTGATATTTAAATATATTATCTACTTAAAGCAATTATTACATTCACAAATACAATGGGCCATAGCTTTGCATAAACAAAACAATGGTCTGATTAACAATTTTTAAATTTTAAACAACTGTTTTGACATCTAAGTAAATATAATTTAGCATTACTAAAAATAATTTATATTTGGGCTAATGTAAAATAAAATTAAAATCTGAAGTTATGTTTCAGAAAGGCCTTCTATTACATTTAATTTACTTGATTATTGTTCTATTTATTTGCCAATACCCCTGTAATGTATTCTGGGATCCCAAAATCATTAGTGGCATAACAAAATGTGACATTCTCTGCCTCCTTCCTGCCATTCCTAAGGAAAATATGAAGATTTTTTTCCTAAGATTTAGCCATTTCTCTTGCATAAATGCTCCTTGGATTTTTGCAAGCCTTTCCTTATTCCAGAGTTCTGAAAAAGTTTTTGATTTTGACATATTTTGGCACCGCTATTATTGCTTTTATTGAGGAGACAATGTTTAGGAGTTCTTACTCTAATATTATATTTCTAATGTGGCAGTCTATGTGTCAAATCATAGCTTCTTCAGTCCTTCTTTTGTTGGCTGGATTTTAATTCCAAAGAAATTATCTGACTTCTATTGGTTTGTTTGTTGGAATATTCTTTCTTTTTCTTCTTGGAAACATTCATTTCTGCTATCTTTATATTTAAACATGAGTTTAATCAATGTATATAAATTTCTTGGAACATATTTTTATTTGAAATTTGAAGAAAGAAATTTGAAGAATTTCTCAACTGTCTTCCAATGGGTAATGTTTTGTGAAATTCTAAGGCCAAATTGATTTATTAAACTTATGAGTGATTTGATTTTTTTTGCCTGTTATATATAATATTGTTCCCTCATCCAGAGATCTAGATCTACTAACTTAATTTGAATATATCTTGACTTGATTCTTTTTTGTAAATTGTGACATGACACATCTTTCCGTATCTAGGTTTAGTTGCTTTTCTTTAGGAAAAGTTTCCTGTCATATTTAATATATATATAGTATTTTTGCATAGTTTTCCATTCCATATATTTGATTCTCCTTTTCAGAAATTCTGTTTATGCTTATATCAGATCACTTATTTTCTTCTATGGCTATAATTTTCTTTATAATCTTGTTAGTTATTTTTAGTTTTACCTACTAAATTATGTTTGATTGTTTTCAAATCTGCCCTCTATATTCTGTGTCTTGAAATAGCTATTTTTATTTCTGATTCTCATATGATTTTTTAAAATAAATTTCTTTGTTCTTGGGGTTTAATTTAATTGAATATTACTTTAAATTTCTTCATCTTCCATTCATACATTTTATTGGCTTTTTAAGATACTCTTTATCTTACATTTCTTGATCGTGTTTCTTTTCTTCTTTTAATTGTTTTATTCTGCATAAAAACTTTGGAGAGGTGTTTGATGATATTTTATTAATTATTGTTTATCTCTGAATGTGTGAGGGGGTGAAGGCAGAGATGGTTGTTTCTGAGCCAGCTATTTGCCAAAACAGTGTAAGGTAAAAGCCTAAGTTGTGGTCTTGGTCATAGGAAGGTTGGGTTTAGTTCTGTAATTTTGTTACCACTGAACACTTTCTGATGAATGATCTACTATGGATTATGAATTTTTAATGCCTTTTAATGAAGCTCCCATCTTTTAAATTTTATTGAGTAATAGCTCCTTAAATTTCTTAAATTCTAAATCAGCAATTGTAAAACTGTTTGACATTTACCCTTTACCTTTACTCTATATCATTCTAGAAGCTATTCTAGCAAAATGGCTTGAATTCATTCCCACGTCTTCATTTAATTTTACCTCTCCTGCCAACTTCTGTTGTTACACACGTCTCAAAAATGCTCACACAGTCCTTTGGAGCAACCATATAATTAGATTCTAAGTGCTATGGTTTGAGATTATCCCCACCAACACTCATGTTGATATTTGATCTCTGATGTGGCAGTGTTGGGAGTGGGGCCTTCTGGGAAGTGCCTGGATTGTGGGGTGGATCCATCATGAATGGGTTGGTAGCAAGTGAGTTCTCACTCTTTGAGGACATTCTCAAAGGAATGTTCCTGCAAGAGTGAGTTGTCACAGAGCCAGGATGCTCCTAGGGTTTTCTCTCTTTACATGTGTCCACTTCTCTTTTGAACTTCTATGTCATGATGCAGCACAAACTTGCCAGAAGCCAGGGCCATGTCCTTGAACTTCCCAGCCTAAAGGTCTATGACAGGCGCCCTCAAACTACGGCCCACAGGCCACGTGCGGGTGTTTTTGCCCGTTTGTTTTTTTACTTCAAAATAAGATATGTGCAGTGTGCATAGGAATTTGTTCATAGTTTTTTTTAAACTATAGTCCAGCCCTCCAATGGTCTGAGGGACAGTGAACTGGCCCCCTGTTTAAAAAGTTTGAGGACCCCTGGTCTATGATCTAAAATCTCCCTTTTGTTTTTTCATAAATTACCCAGTTTCGAGTATTCTATTAGAGCAACACAAAAGGGACTAAGAAAGTTTGAGTATTACACTTATTAGAAAAACCTTGAGTATTCCACTTATTAGAAAAACTCTGAACGCTACCACTTTATTGCCCCTTGGCAACTACTCCCCTTATCCTTAATACAATATTTGGTTGGATGGGCCCATCCTTCTCCATTTATGATTGTCTGAAATTGAGATTTTTCCACAGGTTCTATTGAAGAAGTATTCTAGTCTGTTTTTACTGTTTTATGTTTATTTGTTTCAGACAGAGAGCAGAGTAATGATATCTTTGGGCCATCAACTTTAATTAGATAATGTTCATGCTTATTTTTTTCATGCTTATTTTTTAAACTAGTTTTTTGTTTGTTCCTTTTGTTTTTCTCTTGAAGATGAGCTGATTAGCAGGAGAGCAATGAGGGGAAAGAATAATGTATTAAATTGCACTCAGTGGTAGTTCCAACTTTTTAAATGATTTCCTTGTCAACCTTTAAATGGTTGGCTGGTTTGTTTTTTTGGAAAGATGATAGTGTGACTAAGATCCCAGACTCAGATGCCAGATTCTAGGTACAATTCTACCTTCCACTATTTCCTAGATATTATATGTGACTTCAGATAAGTTATTTAACCTCCTTATACCTCAGATTTTAATCCAAAAATGACAATAACAACAATATCATCATAGAGGATCCTTAGGATATACAAATAAGTCAATTAACATAAAGAACATGTTGAAACACTGCCTGGAATATACAAAGTGCTCAATAAATGTTAACTATTGTTTTTATCAAAATAATTTTCCATACTTAGGAGCTGAATTCAATTAATATAGGCATTAAATATTTAGTACCCATATATAGTAGACATTTTATACAAAGTATGTATAGTTAAACATAATTATCACAATTTCACAGAGGATGAAATGGAGCCCGAAAGAAGGTAAGGCCAGGTAGCTAACAGCATCCTAGCTCCAGTCAGTCCCTAACCTCTCAGTTTCCAAAGCTTGTGCTTTTCATTGTTTCCCAGGAGCAGTTAAAAGAGGATCTAAGGGGTGGTAGGGGCAATATATGTAACCCTAACAATATTTGTACCCCCATAATATGATGAAATAAAATAAAATAAAAGAGGATCTAATAAAACTAGACAGTAGATTGGTGGTTATCAGAGGCTGGGAAGGGTAGAGGTGTGGAGAGGATGAAGAGAAGCTGATTAATGGGTACAAAGATATGACACTGGCCGGCGGTGGCTCACACCCCTAATCCTAGCACTCTGGGAGGCGGAGGCGGGAGGATTGCTCGAGGTCAGGAGTTCAAGACCAGCCTGAACAAGAGCG
>VBSM01001320.1:581515-602487 GCA_008086735.1 Cheirogaleus medius
GGGCAGCAGCCGTACCCCAACTCTCCCCGTGTCCGGGACAGCTTCCGACATTTAGCTGCCATTATGAGAAAAAAATAAGAAAAAGATAAGTTCTTTTCATAAGTCCATCTTCAATGTTTACTATTTTGAGATAGCACGTAAATATTAACGACATAAATATATAGAAATATTTTCATATGCCAGGCCCAGAGGATTAGATTGAAGGACCAGTCAGTGGCTAGTAGCCACTAACTAGGATAAATAAACACAAAATCACGCTTTGTAAAAGCCTCTGAAATTGTCAGTTTTCCCTTTGTCCTTTGTCTCTGGTTTTCCACACATATTCATCCCTTCATTTCAGCTAGGGATAGAATTGGGTGCAAAGAAATGAATAAAATCAGACCCAAGTAGGGGAACAAGTGAACTTGAGACTAATTTTATTCCACAAAGATAGAAATGAATGTTCCTTTGGTTTTAGCATCTTCCTTTTCCGTTTTGGTTTCTTTCTTTTTTATTTCTTCTAAGTATGTGGTTTTTAATGTTGTGATCAGGGGAGAAGTATTAGCATATGATGTTACAAAATGCTTACAATCTTCTTGAAATGTTGATAATACGATACAAAATATAATGAAAACTTTAGTGCATGGGAATCTGGTATTTCACTTTTGAAGAAAAAAACTTTTTTTAAATTTTTCCAATTTCTTCTCACTAACATCTCTGAAATGGTCTCTTGAAGCTATTTTAACTGATCATGTAGTACTATGTTATTACACTCAGTGGTTTGAATTAATAGATGCTTTACTATTTAATATTTTCTATTTCTTTATTAGAAAACATTTCATTATTAAAAAGTATACAAAATTTTGGAGCATATAATTTGCTATAAAATCTTAAGAACACTCAGATTAAATACTGAAAGTCTCTTTTAACATTTATTTAAAAGAATACTTTTACTTGAGCAGACAGTTGATAAAAAGAGATAGAGAAAAACCTATTTAAGATAATTTTTATAATCAAAGATTATATAAATATAACAGTAAACTCTCAATAGTTTACCAATCCATAGAATGTTTCTGCATTCGTGTCTTATCAAATGTGAACTGGAAAAACTGTCCCTGTGGTATTTGCAGTCATTTTATAGGTTAAAGTTTGCAAAGTTAAACCTTGTGAGATTGATACACCTGAGTCTCATGCCTTTGAATATGTTTGCATGGACTTATTGCCTTAGTTAGCTGAGAATATAGTTAACAGTATATGCTCACAGAAATTATTTTTTCCTATGCAGTGAATGCTTTATTGAAATTATAAAGGTTAAATAATCCATAATTGGTTCTCATTGATAAAGGAACAAATCATTTAAGCTGCAGTATGAACACTTCAATTATTTAATTTTGAGTGGTTTCTGTGCCCATATAATATAAATTGAATTGTATTATCTCAGCCTGAATGGAAAAATATATTCAATTCACTCTGTCCATCTGCCCAAAACCAAAAGATCCCCTGAGCTTGAAAACAATTTCAGCCGTTACTCAGGCACATATGGCTTTCCTTCAGCCACAGTAAAATGCTTGCAGCCTCTCATGACTCTTACAGATTTTAGATCTGAAAGGATTATAGATATTTCCTTAATAAATACCTATATCTTACAAATGGAGAACTTTAAGCCAAATGGTTACACATTTAATATAAGAGTTTTCTTTGAAATGTTCAGTACTCATTCTACACTGGGAAAATTGCTTGCTTTCTATTTTCAATTTCTAAATAATATTAAATGCTAACAACTCTACTAAAGATGTGAATAAGGTTCTGGTCTTATTCTGAAGCATGTTTCCTTCTGCTTTGTTACAAATTCCTGCAAAACTACTTTCCTATTGACTAAAAATCCATGTTTCGGTTCTGCACATTTTCTTCTTACCTGGAAGACCACTTCACCACCACCCCATTTCCTACACACACACTCACACACACACACACATACATGTAGCAGACTTGCCATATAATTGTGCAGCTTAAGAATTAATCTTAGGAGAAGGAGTACGTGCCAGCCCAGAACGGCATAAGAGTCATACATTCCGGCTTAGGTTTACCTAACAAACAGGGTTGCTGCTTGAAGGCATAACAAAGAGTTTGATCTTCTGCACGTAAGCAAATGTTGCCCAGCCCCACAGCCCTGGGGGTCTGGAGGCCACCTGATAAACACCTTGCCCTTATGGGTACCGCCTGAGCTCATGGGATGGCTGTTTAGCCCATGACGGGTAAGATTTCTCTTGGGAGGAACAACCTAAGACAGGCACAGCCGCAGGGGGCCAGGCTACAAGGGATGGGAACAAAGTTCCCCTTTGTGGCTGCATTGCTTATCTGTGCTTATCTCAAACTCTGGCTTATGGCCGTAGGCTTAAGCAACCCATTAAGACCCCGAGTCATGGGACATCTGTGTCCTTAGGCTACGTGTTCCGGAATCTATGGCCATTGTTGCAATGCCTGGGTGGTCACGTATAAGGAAGTAACTTTGATTTTTTGACTATAAGAATAAAGTGACTGGGACATTTGATGCTGCAGTCTTGTACCATCTTTATGTGTGTCAGTGTCTTTCTTTGTCTGTCTCTTTGTGTTCTATGTCCATCCCCCGTCCTGCAAAGGGGCCACGTCACATACACACACACACACACACACACACACTCGGTGTTGGAATTATTTGCCAATGAAGATTTACTTTTCTCTCCATTATCCTTCCCCAATTTGTCATTTTGAAATGTAACATGGGGGGAGAGAGGATGGGGATATTCACACCTAATGGGTGTGGTGTGCACTGTCTGGGGGATGGACACGCTTGAAGCTCTGACTCGGGTGGGGGCAAGGGCAATATACGTAACCTAAACATTTGTACCCCCATGATATGCTGAAATAAAAAAGAAATGTAACATGTAGATATAACATTGATCTAAAAGATGTGAAGTCAAGATCTTCAAGTAGAATCAAGATTCAAACCACTACTTTACTCCAGGGCCTATGCTCCTCTTAACCTCTAAACTATTGTGCCTCCTAACAAGTGCTGAAACTGCAGGGTTTGATTAGACAAAGTCATTACCTTCAAGCAAGTTAGAAGGTGGCGCTGGCTTATATGTATATGTATATATGTATATATACATGTAACACATCTTACATATATATTACCTATGTTTTTATTGACAATGTAGAAAGTAGAAAATTATTAATAGAGCAGTTAACACAATGCAAATATTGTGATATCTATTCACTTTTGGCATATATCACTTAACATATGGTCATATTAGAAAATAGTTAAATATCTTCTTCCATTTTCTAAGCACATGTTTTGAGCTTAAGTTAAAAATTGTAGGAAGTTTTATTAACATATAGTAAAGAAAAATTTCCGGTTATGTGGTTCAGTATTGATCTGAATATTTAATTAAAGAACTTTAAAAATTACATTCACTTTTTCATACTTGTAAACCTTAAGGGGATAGTTAACTGTGTTTTATCTAATAATACAAAAGCATTAACAAAGACAGAAAATATACTTTACATTTTTTAAACCTATGGAAATACCTGACATGAATAATTATGAAAAGGAACCTTTAACCAAACTAAATAATAGTAATAATAGTTAAGTAGATAAAAATTGATATTATATGCAATTCTATTTTTTTCAATTTCTTTAGCAAGCTTCTATTTCACTCTTTTCCATAAAGCTATTTTATGCAAAGTATTCATAGAACCTCTATGGAGGGCTTTCGAAATTTATTATGAACAGATAAAAATATACAGTCATGAAAAATAGTGAGGCTTCAATCTGATAGATTGTCTAAATGTATTGTGGTAAATCTTACATCATTGCTATAAATATTGTAGATATAAATGCTTTGGTAAATTCTTTAAAAATCCTTTATCAATCTTTAATTTGAGCCAATCTCATTCCTCTTCATTCTAAGGAAAGTCACTGACCATGCAGTTAATATTCTTTATTAGTTTTACAGTCATATTTGACTTATTATTTAGCCCAGATGATAAACTTGATAGTCTAAGATCAATTGCTTTGTATTTTTTAATTATTTACAAAATAATAACTAAAACTATGTTTTGGGAAATATTGCTTGCAGGAAATTTATAGTAAACTTTTGGCTCTTTCTACAATTTGAAATTATTTTTAAGGATTTAAAAATATCCCATTTTCATCCACTAAAATTACTTCTTTAGGGAGCTAGGAAAATTTTGTTAAAATTATAGTGTTAATTCTTATAAAATTAATCATGAGCACACAGTGAAAGCAAAAAATATACATTAATTGAATGGATGAACACAAGATCATCACTGAGTAAGATGTAATCAGAGGTGGCTCTTATTTAAACAGTAGAACTCCAGTTGATATCATGGTTACATTAATCATTCTAGAAAAGAATATGTTAAGAGAGGCTGCAGTGTATTTAATAGGCAGTGTTAAAAAAACCCCTAAATATGTAACATACTATTATACACTAAAGAAAAGATATAATCTCAGTGTAAAAAGAGGAAAAGACATAAATAGAAAGTTCACAAAAGAGGAAATGAAAATATCTGATGGATGACTGATTAAAGAAAATATGGTATACATACATAATGAAATACTATTCAGCCATAAAAAAGAATTAAATCATGTCCTTTGCAGCAACATGAATAGAACTGGACATCATTATCTTAAGTAAAACAACTCAGTCACAGAAAGACAAATACTGCATATTCTTAATTATAAGTAGAAAGCAAATAGTGTGTACATATGGACATAGAGTGTGGAATGATTGACAATGGAAACTGGGAAAGGTGAGGGGCTGGAGGGGGTGGATGGTAAGAAATTACTTAACGGCTGGCCGGGCGTGGTGGCTCACGCCTGTCATCCTAGCACTCTGGGAGGCGGAGGCGGGCGGATCGCTCAAGGTCAGGAGTTCGAAACCAGTCTGAGCGAGACCCCGTCTCTACTAAAAATAGAAAGAAATTAATTGACCAACTAAAAATATATACAGAAAAAATTAGCCGGGCATGGTGGCGCATGCCTGTAGTCCCAGCTACTCGGGAGGCTGAGGCAGTAGGATTGCTTGAGCCCAGGAGATTGAGGTTGCTGTGAGCTAGGCTGATGCCATGGCACTCACTCTAGCCTGGGCAACAAAGTGAGACTCTGTCTCAAAAAAAAAACAAAAAAATAAATTACTTAACGGGCACAGTATACATTATTCTGGTGATGGACACACTAAAAGCCCCAACTTTACCATTATGCACTACATCCACGTAACAAAATTACACTGCTACCCCATAAATTTCTACAAATAAAAAAAAGGTCTAATAAGCACAAAACTATCAGTTGCTTATATTCTATATTTCCATTTTCTGTCTGCTATTTGCCCTTCAAGCCATTTGAATCTGAGTTCTTTTCCCAAAACTCTGTCAAAGAGCCATATTGTGAAATCTGGTGGGTATTTCAGCCTTCAACTTCTTTGACCTTTGAGCAATATTCCAGGTGGCTACTTCTTGATTACCTTCTAAATGCTAGATACTGTGTAGGTATGGTACACAATGAAATAAAGTAGACATGACCCATAAGCTTATGAAACTGTAATTAATATCTCTAGCTTAAACTCCTCAGCTGTATTCAAGAGTTCTAAATCCAACAACCTACTCAACATCCCTGTTTGAGTGTCTAATAGACATCTCAGATTTACACATCCCAAACTGTCATTCCCTCCAAAACTTACTCCTGCAGTCTTCTGAGGTCAAAAATATGAGTTTCAGGTCAAAACTCCAGGAAGAATTCTTGACTCATCTCTTCTTTCATACTCTGTATCAAATCCATCAGCAAATCTAATCATCTCTACTTTTAAATTATATGTAGGATCTAATCACTTCTTAAAACCTCTACTGCTGCCATCTTAGTCCAAGCCAGTGTCATTTTTTTTCACCTAAATTATAATACTTGCCTAACTGCTTTCCCTACTCCTGCTCTTATTCCCCTTTAGTTGTTCTCAGCATAACACCAGAGCAATTCTATTAGTAAGAGTCAGATGTATACAAATCATTCAGTGGCTCCCCAACCCTCTCAGCGTGGAAACCAAAGTTCTTACAATGGCTCACAGGAATTTACCTTAACTGGCCCTTTGTTATTCTCTGATCTTACCTTCTATACTCACCACTCTGCCACTCTGCTCCACCATCACTGTTCAACATTTCATCGATATACTAGGCGGGTTTTCACTTCAGGGCCTTGCATGTCAGTATGAAATGCTCTTCCTACAAATACCCACATTGCTCATTCCCTAGACTCCTTCTGGACACTAACTACTATATAAAATTGCTTTATTTTTTCTTTATTGCATCTATTACCTTCTAAAATACTATATAATTGGCTAATCTGTAATGTTTATTGTTTTCTTTGTCTCCCCTAAAGTTGCAAGTTCCATGAGAACAAGGCTAGACATATATCAATCGAATGAATGAATAATAAATGGAAATGTGTTGTGACCATGAGAACACATAACAGGAAAGTATGCTTATAGTGTTAGATCAGAAAAACTGAAATTGTAGAAGTGTTTTTAATGTTCTTTATTTTACAAAAAAAGTTTTTTAAATCTCATAGTTATGTTGTTAAAATTTAAATAAGAAAGCATTAAATGCTATACAACCTCATGCATGATGCTCACGTTCATATTAAGCTGAATCATCAATAGAAAAAAAGAGCTGAGGGTTTTCAAATGAGCATAAAGAACGATTTTGAAAAAAATCAAACAAAAGATGCTATGCACTTATGAAATATAGTATTTGTTATATAAGTACTATTAATTAGAATTCCCAGATGTATAAACCCACTAAAATTAAAAGATGTCATAATGCCATGTGTATTGACTTCTATACCTTCAAATTGAATGTATATATCAAAGTAGTTTTTTTCCAATAATTAACCACACAGTGTAAGATAAATTCAAATCTCTTAAACTATGAATTATGTTTTCATTAACTTAAAATATTTTAAATGTTAAATAAAAATTTTTTCAGTATATCTTCAATAATAATGTATAAAATCTAGTTTCATGTTGAAGACACTAGAATTTCAGAATCAAACAAAAGGAATGTAATCTAATATTGTATTGGAAAAATAATAGATTGAAATATCTTTACTATATAAGAAATTACTGGCAGTCTCTGTCCATCAGTCACAGAGCCATTGCTGATGAATACATTCAATGAACAGGAGGGAAACAGGACTCCTTGGAAACAAACAAAAGAATACTACCTTTAAAGTTTCAGGAGTCCACAAGTAGAATACATATGCTAAAGATAAAATAATTTGCATGAAAAGATTATGAAGCCTAAACATGCACTTCTTGCTACACACAAATTTCAGTTACCCAGGTTTATTTAAATAACGCAGGTCCTCCCAACAGTATGGCTCAAATTTCAGTTATCATGTCATATTAAGTGTATTTGCATAAAGTACAAACTTAGCTGCCAGCTCTTTAGTCTATGAATTGCTCTACAAATAACAGACTTTCGTCATCATTGGTGACCAATTACATTTTTTCTTTTAAAATCTGTCACTGATCATCTGTTATTAAGTTCACGCACAAACAACAAAGCATGTAGTCTTGCCTAATTGTCTTCCAGTGACAAACTCACATGACATTTGAAAAATGGCTAATCAAAAGAGAGACTTACCAACAAAGATGAAAAGTGTGGTGAAGAAATGCAATGTGATGAAACTGAGACCGAAACTTGAATCCTACATAAATGGAGTCACAGAAGAATAGCTGAGGGCAGGGATGCGGACAGGGTCACGTTTGGAAACTCCAGATACGCAGCCTGGGGGAATTAGCCAAGGTGAACTTATCAAGGTAAATGAGGAAACTGGTAGTGACAAAAGTGAAGATGTCTCAGAGTAAATGGCATCGCAAAAATCCTCACATAAAAAGACTCATAAAGATATTTCACCACTTTGAAAGTGCAAAGGATTAAATATTGGAAGTGAATTCAAATTTAGAAAGGAGTACTTTTTGCCAAGGCCCAGCAAATATGCTTGTTCTGCATCATTTCATATGACAAGAAGAATGCAAATGCTGTTCAAACTATCCATGATATAGTTTTTACAAAGCAATAACATTTTGTTTATTAGTGTTTCTAATGTTTTAAAATTACACTTTACTAAATAAATATTAGTTTTCTATCTTTCATTTCTCTATGCATTCACAACTCAGAGAGTTTTAAATATTTTGACAAAAATTTTAAAGATCACAGGAAAATTGTAATTTTTCCCACTGACTGCTAAGGTCACTTTGTATGGTTTCAGCACTCCTGGTCATTCTGATTTTCTCACCCCTTTCTGCAAAGTGAGAACTGCCTGTATGTCAAATATCACAACCCAGTTGCTGAAGTCGGGTCATTGGTAGATACTTTTCTCTCAGACACTTGCACATTATTTAGCTAATTGACTAATATAGATTGTTCTGTTCACCCGACCTTATAACTTATGGAAAATATCTCTTTCAGAGATATAAATTATATGGCTTTATAAATAGGATGGAAAAGAAAAGAGGAGGGAAGGAAACAACTACCAAAAAAGACAACCCAGAGAAGTATGGATGGCTAAATACTGAAAACTGCTATACATGATTTCAAAAATAACCACATGATCATCTAAGCACATTCTGAAGTACATCCAAGATAACTCAATCCCTTTTCCTGAGTGAGAATCCTTGGCTAACTATAATATTCAGTACTTTCTTAATATCATAAACAATATCTATGTCTAAGCACATTATGTGAGAACTATGTGAATTAAACTTTACACACACATACACACACACACACATCCCTATACACAGTTAATCCTGGAATAATGCAGGTGTTAGCAGCGCTGACACCCAGGTAGTCGAAAATCCACACAACATGGATGTTCACAACCTTTAGTTAGGCACTGATTTCTTAGATATGCCCACAAAAGCACAAACAATAAAGCAAAAAATCGATATATTGCACTTTCTCAAAATTAAAAATTTTTGCTTTTCAAATACATGATGAAGAAAGTGAAAAGATAAGCCACAGACTTGGAGAAAATATTGTAAATCACATGTCTAGTAAAAGTCTTGTGTCCAGAATGCACAAAAAAACTCTTAGGACTTAATAAGAAGTCATATAATCCAATTTTAAAATAGAGGAAACAAGTTGAAGTCTACACAAAAGACTACTTATTTTATAATTGCATTTATATCAAATTCCAGAAGAGTCAAGGCTGTATCAGGAGAAAATAGCTCAGTGATTTCCTAGAGCTGAGCACATAACAGGGAGTAACTGCAATTGGAAGTGAGGTTTTTGGGGGGAGGGGGTACTGGGAATGCTCTAAAATTAGATTGTGTTGATGGTTACATAACTCTAAAAATTTACTGAAAATAAGTGAATTATATATTTTCAATTAGTGTATATTTATGGTATGTAAATTATAACTCAAGAAGTTTGTCCAAAAAAAACCACACTTACCCTTGAGAAAATAACCCAGTTTTAAAATGGGCAAAGGCCTTAAACAGGAACTCCAATAAGGAAGATATATTAATGGTAAATAAGTACATGAAAGATATTCAACATAATTTTTCATTAGGAAAATGTGAGTTAAAACCATTCTGAGATATGACCACACACACATTGGAATGGCTTAAATTAAACAATCTGGAACAAGTGGAACTCTCGTACCCTGCTGGCATGACTACAAAGTGGTACATCCACTACAAAAACGGTTTTGAATTTTCATATAAAGTTAATGATACTTTTACCATACAATCCAGCATTCCTACTCATATTTACTTACCCTAGAGAAATGAAAACTTGTGTTCATACAAAAGCCTGTACACAGATGCTTATAGCAGCTCTATTCATAATTGCTTAAAATTGGAAACAACCGAAAGGTCCTGCACAGGGTGGATGAACCACACGCTGGGACAACCTCAGCAGTGAAAGGAAACATCCTTGACACACTCACAGCCGGATCATCCCGGAGATGTTGTGCTGAGTGGAAACAGCCAGTCTCAGAGGTTACCTATTGTATGATTATATTAATATGACATTTTTCTCAAAAAGAGCAAACCATAGTGGTGGAGAATAGATCAGTGGTTCCCAGGTTTTATGTCAGGAAGAGGGTGTGGATACAAAGTGTAGCATACAGGAGTTCCTTTGTGGTGAGGAAACTGTCCTGTGTCCTGATTGTGGCGATTGTTATATGAACTTATTCGTGCATTAAAAAGCTTAGATCTGCACATCAATTAAAATAAGCTTCACTGTATGTTAATGTAAAAATGAAAAAAAAAATGTGCAGTTGGAGTTTACATGCCCCATTATCATGAAATCAAATTTCTTGATTTCTTATATTAGACATTCTTGGTATTAAAATGTTTATGTGAAAGGCTTTACCAAAAGAAAAGATTGTCTCTATAAATAAATATCACAAACATTAGACTTTAATACATGTGTTATTAAATGTAAAGAGGACATTTAATAACATAGAAGGGGTCATTTCAACAGGAAGACGTAACAATCCTAGATTTGTATTAACATTGCTTCAAAAGGTACAAAGCAAACTTGATGTAACTAAAATGAGAAATAATCCTCAGTCCTAGTTGGACTGTACCCCTCTCAGTAGCCAGTAAACAAGAAGACAAAACAATAATAATAACATAACTTAGAAAAGATAAAGAAGATTCGAACATGATTAACCAACATGTCATAATTAAGAAGAGAGTGTATCGCATTAGATGATGCCAGCAGTCCTCTCCATTTGTTTTGAAATGTTTTATGTATACGCATTGCTAACAGAATTTTTTTGTCTGAACTTCTAAAGGTAAGTGAACAAATGATTTGTTTCTTGCCAAATAATATCCTATTATATGTGTACATTCATATGGGTGTATGTATGTATGTAAAGGTTTATTTTAATAAAAGCTTGTTCACTTTGAAATTCGTTAAGATAATATTTATAATTAACTGATCAATTAGTTTTTCTTACATTTGCTTAAGATATTTATGGAAAACACAAAATAAAATTTATCTAAAAAAATGCAATTTTGAAAAAGGTTATGTCTCTCTCAAAGGATATGTCAAAGCAGAAAATGTTCTAGCACCAAAAACCAGAGTTGAAATTTTATGGATCATGAGCAGCTGTTGCAACTCATCTTTATTTTTCACAGAGAGTAGCCAGACCACTTTTTATATTTGGGACTTATGCACTAGGAGATCTTCTGTGTCCAGAAGCAAACTGGAAGATAGTGAAATCCATATCATTTCAGACAAATTTCCTTAGCCTGGTTAGTACAATCAAGTAAACATGTGAAGGCTGAATGCACTCTGTCTTCATTGCAAAACTTGAAAATGTGTAAAAGTACATAAAATTCCTGAGACAGCTTAATAAAAACACCAACAAAAGGAAGAATTACACCAGATACCAGCGAAAATTACAAAATTGAAAAGGCATACTTATTGAGAGTAGGCAAACAAAAAGTACGTCAACGAATGCTATTTTTCAAAAGACATCAAGGTAAACATAAAAGACCCCCTCAATTGCATCAGAAAAAAAGTAAGTGGTAAAGGAAAGTAGTCTAGTATTAGAGTGGAAAGGAAAACTGATGAGAGATGGCACTAAAAACATGAGCTTTCAATGGATGCTTCTGAGAATTTTAGCCTCTATAAGAGATAACAAACAGTGATTTTAAAACGTGTTTGAGTGATCTGCTAATGTGAAGAGTTCTTCATTCCTCAGAATCCAATCTTAGCTGTTACTTATGAAATAATCACTCTTAAGGAGACTCTAATGTATTTGGGAATCTGGTGAGGGAAGAATGGCAGTGAGAAGCTCACTCAAAAACCTAGGAAAAGCTAATGTAATCACATAAAAGACATATATTTCTTTAAAGGAATAAAATACTGACAATTATTTGGGTGAAATTATATTTCAGATATATTTGACCATTATATTTGACCATTTCTTCTCAAAGTCCAGAGAATATTGCTCCAGATGAGCCTAAGTATCCATTCTTTTCATGCCTACCACTGAGCAAATCATCGTTGTTAGAGAAAGTTGCAGAAGAGGAAATATTGGTGCCAAAATGAATTCCTAATCACCAATTTCAAATCCATCTTCAGCAAAGCCTGGCCATTCTACCTACTTCTTTTGCCAAATGGGTCTCCTTTATTACAACAATATTCTAGCATTTTGTTGTTGTTGTTTACTCCTCAAACCACTTAATTCAACCTCCAGTGGTAACACCCTATTCCAAGCAACAAATCATCTCTTATTCAAATCAGAACATTAGCCAGGTTATTTAATTCCCTGCTTACATTCTTTTCCTCCTCCAGTCCACTCTCTAGACTGAGCCAGATGCTCTTTTCTAAAGAAAATCTGATTATTCTACTCTGCTGATTAAATCACCTCCCGTTACTTTCCATGGGGGGGGGGAAATCCATAACCTGTACCATAACTTCATCTCAAACCACTTTCCCTCTGTGCTTTTTATGTTAAAATTGCAGTAGCCTTTCATTACTCAGGAACATAAAGCTTCCCCCATCCCTACCCACTGCATTAGTATTTGGGGGGCTGCCATAATACAGTACCACAAACTGGCTGACTTAAAACAATAGAAATGTATTGTGTAACAGTTCTGGAGCCTGGAAGTTTGAAATCAAGGTGTGGGCCCGGCCATGCTCCCTCAAAAAAATCTGTAGGGAAACCCTTCCTTGCATCTTTCTTCTGGTGGCTTTCTGGGACTCTGTGGTTTTCCTTCCCTTATTGATGTAGCACTCCAATCCTCCATCTTCACGTGGCATCTCTCTCTGTGTCTCTCTCTGTTTCCGAATTTCCCCTTTATACAAGGACACCAGTCGTACTGGATTAGGACCTGCCCTAGTGCTCTCATTTCAGCTTGATGACCCGTGTAAGAACTGCATCTCCAAACAAGGTCACATTCTGTGATACTGGGATTTGGGACGTCAATATGTCTTCTTTGGAAGGACACGATTCAACCCATAAAAACCTGCTGTCAACACAGAAGTTTTTCTCATGCTATTTGTCATCCCAGAAATCTTTGCAACCTTGCCTAGCCACCATTCCAAGTTTTGACCCAAAATGACTTTTCTTAGGGAAGATTGATGTACAATCTAAATATGTTTTTCCCACTTAATGCATTCACTTGGCCTTCGTAACACTTGCTGGTCACATTTGTAATTTACACTTTATTGGTGAGATTATTTGATTAGTGTCTATCTACTTCACTCAACTGTGAGCTCTGTCACGGCCATTTGTTCACTGTTGTGTCATTACAGTGTTTGGAATACTGTGATAGGCATTCAGTAAGTGTTTTATTGAGTAATGAATAATGGATCAGACCAGAAATAACGACCACAGCTAAAAGTTTCAATATCTCTACTCTCACTAAAATGTTAGTGAGAACATGAGTTTATTATTTTCATATAATACAAATAAAACAATACTCTACTTGCCAGAAAATAATTTCTGTAAATTAGACTAATTGACTAAAAGAACCAATAAGAAATTTGTGGTTTGAGTTATCTTTGTTATAGTGGCTGGGCAGGGCTACCTAACCCTGCTCATGGCCCTCAACTTGTTTTCAGTTTTAAAAAATCAACTTAATATCCAAATTACATTAATAAAATATCAGGTCAAGCAAAAAAGCAAAAGATTATGATAGAGTCAAGGAATATTCAGCTCAGAACAAAACTTATTACAAGTACTGTGCTTGGCTCTGGAAACACTGATAAAGAAATAATTCCTATATTATGACAAATGCTACATGAGTTATAATCAACAGAACTGGGAACAGAAATGCCCACCTACAATTCCTGCCTTTGTATGTTTGACTATTGTTTTTAATGTTACACATCAATGCCTTTGGATTCAATAGGCAAATGTTACTTTTGATTCTTGGGAAGACATCTTTACCTTACAATTTTTTTCTCTTTCACAATTTCTAACATGAATGGTTATATTCTAAAGCCATAACCTATATCTGTTAATGTATTGTCTTGAACTGGCAGAACTAGTTTAGAATTCCAGCTCTTTCCCTTACTACCTGGGTCATTATGAACAATCTACTTAATCTTTTTAAGTTTCCATTTCCTTTTCTATAAAATCAAGGTAATATTATTTGATCAGTTAGATTATTATGGATATTAAATACATATAATATATGTAATAAAATGCCTGGGTATTGTTAACAATCAATAAATGTTTCTATTATTATCTTCATCAACAAGCAAAAGAGATAAATTTTAAAGTCTTCCATTTCAAATACATGTGTTTTAATTTTTTTGTATGGTTCAGTTTGTTTTCCTAAACTGAGGTACTGTTTTTATAATTTTTTTCTTTTCTCTTTTTGTAAGCTTTATTGAGGTATACTTTATATATAAAACATTGCACATATTTAATGTGTACACCTTGGTGAGTTTGGACATATGTAGACACCTGTGATACCGTAACCACAATCAAGTTTCTAAACATGTCCATCACCTCCAAAATTTTCTTGTGTTTGTGTATGTGTATGTGTATGTGTGTGTGTGTGTGTGTGTGTATGGGTTTGTTAAGAACACTTAACATGAGATCTATCCTTTCAACATATTTTAAAGTTCAGGATACCATATTGTTAACTATAGATACTATGTTACATAGCAGATCTCTAGAACTTATTCATCTTGCATGACTTACACTTTATATGTATTGGCTCCTGGAAACCACCATTCTATTCTCTACTTCTATGAGTTTGACTATTTTAGATACCTCATTTATGTGGAATCGTGCAGCTAAGTGGAATAAGCCAGTCACAAATGGACAAATATGATTCTTTTTTATATCTAAGTTTCATGTTTACCTATTAGCTCTTATACATAATGAATTAACAATATTTCCTTTAGGTAGATCATGAGTAAATTTATTATTAAGAATAGTATATGGATAATTTCCAATATATCTACTGAAGATTTTATTCTGCCTAAAAGTTACAAAAGCAAAGAGTGATAAACTGATAAAATATTCTTATTTTGAAATATTTATCCTTAAGGTCAAAATGTTTTTGGCTTAAGTAATATTTATTCTTGATGAAAGTATTGCCTTTGAAAATTTTGCATAAATCAAAATATATTCTGCTAACATTAAATAGCCAAAAGTAAAATTGAAACAATGTAAATATTTTGTTTTATTGGTACATATTATTGTTAGCTCTGAACATTAGCCAGAATTTGACAACTAGCCATATTATATCCTATTAAAACTGAAAATTACTTCTTCCAGATATATTTTTGCCATATTTATAGAGTTATCAACTTCCCAAAAAGTTGCACTCTAAAAGTCATATGTAAGTATGCTTTTTAAAGATTAAAATATATTTTCCCATTACAGCTATATTATGCATAGTTACATAGAAAACACCAGGAAGATTTTCATGATGTAGTATGAATTCAGTATGGAGGATAACAGGAACACATAGCCTCAGTCATACTAATTTATTCATTCTTATCTAAATCTTGAACTTGTCTCTTGCTGCTTTAAAATGGATATGTTGACCATATCTTTCATAGGGGTTTCTCATCTTCGTCAATTATGTAGGTATTATCCATATTATTTCTCCAGAATTTTCTTTTAAAAAGTTAAACAAACAGAAGAGAAATGAAGGTTTTGAGTCATGAAGCCAATATTTTTAAGCACTTATTAAGTAAGTGTCTTTCCAATTCAATTCAGCAGTCATTTATGAATTCTGGTGTGTTAGGCACAGCACTAAATAATCAATACCTTTCACTTACATTATTTATATTGATCCTTACTTTACCCCAAGAGGTGTGTGCTCTTATTTCAATTTTAAAAATAATGAGGCTGAGGTTCAAAAAGGTTAAACAAATGTCATAGTAAGATTCGAACCTAGATCTGCCTGATTCCTAAGACTATGCTATGATTATCGTTCTATGCTTCCCCTATAAACAAAATCCTTATCAACTTGTTTACCAAAAGAGCAATAACTGTGGCCACTGAAATGCCTTTGAAATTCCATGTTAAACTCTGTTAATAAGAAAACCAACAAAATGATTTTGTTTGTTTTTATATAGGTACATGGCCATTATTGATCCTTTGAAACCCAGACTGTCTGCTACAGCTACCAAGATTGTCATTGGAAGTATTTGGATCCTGGCGTTTCTACTTGCCTTTCCTCAATGTCTCTACTCCAAAACCAAAGTCATGCCAGGCCGTACTCTTTGCTATGTGCAGTGGCCAGAAGGTCCCAAACAACATTTTACGTAAGTTATTTCTCTATAATGATTTTAACTTCAATTTATTAAGCAATTAGGAAACTACAGATTAGAAGCACTAATCAAGCAAATAAGACATATACATTTCTTTCAGTGCTCACGCATTAGCTGGCAAAAGAAACACATAAAAATACTATAATACAGTAGGAGAGGGTCAATACATTTGTATAAGTTACAGAAGTTTTTAATTGGAAATATGAGGACTTTATATGAGGTGGCATTAGAGAGCTTCCTGAAGGAAGTGATGAAAGCCGTGTAGCAAGCAAACAGGGTTTTTATTGATTGAGAAATGAGTGAGAAGGAAGAAACCAAAGCCCAAAAGTGTTGATTGCTCGTTGAAGAAGCCTGGATGAAGAGAAGGAGTATCCTGGTAGGTTCTTTAATTTTATTTTGGTTTGATGTGGTTTGTGTTCCTTTGTTTCAGCATTAAAAACCCGGAACACTAGGTTGAAAAGGAAACAGGAATGCTATGTGATAGAATTTGCTGTTTCATATTTTGGACCCACCTTAAAAAGAACAAAAGAGAATAAAAAGTATAATTGTGTAATTGATTGCATTTCTTAAAATTCTGATCATTTAAAGTTCTATTTCAATAAAATGATTTTTTTCCTATTTCTCCAACAAATTTTTCCCTCTAAAACTAACAAATTACTTGTTGGATGTACAGTGTACATTATTCAGGTGATGGGTGCACTAAAAGCCTAGACTTCTCCCTATAAAATTCATCCATGTAAAAATAATTTGTACCCTCTAAACCCCCTAAATAAAATTTTAAAAATATAAATGGTGCAAATAATGGTCATATTTTAAAACAGTCATTTTATCTAACTACCCAGAGTCCAGATTTTGTAAGAAAAATGTGAAGGAGCACTTATTTTAGGGAAATTAAGCAGTTATCATTAAATTGAGTACTGTATTCTATCCATTATTAGAAGTAAATCTTAGTTGTATGACAGTGTTGTCATCCTCAAATTATTTGTTGACCAAATTACTTCCCCTTGACTTTAAATCCATACTTAGTAAGCTGCCAGGAAACAGGAAGGCAAAGAGGTTTAAGTTCACTTTACAAAAAAACACCACTATTGGGAAGACTAGTATAGCAAACTAACATTTTAAAGCCTTCCTGAAACAGCGGAATCCACACACAAGTTTGTAAAACTCTATTTGGGCTGTTATATTACGATTTACCCTCCCTTCCCTTTCTAATTGCATTCTTATAATTTTGATTGAAAGCTATGAAATCCTAGAATTTAATTTGATAATTTAAAGTAACATGCCTTTGGTGTGACTAACAGTTCTACAAGTTTTATACTCAGTTAATGATGCTATGGAATGCAGCGTGACTTTGGAAAGATACATGTAAATGTCTTTACTTGATTTTATAAAATCACAATCAAGTAACTTGTGGATCCAATATGGCTCAGAGTATCTACCTACGTTTTTTCCCATTTGGATGAAAAACAATTTATTTCAAACGTATCTGACATTGCAGGGATGTGTAGAATAGTCCTACACAGGAGAAAATATGCGCCACTTCCTTGCTCCGTTCTGCCTCTCCCCTTTGGGCGCCGTCCTCAACCTCTAGGCAAGGAGAACACGTGCAGTTTAAATGCAGCTCAACTACTGTGTTCACACACAAAGTAAAGACTAACAAGGACCAACTGGCGGCCTTTGAAACATGACTGTAGGTGATAACAGCATGATATGCTGGTGGATTTGTGAATTAAGGGCATAGAGATAACGTGTAAATAATCTTCGGCAGTTTTAATCATGGTTTAAAGCTGAAATTCAAAGTCCCACATCAATCAATCCGACGGGTTCTTCAGCGAGTGTCTTCTCGTTTCTTCCAGGTACCACATCGTGGTCATCATACTGGTGTACTGCTTCCCATTGCTGGTCATGGGTGTCACATACACCATGGTCAGCCTCACTCTCTGGGGAGGAGAAATCCCAGGAGATACTTGTGACAGGTACCACGAACAGCTCAAAGCCAAAAGAAAGGTACTGTCCGTGTGATCTGCCTGGCCTCTGTATCGGAGAGGGAAACGGCTTAGCCATGGCGCTTTAGTATAATATGATTTCATCTTCTGCTCCTACTTTCAAATGTCTTCTTTGTTTTTCAAGTTCTTTTCTTTTACTTTTTTTCTTCTATAAACCACCGTCCATATACCATATCAATATCAATCTGTAATGAAAAACTTACTTCCTTACAGCAGGGCTTGTGTTTTTATCACCTTTCGCAGAGTATTCTTAGTTACTCTGCCTGAATTGCTGAAATTTCACTTTAAGTGGAATTCCAGTTGACTGTACTTTTGCAACTCTAGCTATCTTTGTCCTTTATTGAACAGGATGACTCTAATATACTCCATAATCTGCCCGAAGCTTCTTTTATCCTAGGAATGACATCTCTCCTGGAAAGTGCTGTTTTCCTTAATATGCGTAGATCCTTCTTCCATCCCTCCTGCTATCTCTCTCCCCTCTTCCCTCTCTCTCTCCTCCTCTCTCCTTCTGTTCTTCCCTCTGATAAACTATCATGTATATCCGATGAAAAAACAAGAATTATACTAATGCTCTTCTACAATTTATTGGGTGACATGAAAAAGACTATTTCTGACTAATTTATATTAAATGAAAAACTCTAAAAATATTATACTGACATTTTGCTAGAATGATTTTTATTATGATTTTTTTCTAATTACCATTGTGTGACTCAATGAGTGAGATTTTTCATAAATTTGTGGAGTTAAAAGGAATCTTATTTCATCCTCTTCTCTCCAGTTGGTGTGTGCCTAATGCATCTTGGAGTGGTTTTTCCAAGGAAGTCAGCCCTACTGATTATGTTAATCATTACTATTCATTTATGATCGTTTTATTTATATGTAGAACTACTACCAACCAAACAGACAGTTCCTTTAAAAATAATTCAGTCTTAAAACTACTTAACTACAAGCTTTCACTTAACCATGATTAATCATGTAGAAAATGTATTCCATTTTAAGTGTGTTTTTTCTCTGATACTGACAGATAACAAAACTATGTCTGGTTAATATTTATCATGATCTCTACTATTTGAAAACAAAAAGTAAGCATGATCTTTTCCACATTAGTTTATAATTTTAGGCTATATACAAATGTGTCTGAATTGTATACATACTTTAACTTTATTTCTCTTTCAAAAACCCTAAGACCATTAAAAACAATGTGCACAAACAGCCAAACTATGCCTTTAGCACCTAAAACAGAATCCTAAAATGAGGAGACCTTCAATAACATGGTCATCTTTTATGAATAGTTTCTGTCTCCCCTGTGTAATTTCAACCCTCCTTTTTTAACATCTTTCTCATATTGCAGGACACTCTCTTCCTGAGATAATTTCTTATACCTGTGTTTTAGATATCATCACACTAAATAACTGATGTGATGTTCAACATATTTCAGAATAATTGCTGTCTTTTTATTACCTAGTTTCCTGCCTTATTTTTCTTTCTTATTGGCTTAGTTATCTTTTTTTTTAGTTATCATGAAAACTATCATCTTTATTTTAGTTAGCATGAAAATAGTATGATTACTAGTAATAACTGTATTACAGACCATTCCAGAATAATATTTTAATTTCAGATAAAAAGAAAAGAGGTAGTTGTATTCTGAAATTTTAAAATTTAGAACAAAATGAATATTACTGCCTAGCTACCGTGTTTCCCCGAAAATAAGACCTACCCATAAAATGAGCCCTAGCAGGATTTCTAAGCATTTGCACAATAGAAGCCCTACCCCGAAAATAAGACCTAGCGATGGGTGTGGCTACGCAGTGTATCTGCACAACCCATGCATTTCGTCTCGGAGCGGTCAAGAAGACGAGCAGCCCTTCTCATCTGCCCCTGTTGATGTGAACATTTTCCCTGTTCACTACTAGACAAATTAAAATAAGCCCAGTAACTGTAGATATTGTAGATTACAGTTCTTTATATTTCATATACATGTGATATTTTTCTAGGAAGAAATAAAAATTTAATCTGAGTGCTCCTTTTATTTTTTAATATAGAGTTTCAGAGGGAACAAAGCAAGAGGGATTTTTTTGTTTGTTTTCTTTGCTGCTGTATGACTGGTGAGAGTGAGGTATAAATATTCCCTTTTTATTTCATTACTGTACAATTTCAAAGTGGAAATATCAACTCAAACTGGCAGTGTGACTATTCTAGAATATTTCAAAAAATGAAGACATTTAAAAGTTCTAGTCCAAATGTCTTTCTCCTGGATTGTGTTCTGGGTTGAAATAATGCAAAATGACATCCATGTCATGGACTTTCATAATGTTTCCGCTGGTCCTTACATTTCTTTCACAGTTACTTATTGGCATGACCACCAGAACCGTGTTTCCCCGAAAATAAGACAGGGTCTTATATTTATTTTTCTTCAAGAAGACACCCTAGGGCTTATTTTCAGGGGATGTGTTATTTTTTTTAAGTATGGTACAACAATCTACATTTATTCAAATATAGTTAAGTCGTCTTCTTCTGGAACATCATCATAACTCTCCAAACCCCGAATTCCAACCTGAATTTCTTGCGACTCTATTTCTTTTAGAACCATTGGCCCCAATCTCTCATGTTGAGCCATAGAGCTCTCATTAAATGAGCAGGGCTGGCTTATTTATCAGAGATCCAGTG
>VBSM01001320.1:602587-633589 GCA_008086735.1 Cheirogaleus medius
CGCCCATCGCTAGGTCTTATTTTCGGGGTGGGGCTTCTATTGTGCAAATGCTTAAGAAATCCTTCTAGGGCTCCTTCTAATCCTATTATGGGTAGGTCTTATTTTCAGGGAAACACGGCAGCTAGGCAGTAATACTCATTTTGTTCTAAATTTTAAAATTTCAGAATGCAACTATCTCTTTTCTTTTTATCTGAAATTAAAATATTATTCTGGAATGGTTTGTAATACAATTATTACTAGTAATCATGCTATTTTCATATTTTTCATATGAATATTTAGGACACAGATGGAAGTCCTACCCTGGATGGGCCATTTAACTATATTTTATTGCCAAGAAAATACATTTTTGATATTATAGATTGGACTTGACAGATAACATACAAAAATGTTGGCTACAGTAGTACAAATTAATCATGACTATTGGGAAAAACAATTCTATACACAACTCTAAGTCAGCCTCTTAACAATAGAGTACCAGATGTTGATTGAACTCCCAAATACACATGTGCAAAAATAAATAAAAGCTGAAGAAATTTTAGTCAAGCACTAACAGTAGATCTTTGTAACTATTGAGAAACATTGCTTCCGTTTCACTTTCTCCCACATTTAAGAATTGCGTTCAATTTCAAGCCTTGTGGAACAGATTAAATTCTTTGAAGAATAGCCTGTAGAAATACATTATATTTCATTCCCACTGACAGTGTATAAGCACTCCCTTTTCTCTACATCCTCGCCGACATCTGTTATTTTTTGACTTTTTAATAATAGCCATTCTGACTGGTGTAAAATGGCATCTCATTGTGATTTTAATTTGCATTTCTCTGACAATTAGTGATGTTGAGTGCATTTTTATATGCTTCTTGGCCATTTTTATGTCTTCTTTTGGAAAATGTCTGTTCTGTTCATGTCCTTTGACACTTATTAATGGAGTTACTTGTTTTCTGATGTTGTCGAGTTGTTTGAATTCCTGTAGATTCTGGATATTAGTCTTTTGTTTGATGCATACTTTGCAAATATTTTCTCTCATTCTGTAGGTTGTCTGTTCACTCTATTTATCATTTCTTTTGCTGTGCAGAAACTTTTTAGTTTAATTAAGTTCTTTCTGACATCATGCCTAATACACACATATCTGTGCAATGTTATATAAGGGGAAAAACATAACTACGGAGTCAGACCAGTGACTTGATTTCTGCATTGTCAATTACTGGTTTCCTGCCTCTTAATCTCTCACCCTCCATTTTCTTATTTATAAAATACTAAAATAATATTTCTTATATTGCATTTTTTTATTTCAAGAAAATATGAGAGTACAAACATTTTGGTTGCATTTTATATCTTTGCCTCTCCCTAGAAGGGTTAAAGGTATGCCCTTCCCCTCCATAATGCTCACCGCATCCCTCAGATGTGGGTCTCCCCCACCACCCCCAAATCCCTGGTGAACACCACCACTATTTGAGCACCACAGTGTTAATCAGTCAGTACCAATTTGATGGCGAGTACATGTGGAGCCCATTCTTCCAATCTTGTGTCACCTCACTTTGGATAATGGGCTTAAGCTCAATCCAGGATAATATAAGCGGTGCTAGTTCACTGTCGTTTCTTAAAATTGAGTAATATTCTATTGTAAACATATACCAAATTTTAATATTCCACTCATGAATTGACGGGCACTTGGGTTGTTTCCATGTCCTTGCAATAGTGAATTGTGCTGCCATAAACATTCAGGTGCAGATGTCTTTATAAGAGAATGTCTTACACTCTTTGGGGTAGATGCCTAATAATGCCATTGCTGGATTGAATGGTATTTCTATTTTTAGCTCTTTAAGGTATATCCAAATTCTTTTCCACAAAGGTTGCACTAATTTGCAGTCCCATCAGCAGTGTAAGAGTGTTCCTGTCTCTCCACATCCTTTCCAGCATTTGTTGCTTTAGGATTTTTTGATAGAGGCCATTCTCGCTGGGGTTAGGTGGTATCTCATTGTGGTTTTGATTTGCATTTCTCTAATGATTAGAGATGTTGAGCATTTTTTTATATGTTTGCAGGCCATTATTCTGTCTTCTTTGGAAAAGTTTCTGTTCATTTCCGTTGCCCATTTCTTGATGGGTTTGTTTGCTTTTATTGCATTTTTTATGAGAGTTAATCAAGATGATGTATGTGTCAAAGTGTCTGGTACCTAGTGCCGATAAATATGCAAATCCAACCTGCACTTAGTCTGTTCGTGAAACAAAAATAAACCTAATTGTGTTAATAAAAAGAATAATGCTGCGATAACTCTATGAATGCAACTGGCATTTATTGGTGCCATTATGTGCCAGACACTTGATTTAGGTGTTTAGACAGATTAGTCAATTTAATACTGACAACTGCAAGAGGAAGACTCTATTGCTATTTTCTTTTCACAGATTAAGAAATACTAATTGGAAGGGCTAAGTAACTTACTTATTTTATGTAATAATAAAGTTGGAATATGAACCCACAAAGTCTTATTCTAGAGAATGTGTTCTTAATCTCTGTGTTATACTGATCATTTAGGCACTTTGCTCAAGGAGCAGAAAATAAATAAGATAAAGGAATTCTTTATTTATTTTTATATTTGTTTAATTACCAGTACCATTGAATTATATAATTATATTATCGCATTTTTTGTTTGTTTTTAGAGACAGGGTCTTACTCTGTCACCTGGGCTGGCATGCAGTGACACCATCATACTTCACTGTAACCTCCAACTCAGTAAAAAAGGAATCACACCACGCATATATAAAATTACAAATTCCCTAAATATTAAACTATGTTGAAAACAGCAACAATGACAAAGCACATGCCTATTCCGTTTTATGGTGGAGAAAACCACTTCAGTGTTTTTATCAACACTATTTTTTCATCAACATCACATATAAATTACCTTGCCAAGTAAAATTAGAGAGGTTTAGTTAACACAGTGACAGGTAGCAAGGGGTATACTGTTAGGCGTAAGTTTTGCAAACGTCCATGGCCTGTTTTCTAGTCTAGCAAATTTTCTCACAGACCTCACATTCTGCCCCAGACCCTCAGCTGGTAACAGAAGTTATAAATCCTTTTCCTAAACATAAAAATCCTTTCCAAAACCCCAAAGAATACATGAACAGGCTTTTCTTTCTTAGTGTCCCTTTGGTTGACAGCTAAGATACACGAGTGACAGATTTCAAGGCTCTCTCTGCTGGAGCTAATTGGTAAAGGTGCCAGATGGGATTAGCCATTTAGGCCACAGGAACAGCTATGTAAATTGCACACGTATGTGACTTACCACGGGTCTACCGAGGTAAAAATACAAACGTCAGTTCTGTGCCACGATGTCTGCCCCATAGGATTTAGAGGATGGGCATGGTGATGGAGGGACAGGCAGAAATAAGAGTTTGCTAGTTCGTTAGAGCTGCCGTAACAAAGTACCACACACCGGGTGGCTTCAACAGTAGAACTTTATTTTCCCACCATTCTAGAGACCCAGACTCCACAATCAAGGTGTCAGCAGTGTTGATTTCTTCTGAGGCCTCTGTCCTTGGCTTGGAAGTGTCTGTTTTCCTCTGATACCGCCCCATGGTCGTCCCTTTGTGTCTGTGTCCTGATCTCCTCTTCCAGTGAGCAAGCCCAAACACAGGATCTCACTTACCACCTTCATTACCTCTTCAAAGGCCCTGTCTCCAAACCCAGTCACAATCTGCGGTACTGGGGGTTAGGACTTCACCATGTGCATTGTAGGAGAACACGGTGCAGCCTATAACAAAAAGGTTATTTATGATCTTTAGATATTGATCCCTTTGACTGGAATCACTTCATGGATTCCGGCTGCTTCCTGGCTCCAAGGAAGAACTCTGCTCTATTATGCAGATGCGAGTCCCCTGGCGGGTGAGAGCACTGCTCACAGGAGGATGTGGTATTAATAGAACTCGCCCCACGTCGCTCTAACCCATTAGCTGAGAGAAAATGGAGGTAACGATTTTTCTGCTTATTGGACTTGAACGTTCCACCCGGCTTTCTCATCCCTGGGTGGTACAGTTTGCTTTCAGTTTCCCCTTGCACTTCCACTCTTCTGTCTCCCTCCCTGCCTTAGAGGAAATGGTTCCTTTCCAGATTATCTCACCTTCCCATCTCTACATAATCTTTGTAACAAGGGATGGATCACAACCTTCTGATGTGACTAGCATGGCACCTGCCTCCCTGCAAGAGATCTCTCTGTAAATGACTCCCCTTCCTTTTTTATGTTATCCCGTTTCCAGGAATCGACTGTTTTCATTCACCATTATCTGTGTCCCGGATTTTGACTGACTCTTTGTATATCAGTTTTTAAAATTTTTCGTATCCTTAATGAAACATTTAAGTTTTACTGAGGATTTTGTAGATTAGTCCAAAAGGAGAATTTGCCTCTCATGGCGTAAAATTCTTTTCAATATTTCCTCTTAAGTCAGCTCCCAGGCACCAGGAAATTTGTGTGTGTTTCTCTCTCTCTCTCTTTCTTTTTTTATCTCCTTCTCTCTTTTCTTTTCCTTCACCACCTTTCCTACTTGCTGCCCTTCCTTGATCCATTGATTTGCTTCAGAAAGACTTTTTTTTTTTTTTTTTTTTTTTTTTTTTTGAGACAGGGTCTCACTCTATAGCCTGGGCTAGAGTACAGTGGCGTCATCATAGCTCACTGCAATGTCAGTCTCCTGGGCTGAAGTGATCCTCCTGCCTCAGCCTCCCAAGTAGCTGAAACTACAGGTGCAATGTATTACACTAAGCTAACTTTTCTAATTTTTTGTAGAAATTGGGTCTTCCATTCTTGCTATGTTGCTCAGGCTGGTCTCAAACTTCTGGCCTCAAGCAGTCCTTACACCTCGGCCTCCCAAAGTGCAAGGATTACAGGCGTGAGCCACTGCGCCTGGCCTCATCTAGTTTTTAAATACAAATTGATACCGTTCTTACAATTCAAACTGCAGCACTGTTGCTATAATTCAAATTATTCTAAACTTTCCAATCCCTAGATATATCAATACCCTACATGGCAAACATTCTTTTTCAAGTCAGAAGGGGATTATAAATAGAAAAATAGTGGGATCTTTTTCTTTCAAACCATGTTGCACAAATGCTTTATTTATATTATTCCAATTAGGTGCTCTAAGTCTTTCCAGATATCTTTCTAAAATTGTTCATTTTTATTTCATTTTAACTATGATTTCAAGTAGATTTTCCTCTTCTACTTTGCCCCAGGTAGTATCCTGAAAGTATTTTGATTCTCTGTATATCGATATGCTGTATTCAATGTATTTCCAAATTTTTGACTTTGTCAAATCCTTTGTATGCCTCTCAAAATTGTCTTTAATCTGTTTTGATTTGGAAATATTTAGAACTAGTGGAAATAATACATTGTAATTACTTTGTACCTTTTGATTCTCGGGTATTATCCTCAGATTATTTCTGCCTCATTATTTCTTTAGTCTCCAACAAGATGTGGCAGCTTTATATAAATCTCTGAAATAGGAATTTCTAAAGCCTTTTGCTATAGCCATCTAAGCCCAGATGAGGAAAATGATTTTCACAGACACCCTAAAGGAACATACATGCTTCACATATTAAATCTGCAAAGGAAAAGAACATCCTAAAAGAACTGAATTCAACACACAGAACACTAGTTGCATACCTAAAAGGAACAGGAACTTGAGTATTAATTAGAATAAATAACAGATCCTTCAAATGCTGTCCATGCCGATTAAAAGGCAGAAGACCAAGTCTGTAATGATTCCCTTCATGTGAACAGTATCTCACCAGAAACTGAAAACGGAGGAGTAGTGGTCCCAAGTTGATATGCCACAGTTAATTCAAATTGAACAGACAGTGTGTTTTATTTTTAAACAAGATTTCCTGGAGAATTAGAAGTCACAGTTTTATTTACTTCACTGAGAATATAAGCCAAGTCCCCGTTATCCTAATACCAGTCTACCTTCTAGCCATAAGATTTCATGGGGCATCTCCTAGAACATTTCATTGCCAAACTAGGATTTTTACTAAGAAGGACTCTGCAGAAAAACCTCTAAATCCAGTGCTGTGAGACAATAAATAAATAAACTTACATTTATTTAGGGATCACCTGTAATACATTGAATGGAAGACCCTATATCTTACAATTCAGTTTTTATTGCTCTCGAGTCTTCCTATAAAACTTCTTAGGATATAAGCAACTTTGAGCAAATGATTTAAAAAGAAAGGATTTAACACACCTTCCTTAAGTGCCATAGCCTAAGATGTGCAGTATAGTCCAGAAACATTTTGCTATAGTAATGTTATCAAATTTTTCATATACATAAGGCACAAAAGTTGTTGTTATAATCTGTGATTATAAATCAAAAGAAATTTTGCCATAAAATAAGCAAACTATTTTCTAGCACATGAAGTAGTTAGCTTTTTTTTTTAATTTTAGAGGAAAGTCACAGGATCTCTGTCTTTGCATGATTTAACAGCACAGATAAGATTCTCATCTCTCAGAAATGTGTGGTTTTGCACATATTTTTTCATCCAAAGTCTCAACATTATACTAGTTGAGTGGGGAAAAGCGTATAGTTTTATTTGTGTAAATAAATTTTAAGTATAAGGAGAAAGGATTATTGTTTTTATTTTGAATACTTTCTCCAAGGGAGTGGCAGGTATATGTCCATTTGAGGACAGACAGATCTGGCAAATGTCCTCGCAACATTTCAGTCTTTAATTTTGCCTTCCAATCCATTTTGATTAGGACTTTAACATGCATTTATTTTGGGATGTGTGGTTTCCCGAAACTGGTGAATGCCTTTCTCTAACTACCTTGACGTAGTCTCTTCTGGGTTTGATAGCTCCTTGCTACTGAGCTCTGCAATCCATGGCAATGCAACTTTTCTGCAGTATCTGAATAATTCCTAGAATTGTGTTTGAATTCTCTGACGTGGAACCTGGGGGTTCAATTGGCCACAAATTGTTGACGAGTCTCACTGTCTGAACACTTCATTAAGCTTCTGCCTTCTACCTCTGGTCTCTGGCTTTCCATATTCTTCATCCGCACATCACCTGTGTTCTGGATCAAACCTTGCCATTTCCCGCTCAAGAGTATTCCCCCGCCAATTAAACCATCTATATGCTGAGCCACGACCTGTTCCACTGACTATGTTCTCGCTCATAACCTGAGCATGCTCCCGTGTCATCCATCTTGTGCTGTTTACATTTGCTTTCTCCTGCGATTTACTAATCTTTCACTCCTCTGTTTAATTCTTTGTGGCTTCCAACACTCCATTTCACTGAAACCACCTTTATCACAGTTACGTTTGACTTGTTTGTGGCTAAGTTGGTTGGCTACTTTCAGTCCTTGGCTAGACTGAATCAACAGACACCCCGTTGGATCACTCCCCACTTGTGAGGTGTCCCCATCTTGGCATTTGCTTTTTTCTCTCCTCAGGCCATTCCTTTTCAGTAGCCTTTTCTGACTTTTTTCCCTCTAACTATCATTTAAATGCTACCCTCTACCCCAGAGTCCCATTCTTTATGTGTGTGTATAGCCTTCATGGAGAGTCTTATTTGAATCATCTCATCCACTCCCTTGAAAATTATTTCCAAATCTGTATTTGTATTATGCCCATATTTAGATTTCTCTTCAGAGGTCTAGGCCCTGAGATTTAGATCAAAATTCTGCTCACCATCTCTCACTCCAAACCTATATGCAATACAGACTTCAAATTAAGCTAATCAAAACTAAATAATAATCTTGGTCTCTGAAATCCTTCTTCCCATTTATAGAATATTACTAGTATCCATAGAGTGGTCCAGACAAAACATCTGGAAATAATTTTTAACTTCTTCCTTTCCTTAATCAACATCCAATCAGTGACAAGGTCCCTCAAATTAACTCTAAAAGCACTCAAAGACATTTCCTTCTGATAGAGCACGTTGAAGGCAGTTTAGAATGGACTTCATTTGATTGGGATATAATGGAGGGAGGAAGCTTTTTAGTAGACGTGTATATTAATCCAGACAAAGAATTATATAGTTCTAAAAAAAAAAAAGAGTACAGCAGGGACTTAGGAAAGAAGGAAACATGCGCACCGTCTGGGGGATGGACACGCTTGAAGCTCTGTCTCGGGTGGAGCAAAGGCAACGTACAAAACCTAAACATTTGTGCCTCCGTAATATGCTGATATAAAAAAAATTTTTTAAAATAAAAAAATTAATAAAACTACTATTAGCTGCACCTTCTGTCACAAAATTTGACAGAGTACTTGGCTCTTCAGGACCCAGTCTTGATTTCACCCACATTCCTCAGCCAAACACTATGGTCTTCCTTTGCGTTTACAAAGGTGCATTCAAAGTCAGTTTAGGCCATGGTGCTAATGATTTTAAATATGCTTACAAATTAGTAGGATTGTGGAAATGAAGTAAAAATGAATATTTTAGCATGTCCTGGGTATCTTGTTAGCCTGGCATTTACATTCTCATCTAATCCTGACAATGCCCTGAGTTTTCTTATCTCTTCTATACTAATAAGAGTATTGATGTTCAGAAAGATTAAGTAATTTTCCCAAGCCCTGTTAAATCTAGCAGGGACTAGATTTAAATCCAAGCTTTTGACTCCACTGATCTTAGCATTGCAGTATACTAAAAAAAAAAAAAAAAAAAGAAAAAGAAAGCACAAGATTCTAGAACATATATTTTACTTATATTTGCTTTAGGGTGTAAATAAATCTATGCCGACATAATACCATATTCTACTAAAAGTAAGTTTGTGTATGGAAATAGTTTTTGTGGCATTGTTGAAATAGAATGCAGTGAACAAACAGATAAGTTTCTTTCTTTATCAGCAGCACGATAAAAATAATTCCACAGCATAATGGAGCCTATGCTATGATATCTATTATACTGTACAGTTCCCTATGATGTACTTCATACTTTTGGCCTCCCAAAAGCAGCCCAATTTCTGAGTATTTTCAGTTTCATATAAAATATATATGATCTAGTGGAGAATACATTGCTTTCTAATCAATTCCATTCCTCATCAGTTTAGCTAATGACATTGCCTCATACTTTAGTAATTCTTTCATTTCACAAATATTTACTGAACACATCTTATGTTTTCACTCCATCTCTAGGCACACTGAGCACTGGTCATTAAGAAACTAAGAGAAAAAAGATGAAATTACTCTAGTTTCCCACCATATAATCCACACATCCATCTGCATGTACCCTCCACATTCTTCTCTTTCATCACAATAAGGAAAAGCCCTCTCTCTGAAAAGTTTGTGGATTCCATTCACTCATATTCTCTTGGAAAGCACAGCATCCAGTTGTATTCGATGACCAATAAGCTTATTGCAGTAGCAGTCACAGATCTTTCAGTAGGTCTACTTTTATACGAATAATCTTTTGTTCTCCCAACTCTTCCCCAACCCAGCTTCCACCCTATATATCTCCATCATAACCAACCAAAACAACTAAAATAGTTGCCTATAGATGCTTTCTCCATATTTTGTTCACACTTGAAACCGTTCAATTTGGATTTTGCCACCACAACTCCACCAGAGGTGCTCTTGTTCAGTTCCTCGCTTGTCTCCATAGAAACTATCAATTCTTATCTTACTAAAACTCTGAGCAGCATTCTGCAGGGTTGGCAGTCTCCCTCCTAAAGGAAGGAAAACACTGCTACTTCCTCCTGTCCTTTCCAGCTCTGCCTCTATCTGACTTCAAAATAGCCGAGGTATTTGGGGCTTGGTCTAGACTACTTCTCACTATTCATTCTGAGTAATTTCATTCATTCCCATGGCGCCGAATATCATCTATAGATCACTGGCTCTGAAATGTATATTTTAAGTCAGTACTTTCTATGGGATATGGGGGATATGGGAAGATGTTGGTCAGAGAGTACAAATTTTCAGTTTCATGAAGAATTCTGGGGATCTAATAGCATGAGTGGTGATGGATGTGTTAATTTGATTGTGGTAATCCATACTCAATATATATGTATATCAAACCATCACATTGTACATCTTGAATATATAAAATTATTTGTCAATTAAATATGTTAAAATAACATTTAATAAAAAAATAAAAATAAAAGACAAAAGTGGCCATAAAATTACTTTCTATATAACAAGAAATAAAAGGAACCTATTCAAAGAGGGGAACTTGGGCTGCATACTTAACATTTTTCTTTGGTTATTTCTCAAGGATTTTAAAATTATAATATTAAAAAGAAGATATCTGAGATTAAGTCTTCTCATCTGGCATAAAATAGGTTTTTCCTATAGCCTATTTCACTGTCCAAATATCAGTAAACACTGTTTCTATTCACCCAGATACTAAATTCGGAAAATAAAGTCATTCTTAAATATTCCCTCTCCCTCTCACATTCATCCAGTCCATCGCTAAGCCCTAATGACTCTCCTCCCTGAGAATATCTCCAATTTCTCTGTTTCTTCCAACCCCACTGCAATAGTTCTCCAAGACACTATCAGTGATCATCAAGACCACTGCGGCAGCCTCCCCAGCCAACTCGCCGGGTCTATACCTGTGCTTCCCAGATTCATTCTCTACTCAGCAGCCAAGATGATGTTTCTAAAATGCAAATCAGTTAATGCAATCTACTTACAATTTATTGTTTCCCAATATAGCTTAAAAAATAAAATAAATTACAAATATATATATGAGAAACTAATATACAACACCCTGTAGAATCTTACTGCTACTTACTCTGCCAGCCTGATTCTGTGCATCTTTGCGACTCACGCACCATGTTCCAGCGATGCTTGTGCTCAGTTGCTCGAACACACCAAGCTTTCTCCTACTTCTGATCCTTCACTTACACTATTCCCAGGGCCTGGGATGATGTACACTTCACTCATCTGCCTGGACATCCTCTAGATTTCAGCTTAAATATTGCTTCCTCAAAAGCATCTTCGATTATATTCCATGAATCTAGATATGATTATTTTTTCTATTGAATTTATCATAATTTGTAATTGCATATGTATTTCTACATTTAATATTTAATGGGCATCTTTAATAGGATGTGTTATGAAAATAGATAAAACTTTTTATCTGTTTTAATTCACCACTTATTTCTCCTGCCTATGGTCTTGGTTTCTTTAGGGAAAAAATGGCGTTATTATAGAACAATTATAATCTAAATGTAGATTAAGTAAGCAAAAACAATTGTACTTCTTTCTTAAGCCTATGCCATCGCATGGGCAAATAGATATTCTTTCTAAACATCCTGCCAAACATAAAAGCTAAGGACAATAAAGATGATTTCAATTTCAATTTAAAATATCTAAAAGTATTTTTGTTTTATTTATTTCAATAATATGTTTGAATTCTTATTATACATATGATAGGACTAAACACTGGTAAAACAAAATAAATAATGTTTCTTGCAAGAAAAGTGTTCATAAAATGGATGGGAACATCAGGCGCCTTCAGTCAACAGATATTTACTGAGTGTCAAGAACTATGCTAAGTTCTGGGGGCACAAAGATGAATAATGCATAGGCCCTGATCTAGACTGAAGGAAACAGAAACCCGTTTGACAATACTACATATCTGTATTATAAAATAAGTATGACATGCTAAGTCTAGTTAGGAATTATCTAACACTACCTGCCTAAAGAAATGAAAGGAAGCTATTCAGAGAGGTGCACCTGAGGTGGCCTCCCAAAGAGGAGTATTTTATAGGCAAAGAAATGGGATCAGGGGATTCCAGGCAAAAGGATCAGCATGTCCAAACCACACAGGTTTACTTCAGTGTAACTACAAATAAGGACAACATCATTTATACACCACGCTCTGTTAGTTTTTCAGATATGGTAGAGAATATATTCATTTTCAGTGACTGATCTAATTTTTTACCAGATTCAGTACAGAAAAGAGCAATCTTAAATATTCTAGATTAAGTTACTTCAAAGAGTTAATAGGCTGGGTGCAATGGCTCACACCTGTAATCCCAGCACTTTGGGAAGCCAAGGAGGAAAGATTGCCTGAAGCCAGGAATTTGAGATCAGCCTGGGCAAAATAGTGAGACCTTATCTCTACAAAAAAATGTTAGCATTTAGCCAGGCTACTTTAGAGGCTGAGGCAGGAGGATCACTGAAGCCTAGGAATTGGAGTTTCTGTACTCCATCCTAGGTAACAGAGTGAGACCCGTCTCTCTAAAAAATAAAATATAAAAGAACAAATAAAGTATTTACACTTTCAAGATTAAAAAAAACTGTAATGGCACCTTAAGACACTGGCTGGTTCAGCATTTCAGATAACAATATATTAATAATACTGTATTTTTAAAAGAATGAGTTATATCAACATATAGAAAAACATACTGTTGGTCTGGAAAAGGATGTCAGCCTGGCCCTTTCTACCTGGCCAGTCACACTCTCAAGATACCAGATTCCTTTTTTGCAACTCCTGGAACAGAGAGGGATGAGAGGGATGAGGCGGCTCTTTGTCCTGCTGCCAGGAGACTGGCGATCCATGGCAGCTGTTGCCTGGCTTGCACTCTCTGCCCCAGAAAAGGCAACGGAGGCAGAAATCCCCTCAGCTTTCTCCCCTTCCGTGAAGGATCTTAAACCTTAACAGTAACTATTTATTTGGAACTAAAATAGTTCTTTCAACAGATCTGCTTCATGGCTTCTAGTATAATCTAATGAATATATGATGTCACACATTTATACTTCTTATCTGTCTTTAAATGTGCCCTACATAAATGAAGAATGTGCAAGTAGGTTGTACCATATGTGTACATAAGATATTTAAATGGAGTCCCTACTTTATACCTTTTAGTTCAGATAAATCTCTACATTCATATAGAGTTAGATAAGCCAGTCTCCAACCTCAAGCTTCTATGCCCAATCCACCATTCCAACGTCTTTGCTTGCTCTTTTGCCTTTCTTCTTGAGGAAAACATCTCCTCTCACCTAAAGCTTAAATGTGCTATTCCTTGTAGGAATCGCATTAAGCATCAAGCATCCCATGAGCAATAAAGGAGGAAAGAAGCAAGGGCTATTTCTAAGGGTCTTGAGAAGCAGGGCAAATACAAAATGAGTCTTATTGAATGAGAAATTAAGAGACTCGGTAATCCTAGCACTGAACTCACCTTTGGCATCTTGAGAAATCACTGCACGTCCTAAGTTTTAAGTCCCTCATCCATGAAATGGAGAAATTATATGTATCATTCAAAAGTTCCTCATGAAAATTAAGTTAGTTCATATATTTGAAAGTTTTTTATAATGAACATAAAAATAACTAAGCCTTTTACTAAAGTAAAAGATGGGCACAACCCCACCAACTCATCTGTCGGCACTTGCCTTCGAGTGTGCCCTTCGGCCTCTCTCAAAGGACAGGTAACTGTCAGTGCGATTTCCCTTTGGCGATCCTCACGATGAGAGTTAGAACCGCCTCACCGATGCCTGGAGTGAAAGGCTCAGAAGTGGGGAACATTGCGTTCTGTCACGCAGATCTGTATCAACAGAAATTGGTCACAGGAAGGTAGAAAGGGGAAAGATATGAAAACAGATGTTTAAAAGGTAGAATGAGAAAGTTTTAAACTAGAACACAAGATGAAAATTTGAAAACACTGCTATACCTTCTAGAATTTAGGAGAGGGAAATTTGAAATGCAGATGTAGGAATGAACTCTCTGTTGTTGTCAAGTTACAATGTAACAACTCAGCCCATCTCCGTAAGTAAGAAGACATTGATTAAAAAATTTCAAACTTCCAGGCCAGGGGCGGTGGTTCATGCCTGTAATCCTAGCGCTCTGGGAGGCCAAGGCGGGCGGATCGCTCAAGGTCAGGAGTTCGAAACCAGCCTGAGCAATAGCGAGACCCCACCTCTACTAAAAATAGAAAGAAATTAATTGGTCCACTAAAAATATATAGAAAAAAAATTAGCTCGGCATGGTGGCGCATGCCTGTAGTCCCAGCTACTCGGGAGGCTGAGGCAGGAGGATCCCTTGAGCCCAGGAGTTTGAGGTTGCTGTGAGCGAGGCTGATGCCAAGGCACTCTAGCCCAGGTGTCAGAGTGAGACTCTGTCTCAAAAAAAAAAAAATTTCAAACTTCATTCCTACTACAAGGACTACCTTCTTATAGTTGATTATAAATTAGTATTTTATATATTTGTCTACATGTTATGAATAGTAGATATGATTACATTTTTGTGTTAATTTGCTAGATGTATAACTTTAAGGTAAACAGCATTTTTAACCGTATTTGACATTCCTTCCTTTTCTAACATAATAGATGCCTCAAAAACATGAATTATACATTTTAAGTGAGAAAGTAAATTAGTACAACCTCTATGAAAATCAGCATGGAAAGTGAAGTAAAAGTAAGTCTACCATTCGATCCTGCAATCCCGTTGCTGGGTATCTACCCAGAGGAAAAGAAATCATTATATCAAAAAGATACCTGTACTCATGTGTTTGTCGCAGCACAACTCACAACTGCAAAGAATATGGAATCAACCTAAGTGCCCACCAGCCAATGACTGGACAAAGGAAATGTGGCATATAGATTTATACACACACACACACACCATGGAGTACTGCTCAGCCATGAGAAAGACTGAAATAACACCTTTTGTGGCAACTTGGATGGAATTGGAGGCCATTATCCTAAGTAACTCAGGAACAGAAAGATAGATGTTGCATGTTCTCACCTGTAAGTGGGAGTTATGTGTAAGTGAGCTAAGCTATGACCATGCCAGGACACACAGAGCGGTGGAATGCAGCGAGGAAGGGAGGGGATGAGGGATGAAAAATTACCTATTGGGTACAACGTACACTGTTTGAGTAATGAGTACACTGAAAGCCCAGATTGCACCACTATACAATATACAGATGTACAGAATCCAACTTGTACCCCCTAAATCTAATGAAATAAAAAAATGTGAATTGATTACAATATTCATAATATATGAGAATTTCTTCAAAAAATTCTTGTTGAAATTGCTCTTGATTATTTGGATACCTGAAATAACTGGCAAATAATCTACTTGTATTGTTTTACTAAAGTATAGAAGTTGTTTTCTGGCTGTTTTCTATTTTAATTCTCTTCCTCTAGAAACACACAAGTCAGATCAGCTCTGCTCCCTCAGAGGTGAATACCTAAGTGTGTTCACAGAAAAGCCTTTTGCTTTAATCAAAGGGACCACACTCTTCAGGCTAAGTTCAAGTGACAGATTCAATTAGATTTTGAGTTATATAAAAACCAAGACAAATCTATCACCTCACTCAGCAAGCACGGTTTCTATGTGCTTGTCATTCTTTCCTGCAAGGCAATTCGCATAAAAAAACAGTGCTTGTGAGGAAGACCATACATAACCTAAGAGAGGCTCTACTCAAGGAAATGGAGACCCTGCTCTATCCCTTACCTTACTGGAAGCAGATCTGCAGGAAATTCAAACCACTCTGGAGATGCGCGTGTCCGCGGGGGCCTGCACGGTATCATGCTTCTTACTTTGTAGAAATGAAGCTGTATAACATACTATCCTCAGCACCTCAAGCATTACATTTGAGATGTCTGCCCAGGCTGCCATAACAAAATACTGTAGACTGAGTGGCTTAAACAACAGAAATTAACTTTGTCACAATTCCAAAGGCTAGAAGTCTAAGATCAATGTGTCAACAGGATTGATTTCTTCTGAAGCCTCTTCCCTTGGTTTGCAGATGTGTGTAACCCCATATCTCCATGTGGCCTTCGCTCTGTGTGTCAGTGCACTGATGTCCTCTCCTTTTAAGGATACTTGCTATATTGCATTAGTGCTCATCCTAATAACGTCGTCTTAATTTAACTGCCTCTTTAAAGACTATATGCAAATGCAGTCACCTTCTGAGTACTGAGTGAGGATTGAGACTTCCACATAGGAATTTTGAGAGGATGCAATTCAACACTCTCACCACTATTCCCCCCAAGTTCTGTCCTTCTTACATGCAGACTCACATGTTCACCTCATCCCAACAGCCACAAAACCCTAAACCCATTCCAGCATCAACTCTAAGTTCAAGAATTTCATTTATATTATCATCTAATTGAGGTATGGGTGAGACTCGAGGTATGATCCATTCTGAAGCAAAATTCCTCTGCAGCTGTGAACCTGTGAAACCAGACATGTTACCTGCTCCCCAAAGCACCATCGTAGGAAAGATGTAGAGTAGACATTCCCGTTCCCAAAGGGGGAATGGGAAAGAAGGTTCCAAACAAATTCCAAACAAGTCTGCAAACCTAGCAGGGCAAATTCTATTAAATTTTAATGCTAAAGAATCACCCTCTTTGGTGCAATGCCATGTCCTCCTGACCTGCATGGGCAGCGATCCCATTCCCACGGCCCTGGGCAGCACCGCAACCGCACTAGGACTGGGGAGACAGCCCTGCCTCCCATTCTGAGCCCTCTGGGCCACGGGGCAGTGACATCCCTGCCAACCTTTGAGCCGCCTCCAGGGTCAGTGTCCTGGAGGATGGTACGTTTGCAGCTGGAAGCTCTGTTGGCCTGTCCGGTAGAAGCACAGAGGTCTGGCAGCCTTCCTCCATTTTTCCTGCTTCTGTCCCCTTCAGTCCAAAGCTGGCAAACCTTCTGCTAGTGCAAACCCATCTCTGTCCCTGCCTTCTGCAGAGACACCTGATTTGTCCCTGAGCCACCTGCCTGTAATCTCTTCATCAAGTGATTGTCCAGCCATTTCCCTTAGTGTTCTTCCAGAACACATTTTCACATTTGTTTCATTTTTCTCAATATGGATAGGCTGAAAATTTTCCACATCTTCAAGTTTTCGTTTCTTTTTGCTTAACAATTTCTTCTTCAATTTATCTGTCTCCTCTCACGTTTTACTATAAGCAGCAAGGAGAAACTAGGCCATGCCTTCGACATTTTGCTTACAAATCTCCTCGGCAGTATATACACATTTATCACTTACAAGTTCTACTTTTCACAAAATATTAGAACACAATTTGCCCGAGTGCTTTGCTGCTTTATAACAAGAGTTGCTTTTTCTCCAGTTTCCAATAACATGTTCCTCATTTCCATCTGTTATCTCACCAGAAGCACCTTTAGTGTTCACGTTTCTATCAACATTGTATTCATGATGATGTATGTATATCTCTAAGACTATAAAAATCTCTCTCTACTGCTCTCCTCCTTTCTTTCTGAATCCTCACCAAAATAAATGTCCATCTTGCTACCAAAAGTCTCTTAAAGGTGATCTAGGCTTTCTATCACATCTCAAAATTCTTCCAGCCTATACCAATTACCTAGTTCCAAAGCCTCTTTCACATGTTTAGATATTTGTCACAGCAGCGCCCACTTCCCATTACTGAAATCTGTGTCACTTTGTTAGGGCTGCCAAAACAAAGTGCCACAGACCGGGTGGCTGGAACAGCAGAAGTTTACCTTCGCAAGGTTCTGGAAGCTCAAAATCCAAAACCAAAGTGGCAGCAGGATTGGTTTCTCCCAGGGCATTTCTCCTCATCATACAGATGGCTGGCTGTCTTTCTCCCTGTGTCTCCACATGGTCTTCCCTTTGTGTATCTGCATTGTAATCTCTTCTTATAAGGACATCAGTCATTTTGAATCAGAGTTCACCTTGATAACCTCCTTTTAACTGAATTAGCTCTTTAAAGACTCTGTCTCTACATACAGTCACACCCTTGGTATTGGGGTTAGAACTTCAACATATGAATCTGGGGGGCACAATTCAGGTCATAACAAAAATCAGCAAGTTTTTCTCTCTCAGTATAATCTCATAAAATCAATCTTTATTCCTTCTGCCTTAACATACTTTTCTAATGCCAGCAATCTTTTCTTCCTTTTTGTGGCTACATTCCTTTCTTTGGTTTCAGATCATTATATTATCATGCTCTCAAAGATCAAGTTTCCAATAAAAAAGTAAAATTACATTAAAATAAAATGGGCCCGGTGAAATGTAAAGGAGTACAAACACAAGACAACACACACAAAAAATATTTTCCATATTTGCCTGCAAATGCATATAGTTATTTTCATTGTTTTGAGCTTGACATAATTTCTTACAGGCATTTCTCTAGGCTACTGTTAAGGGAATGTATATGTTAATTGGATTTGGCAACAGCGTCCAGTTTTGTGGATGACACTGACATAATATGCCTATATTCCCAGTTCAATCTGTCTTCTGAGCCATCCTGTACTGTTTTCACAGGTCATGCTAAGTTCTTATTTTCTCACTTGTGACTGAAACTCTTAAGCATATTCTTTCACAGTGAACCACCAAAAGCCAGACCTCCACAGCCATGAAGTAGTACTTTAAATGTTAATGCTTTTCATTGAAATGTTTATATCTCACTCTTGAGAATATTATATTAGTCTGCTCATCAGTGCTTAAAATAATTTTTACTTAAAGAAATGTAATGATCCATTTGAGAATATTCGTACAGAGGAAAAATATAGACAAGTGGTAAGGTTTGGTCCATGGAATGGTTCTTTGAAACAGGTGCTCTGAGAAGATTCTAACCAAAACAAGAAGATGTCTGTCACACAGAACTGATCATTTCTATTTCAGACATGTAGAAAGAATAAATCTTTTACTGAAAAATATGACTCCTAGATTTTTAAAAATGGTTGGCAATAGTTTATTTAATTCCTTAAACTAATTATTTTATGGCGTAAACCTCAGAGTCATCCATCCTACACTAATTTAATGTAATGGATAAGAACAGCTGTAGGCATTTCAGTATCATCTGTACAGGATACAAAAATCAAAGACTTTTTCCCCCTTTGACACATGAAGAAAAAGTACCCAAGGCTTATTCTCACTAACATACGACATGCATTTCCTTCCTGCCTGCGTGAAGTGGGTCTTCACTACTAAAAACAGGCACTATAACTCCGTAAGAGCAGCATCGCCTGCCCCCACCTCCTTTTCTCCTCCTGCTTGCTCCTTTCTTTCTCCTCCTTCCTGTACCAAGGACAGTGGGTGGACACAACCAGACACGTTGCCATGGAAAATGACTCCCATTGCCTCAGAAGCAGGATACGCCTTTCAGCTTTATGAAATACCCAACATCAACCAACCTGTACCTCAAGTGACAATAAAATTTGTTAAGACATGATGAAAGATTTGAATCTTCTCCATCCCAGACTCTCATCTTGCCTAAAAATCTCAGGAGTTTCACACATTCACATTCTACCAACTGAATTCCTTTCCCGTTTAGCATTCACAGCCTGTCTGTGCTAGTGCTGTCGACACAGTGAAAACTGCCCACAACATTTGCGCATCTCTCATTGCTCAAGCTCTTTTCCATCGCATTTTATGAGGAAGATGATTACAATTTTGTGATTTCAGCATTTTGCAAAGCAAAATGATTTCTCCCACCCAAGAGCCTACTTTTGCATTTACATCACAACTAGGGTCCTGAGATTTCAACATCTGAAATAACTCTACAATATTTTGTGAGCAGAGAGTCAAGGTTAACAGTATTTTATGGAAATAAATAAATAAATTATATTGTACAGTTCTTTCTTTAAATAACTCTTTTTCAAGGGTCTTTTAAGCCTTTTCTAAAGAATCTTCAAATATGTTTCTAAATCTTTTGCAACAAGGTCCGAAAGGCCCTGTATATGTGAGTTAGAGGTTATCTGAAATCTGTTTCACTCTCCACACGCATTTTAATATTTTGTATGTTTACCTGGACTTTTTCCATGTTGACAGTTGAAAGTCACTTTAAAAGACTCTGATAGCTTTAGTAGGTCTTCAGTTATATTGCTGGAAAACAAGCTTATGCATAGGGAGTTTGTGATTCATCTATATAAAAGGATTCAGATAAACTCCACATTCACATTCTCATAGATATTTTTCTTGCTCTTCACATTTATTCAGAATGAAATTTAAAGCTTACATGTACCCGCAACAAAAATGGTTATACTGTTTTTACACTCATTCTCTTTATCTGCATTTGTTTCTCTTGAAAGGGGAAATGTCAGTAAATGGCATGCTTAGTTTACATACACATGTCCATTTTAAACTTGGAGAACAAACGATCCCAATAGTTAATGACTGAGTAAAATGCTGGACATCATGTGGTCATTTGTGGGTCTTTCACTTTCTGTTTTTTGGTATTCACTTTCATTTATTTATTTAAGAAGTTTTTGAGTACCCTTTACGTGTGAAGTCCAGTCTAGGTGCCGGGGGATACGTAAGTGAACAAAACAAGCAGAAAATTCTTGCTCTTTTATGTTCCAGCATGAGAAGACATGAAATAAAGAATAAACATAACAAACTTAGAGTAAAGAGCAAGCTAAGGTTCTGGGAGTGCTGGAGGCACAGACTGCAATTTTAAATAAGTTGGTCAGCATTGGATTCACAGAAAAAATGAGAATTATACCATGGCTTCAAGGATATGAAGGAGTTAGCCAATGGAAATCATTGTCAGAGGAATGCTTAAGGCAGAGGGAGGGCAGGGCGTGGTGGCTCACGCCTGTAATCCTAGCACTCTGGGAGGCCGGCGGGTGGATAGCTCAAGGTCAGGAGTTCAAAACCAGCCTGAGTGAGACCCTGTCTCTACTAAAAATAGAAAGAAATTAATTGACCAACTAAAAATATATACAGAAAAAATTAGCCGGGCATGGTGGTGCATGCCTGTAGTCCCAGCTACTCGGGAGGCTGAGGCAGTAGGATCGCTTGAGTTCAGGAGATTGAGGTTGCTGTGAGCTAGGCTGATGCCATGGCACTCACTCTAGCCTGGGCCACAAAGTGAGACTCTGTCTCAAAAAAAAAAAAAAAAAAAAAAAAAAGGCAGAGGGAGAAGCCAGGGAGAATAATCTAGGGCAGTCCTCAGGAACAGTAAGATGTTCACATATTTAAGAAGCAAAACATCAATAGAACCCATTTCATTCAATTTAATTCTCCCCTGAGCCCACAATTAGCAGACATGCATTGAGTCATTCTTTATTACAATAAATTTCTATATTCTCCTAAATGTTATTTTTAATTTTATTTGCATGTGTTCATATTCACCATATTTTGATATAAGCATTTTTATAAAATTTCACATTTCCTTTTATTTTCATTATATTTTTAGCTTTGGGTAAGGAATTGGTTCTTTATCATTATGTTTCCCAATATTATCTTCTTGATGTACTAGGTATTCAATAAATGTTTTTTGACTGTACTGAGGAAATAAAAAGGACTTAAAAGTCTGAGGTTTAAAGACCTTCCTTAGTTCTAAATGAATCACAGTGGTCAAATCTTTTGGTCCTTGCCTCAGTTAGAAAATAACAAAAAGTGGTTAAATATGTCAAATATGTATAAATGTAAATTAAAAAGGGCTTTTGGTTGTATTTCACAAAGATAAGAGTAAGACATCAGAATCAAAATGCACAAATAGGAATGCAGTTCTTCAGAAGAAAACAATGCAATTTGAGAAAATCAAAATACTTTCCATAGTGTAGCCAGTGATGACATTCTGTGCGCTATTGACCTGGATTTTCAACTCTGATGGCCAATTTTCCATCGGCTCAATGCTGGTCACCTGGATGGTACAGTGATTAGGCCCTTGGGGGAGCTTTGCCTTCCACATTGATCCATTTCATGCTTTGTCTATTTCTAGTATCATGACTCTTAACCTTGTCAACTTTCATCTGAATCCCAAACCTGCAGTCAAATGATAAGTCTATTTCATAAATATTGTATTCTCCTAATTCTAGGGTTCCTCATAGGCCATTTACATCAGGACTTTCTCTGATTTGTGTTAATTAATCTGGCTGCAGGTAAGCCTCAAAATTACTTTATTTAATATATCTTATTCTAAACAATTTTTACTGTTTCCAAATTCCCAAAAGAAGTGTAAACAAATTTAGCAGACAGAATAATGAGATATATTAAATGAGGCAATCAGAGAATATTACATTAATTTCCTTTTATACACAAAACCAAACTGCTCAGCGTTTATTTCCTTTGATTTTACCTTTCTTATAGACACAGACTATGGTAGATTTTATTTTATTCTGAGACACAAAAAACATCCCCCATTCAATTATTCATTCATTCTATATTTCTTTATCTCCAGCTATATACCAGGGACTATGCTAGATCCTAGGAATATTAAGATAATTAAGACATTCTTTCTGTCTTTCAGGAATTTAAGGCCCACTGGAGGAGAAACAGAAGTTGACATTCTACTTTGGTTAGGTTATTATGGTTCCAAAGTAGAATCAAAGGAAATGACCTATGCTTATCAAACTCATAAGATCTGATACATAAAAACAGTTGCATAAGCCAATTGCCTATTTACAAATTTAAACTTAGTAATTTTTCTGAGATTAATGTGAATGTTTATAATCACTCTTTGGGAAAACCTTCCCTGATATCAGATTACAAGGGAGACCAAATTAATACCCATAAGGTTGCCTGGTGAGCATGGCACTAAAAAATCTGAACAGTCTTCAGCTTTAGTTAGGCTATAACAAACGCTGAGGAGGCAGCCCAGCCTTGAGCCCCGTGCACCCTCAGAGTGACTGAGCAGTCAATCTCCCGAGGCACAATGTCCCCACTGCTGCGCAGTCCTAGCTCCTGCTCTTTCTCCCGCAGGCTTTCTGGGTCTTCGTAAGCATATTTTCTTCGGGACAATTAAAATATATTTGTCTACGTCTGTGTCGGTGCTACCCATTCACTTGGGTAGGGAGAGACAAACGGTGACACAAACCTACTTTCCTGAGACCTACCTTAGGCAACTGTCCCTATACCACTTCACCATTATTTAATATGTTGACCATTTCTTAGGCATGCTATGTATTTAACTGTATTGGCAGAAAAGTATGATTTGCAATAAGCTATTGGAACTATTATATTTAATGACTTGTATATATTTGCCAAAAGTGTCTTCTTTTTTTCTTTCTAGGTTGTAAAAATGATGATTATTGTTGTGATGACATTTGCCATCTGTTGGCTGCCCTATCACATTTACTTTATTCTCACCGCGATCTATCAACAGCTAAACAGGTGGAAATACATCCAGCAGGTCTACCTGGCCAGCTTTTGGCTGGCCATGAGCTCGACCATGTACAACCCCATCATCTACTGCTGTCTGAATAAGAGGTAAAAACAAAACCACAAATGCAAGTCTCTTGTCATTCATTCCTGCCTTATCTGGAAACATATAATGTTGTCCCAGCTTCATAATGCAAATTTAAAATATAGAAGGAAGGGAAAATATAAAAATTCACTGAAAGGAACACAAAGCTTGATATTTTTAATACTCCCCTACTTTCTAAAATGTCCCATCTTAACAATTACATGCCCAAAACAGTGTTTTTAGAGGTTCTAACTGGGCAATTTTAATATGTGCCAGCTTCTTCCTCTAAATCCGTCAGAGTTTTACCTGACAAAGAAAAAGAAATGCCCTAATGATTGAAGGAGGTGAGCTAAAAATGTGCTCAAGTCCTCGAAGTAATGAAGGCACTTCCTAGAAATTCACAGATAATTTCTATAGGATGGAGAGAGGATGGAAAATATGAGTGGACTCTATTAAAACAGATATATTATAAATAGACTTCAAAGTAGAAGATTTTATAAAGATAAATTAGGACAAGGAGATTTCCGATCTTTAGTGCGTTATGAGGTAGGAAAAGAGAGAGGGCAGCCTCCGTGGGGATGGCTTGTGAAGAAAGTGGAGTCATCAAGGGAAAGATGTTTATAAAGTTAAAAAATTGAAAGTAGGAGTATTTACAGTCTAATTGAAAACTAGAAAAAAGGTAAAATGTGGCTTCCAGTTAAAAGCACTTTGGTTGTTTGGTCACATGGAGGGGAATAGTTACATTTCATAGGGTTGATAAATCTCGTAATAAGACAACATATTTTGTGCATGAGTAGAAACAAGACTTGTAAGTAACCTCAGGAGCCAAATACTAAGCTCTCTTCCCACTTTATCACACTGGGCGTTAAGTTTGTTAAATACTTAATTAAGTGTTACTTTTTTCACTAATTGCGTAAGCCGTATCTCAATTCAAGCCGCCCAGCAAACAGTACACCTGCTGTTAATCAACTCCATTCAATGGTTTACAAAGATAAGATTTTGCACTTTTATATAGATTATATAAAAACAATCAAGATTGGCAATTAATTCTAACATTAAATGAGACAAATTTATAGATGTGTGATTGTTTCTGAAAGAAGCTATTTTGAGATGTCATTTTTAAGTGCCTTAACAGGCCGACCTAATTCACTTAGATTTATGTAACTGTATGAAATTATTGCAGAAAATACACTGTTTCTTTGGCATATTGATTACCTGGTGCTGTGCTTTTGCTATTAGATGACTTGCTTCTCATTTATGGGAAATTAATAATAAATAATTTCCCATATGATTATTTAATAATAAATAATAAATTAATTTATACTTCAATTAAAACAAGAAGAATTTAAAAGACCAGTACCAATACCGTGGCACAAATTCTAAGAGTTTGACAAGAAAATCAAATTCAAAAGCTGAGTTGGCATAACTGCCCTAAGTAGGGTTTTCTGTGGCAGCTGAAGGAAACGTCTGCTTGAAAACATGACTGTTTCTTTCTGCGGCCTTCTTCTCCTCAGATTTCGAGCTGGCTTCAAGAGAGCATTTCGCTGGTGTCCTTTCATCAAAGTCTCTAGCTATGATGAACTGGAGCTCAAAACTGCCCGCTTCCACCCAGCTCGGCAAAGCAGCCTGTACACGGTGACCAGGATGGAGTCCATGGCCATAGTGCTCGGCCCTGGTGAGGCAGACGATGCCAAGGCCAGTCGGAAGAAAAGAGCGAAGCCGGCAGACCCAGGCCTCAGTGGCTGCTCCCGCAGGAATTCCAAATCCGCCTCCACCACTTCAAGTTTCATAAGCTCGCCCTACACCTCTGTGGATGAATATTCTTAAATCTAAATCCCGAGGTGAAAAGTTAGTGAGGCCATCATGACGCCAGCTAGGGCCCCGTTCCCCAATTGTCAGTCTGTCCTGCATGCTCTCTGGAAACAAGGCAATTTTTAGGCAACTATGCTTAAATTGAGAAAGGTAGCATATAAATGTGACGAAGAACTAATAAGCTATAAACGCCCCCAAAATAAAATGGGCTTTAAATTTAGTCCTTGAAAACTCTAAATTATCATATGCAACAAACAAAAATATATCCAAAAAATACTTACAAAGTATCCAGTTTATTTCATTTAAAATTGTAATATATAATTGTGACATTAAAATGTCATATAATTTTTCCAAAAGATTGAAAAGCTTTGAAATCTAATATTGTGAGTGAAAAGAAATAAAATCTACATGAAATGGACTTTTTCATCTATAACTATAAAACAGAAAAAAGTTAAAAGACCCATTTTCCTACCATAGTGATGAATATTAACCCCAAAAGATAGGAATTAATAAAAAACTTTTCTCAAGAAAACTCATTTTGTAAAATGAAAACATTTTAAGATTTAAAGATTTCTTCCAAGGCAAAATTTAACTGAAAAGGAAATCTAATTAAATCATTATGCAGATGTGCATGTCATTCTCTTGATTACTTTTTCTGAGAAAGTGATTTCAAAGGAAAAAAATTCATATACTTTCTGACCATTACTTATTTTTAAATGCCAAGCTAATAAATAGTCAAAGTCAGAACCTTAAAAAGACAAAGAAAATTACTATGATCCTCTTTATTTTATTTATCACAGATTTTTTAAAAATAGGTAGATTATAAAACACTGAAGATGTATTGCAATAAAGAAGGGAAGAATCCCATTTATCTCTGAAGCTGGCTACCAGTCTTTAGGCAAGAAGTAAAGATAGTAATTGATATTTTTGAGGCAGACAGGGGAAGCTCCCAGCTCCAAAACAAGATTTTTTTTTTCTAGTAACCCAAGCCAAAAGTTTAAGGTAGATATCCACCTTATCAGCTGTACAGTGTCCTCCTCCTCTCCTCGCACTGGAAAAGAAATAAGCACTAAGAGAAAGTATCAGAAAATATATTCAAATACAAATCCATAGAGACAAAAGTTGTAAATGTGACCAAAAAAAATGTGGTTGAAAAATACCGATATATGATACATGTATACTGTATATTTACATACAGTATTTACACATATACCATATATTTGCATACGGCAAATCAGGCAAGGTATAGCAATGTGAGCCAAAACCAGAACTACACAGTTGTGACAAAGTGTTAAAAATCTAAACAACCTAACCAGATGTGTTTGAGCTGAATTTCTTCTGAGGACACCAATAAACAGCCCCAAACACATATAAGAGTGAAGACATATACAATAATTTAATGAACGTAACAACTTCAAAGAACTGAATTCAAAATTAAATACTGAAATAGTAAGTGATTGTTACAAGGTTGCCATAGTTTAATGCAGTTATGAAGCCTGTGTGCATGTTTCAGATGAGCAAATTCATTATTATTTAATATCTCATTGTTTGAATATAATGGGGTTTTTTTTCTTTTTTTTCATTTCCTCTATGATTGTAAATTGATGGCAGAAAATGAATATAATGTTTTTGAATATTCATTCTTAAAAATGTAAATGTTTATCATATAATGTAAAAGTATCAAGAAAAATCCTAATATGTAAAAACAGGTATTATTTTCTTCTTAAATTTATAAATGATATAATACTAGCATTAATTAATGTCCTGGACATACGGGACCATATTTAGCCGCAGAATAGGAGTGTGAAGTTGGGCCCTCAAAGTTAATGTAGTCAGCCACCACCCAAAGTCCATTTGAAAAACAAAGCTCCTGGCCTTCATACACGTTAAGGAAATTCCACAGAATTTGCCAATTTGCAAATTGCACATTTATAAGGAAAAATATCACCTTAATCAGTTGTTTTGTTTGTTTAGTTTGGGGTTTCTTTTTAGTAGATTTAGTGTTGATTTGCTTACTGAACCTCATCCCTTCTAGTATGAAAGAAATATCTGAGATCCAGATAGTATATTTTTAATGCTGCTTAAGAAAAACTGACATCTTGGTTCCAAGAACAGAAACAGGAAAATAAAAAAAGAAAAGAAAAAGAAAAACTGACATCATTGAATGAATACTCAATAATCATAGCTCTTAAACCAAGACTTATAGGTAGATTTTTTAAGTCTGAAAATTTAATAATAAAATAAGAGTAAAATATGAGAGAGGAAAGATTTTAGCCCTTTTGTCTGCATGTTGACAGTGAGAATTATAGAATACTGCGCATGGAAATCAGCTTCAGTGGGACTCATTGTAAATAAACTTATGCCAGTGTTTTCATATTTGCTACAGTTTGGAAGAATTTGCCTTCAAAATTCACTCTACCCTCTGGTGTTAAAGTTCAATGTGGATCTTTTTCATTGAGTGCAGGCAAACACTGACTCAGAATACTAGACAGATGGTTACAGCATCCTACTTTTTGTGAATTTAGATTAGGACCAGAAAAATCCAAAATATTTTGAGAGAAATCTGAAAGAATCAAAAAGTCTTGCATCTTTTAAGCATACTCTTTTTGAAAAGAAAAAAGTAAATAAAAAATAAACATTGTAGTTACATTATTTTGCATCTGGGCAAATCTGATGCAATATCTTGCATCAAAGTGCAAGATATTGAAATTACCTATATGGGAAAAAATTAAAGCAAACGTGATTCTTACAGAATCCAATTTGATGTATTTTATTTTTTGGCAAGTTCAGTACACTGCTGTGTTATGTCATCTTCCACCTTTGCGAGGGTTGACATTTCTGACCCAGCAGCTGAATTCATATCTTTTCCAGATTCTGCCAATCTCTTAGAAACAGAAGTCCAACCAAAATTCAAAGTGACCTCCGTGGTTACAAAGCACCAGGAAGCTTACTATAAACACATGAAACACAAAATAAACGTAAGAAAGAATGCTGGTCAGCTCAAAATTTTAATTTGATTTTTGTTAATGCAAAATTTCCTCTGAAAATTTTTGGTTAGCATCTGATAAATTATTCCATCAAATACAAAGTCAGGAGAATTACAATTCTTACACTTCTAACAGTAATGATTTGAGTTCCCACTTGTCATTGATAGTGTGCTAAAAGTTAAGAAAATCAAGCATGACACTGACCATGTAGAAAGATAAGGCTTAAATAATTTCCCTTAAGGCCAAGCAGGAATAGAGAATAAAATCCAGTAATGCCATAAAAGGTCATTAATTGTGTGGTGTAATATATATTTGTGGAAAATTGGTATATATAAGAAGTGTGTATATATAAAGTTTGTAGCTAGTGAATAAAATATTTTCAAGTTGTGGTAATTATACTGAATATTTAATACACTTACACCCTTTGCATATGTGGTAACGTGACAGATTTAATTTCTATTTTTTTCTTTAAAAATATTAAGAATAATATTAAAAATAAAATAAGTCATAGCATTTTCCTACTGGCTATCTTTTCTAAACACACTCACTCAACCATTCCTCAAAAACTATGTTGTGCTTCCTTTCTCGTTTTTCTTCATAAAAATATCTAGTTTTCCTAAGTTACGTTGATTCAGAAAAAGCATGTCTGGGAGCAAAGCCATCACGCCTCTGTAGAAAACTGTTCTGCGTGGAGAGCACGTGAATTGGAACGCAGGCGGCCAGTGCGTGGAGCACAGCACCAAAGAGCTGTGGTGTCCGGAATGTTCCGACCGACGAACTTGAGTTTAAATCCGAGCTACACCAACAGCTTGTTGGGAACTTCAGGCAAGTGTCTCTTGCTCCGAGCTTCACTTAACTCATCAGTAAAAAAAGGGAAAGTAATAACTTTTTCAGAGTGCGGATGTGAGGACGAAACGAGCTAATGCATGAGAAGGGCAGAGCCAAACAAAGAATAAATGTTCAAAATCCTCGTTATTAATATTCGTGTGTGCATAAGGAAGAATATCAGAGAAACTCTTTCTTGCCTGTCATTCTGGCCCCACCAAAGCCCTTTGTGGGGCATAAGTTTCCTTGTAGCTTCCTAGTGCTTAGCCCTGGGGTGTGCCCGGAGCTCCCATGAAATATCGTGTATTGTGTGTGAGTGTTCCGGGATATGTTGTCTGGCTCAGAGCCCTGAGTGGGGGGGAAACAGTACAAGTGAGGGTTAGAAACAGTCAATCAACAGAAGGCGCGCCTTTGGTCATGTGAAACTAAACTCACTTCTTGGGAAAGATGCAGTTACATGCAGTCATTTTTAGGTTGAGAAATAAGAATGTCAAATTTCAGAGGATACCGTGTTTCCCCGAAAATGACAGACTCTTATATTTATTTTTCCTCAAGAAGACACCCTAGGGCTTATTTTCAGAGGATGTGTTATTTTCCCCTCAAAGCCTCAGCTTGCAGCAAGCACAGGATAGCCGGGACCTGACAGGGGGAGCCAAGCTTGTTGGTGGGGCTGCCCGCACCTTTCCGGTCACCTCTGGGATAGCAGCTGTCACGATGGGGCAGATGAGAAGGTCTGCTCCTCTTTACCGCTCTGCGATGAAATGCACGGGTTGTGCAGATGTGCTGCGTAGCCACACCTATCACTAGGTCTTATTTTCAGGGTAGGGCTTCTATTGCGCAAATGCTTAGAAATCCTGCTAGGGCTTATTTTATGGGTAGGTCTTGTTTTTGGGGAAACATGGTAATAGATGAGGTAAGGAAAGCAAGAAATTTTTTGAGGTTTTCTTGGCAGCTCCACCGACTACTATTCTGGTAGCTCCTCCCTAGTTCCCTGAGGAAGGGTCACCAGGGACATTTCAGTGTCAGCTGGGAGCAATGGCCCACACTGCCCATACACTTCTTTATTTTATTTTATTTTTATTTGTGAGACAGAGTCTCACTCTGTCACCCGGGCTAGAGTGCCATGGCGTCAGCCTCGCTCACAGAAACCTCAAACTCCTGGGCTCAAGCGATCCTCCTGCCTCAGCCTCCCGAGTAGCTGGGACTACAGGCATGCGCCACCGTGCCCAGCTTAATTTTTCTATATATTTTTGGTTGTCCGGCTAATTTCTTTCTATTTTTAGTAGAGACGGGGTCTCACTCTTGCTCAGGCTGGTCTTTAACTCTTGACCTTGAGCAATCCTCCCACCTCGGCCCCCCAGCGTGCTACGATGACAGGTGTGAGCCACCGTGCCCGGCCACTGCCCATACACTTCTACAGTTGCAAGGACATGTTCCCTGATCCAGTGTCTCAACTCCACTCAGATACAAGCCAACTACCAACTCACCATAAAAGGAAAAAGAAAGAAGGAAGGAAGGAAAGAGGGAAGAAAAGAAAGAAAAGATAAAAAAGAAAGAGAACTAGCCCACCATACATCCAAGCATCATGCAATCCTCCAAGTTCTTAAAATAGACCCAATGTTCTACTACTTCACACTGCATCAATTGCTACAAACCTGGTCCAAGTTACAGTCATCTGCTGCCTGGATTATCACAATGGCCTCCACCCCATGCCCTCTCTAGAGTAGATTCTCAATAAAGTAACCAGAGCGAGGCACTAAAGGGAAATCAAAATGAAGGAGAGCAGCTCTGGTCAGTAACATTATGGCAGCATCAAACATTGATACCTGCCACTGTCTTCTCTCAACACCCCAAGCATTAGCTTTCCATGTACCCTCCCAGGTAATAGTACCAACTATGCTGTGCCCTTTGGCAATAAAACTACCAACCACACCACATGTCCTCACCTGAAGGCCTATGGTGCCTTCTCAGATGCCCAAACACCAGCCCACTGGGGCCTTCCTTTCAGTTCTCAGAGTCTACCAATATCTCCTCTTCTTTTTCATTATCTCAGAACTATATAATGTTGCTGCTTCCTGTAGGTATCCATCTCTGAGTTATCTAAATACCCTTTTTCTTCTTTCAGGCTTCTAACATCTGTTGACCTAAAATGGTATAAGATACACAGAAAACAATTGCAAAATGGCAGAAGTAAACCCTTTATTACTTATTTACATTTAAAGTAATTGCTTTAAATGTAAATAGATTAAACTCTCCAACCAAAACACAGAGACTGGGCTGGGTGTGGTGGCTCACACCTGTAATCCTAGCACTCTGGGAGGCCGAG
>VBSM01001320.1:633689-669351 GCA_008086735.1 Cheirogaleus medius
AAAAAAAAAACAACAAAAACCCACAGAGACTGGCATAATGAATAGGAAAAACAGTGATCCAATTATATGCTTTCTACAAGGGACTCACTTTAGATCCAGAGAAACAAATAGGATACAATATATTTCATTTAATATAGTAACACAAAGAGAACTGAGGAAGCTATTCTGACAGACAAAATAAACTTTAAGTCAAAAACTATTACAAGAGACAAAGAAGGACATTATATTTTAATATATCTATTAAAGACCCAATTCATCAAGAAGATATAAAATTGTAACTATATAAGCACTTAATAACAGAACCCCGAAATATATAAAACAAAAATTGACAGAAATGAAGAGAGAAATAGCTTTCTACAGTAACAGTTGAAGACTTCAATACCCTCTCCCTTCAATAATGGACAGAACATCTATAGAGGTAATCAATAAGGAAATAGAGAACATAAACAACACTATGAACCAACCGGACCTAACATACATGTACAGCAACTATGGAAATCAAACCATGAATAAAGTGGGGCTGCTGCACACCTTTCTTTCCTGGGTCTCCAGCCTGCAGACAGCAGATCGCGGGACTTTTCAACCTCCATAATCATTGGAGCAATTAGGGAAATGCAAATCAAAACCACAAGGAGATACCACTTCACATCTCCTAGGATAGCTACAATCAAAAAGAAAGACAATAACATAGTTTGGCAAGAATGTGGATACACTGAATTAATTGAATGTGGATAAATTGAAATTCAATTGAGCATAAAATGGTACAGCCACTGTGGCAAACAGTTCAGCAGTTCCTCAGTGTGTTAAACACAGAGTTACCACAGGACCTCAGATTTTCTACTCCTAGGTGTCTACCCAAGAGAAATGAAAACATACATAGACACAAAACTTGTACACAGATGTTCACAGCAGCATTATTCATAATAGACAAAAAAGTGGAAACAACCCAGATGCCTATCAACTGATGAATGGATGAGAAAACATATAATTCATAGAATTTCAATAAAGTCAAATATTATTTGGCAATCTATAAGAAATTAAATACTGATTTGTGCCACAACATAGATGAAACTCAAAATCTTTATGCTAATTCAAAGAAGCCGGCCATGAAAGACCACACACTGTATAATTCCAATTATATGAAATGAACACAACAGGTAAATTGACAGAGAAAGAAAGTAGATTTGTGGTTGCCTGGCTGTGTGTGCTGGAGGAGAGAGGAAGGAGTGGAAAGGGGAGTGACTGTTAATTGGTCCTAGGCTTCTTTTTGGGATGGTGAGAATGATCTGAAATTAGATTATTGTGTTGGCTGCACAACTCTGTAAATCTACTAAAAACCACTGGATCCAACACTTTAAACATGTATAAATTAGATATTAATAAACTCATTTTTTAAAAATGGGGATTTTTATGGAGCAAAAGTCTAATGAGTGTATCAACAACCTATATTATTAAAGGAACCCTAATGAAAAAAAAATCATCTAACCAGCAAGCACAACAGGTGGTTGAACAGACCTTAATGAGGAACTTACAAAAAGTGGAATAATCAGTTCCTTTCTTTACAAATGCAACTGAAATTTTTTTATTAATGTTTATTCTTATTATGGACAAAACCCTGAAATTTGACATAAATATTTCCTTCAGAAAATCCTAGTCCATTGGTAGAATTTACCCCGGACTCAGAAGCAGTTGAAATAGGATTCTAACCAGATAATAAAAAATAATCCACTGATTCAATGTTTTTAGTTGTAAGCAATATAAACTAATTCAGGTAATCTCAGTCAAAATTAATTTTATAAAATTGGTAACTGGCTTCTGAGAGCTAGAAGAACAGGCTAGGGCCACGCGGTCATTGTCAATACACAAGCGACACTCTGTAACCATTACAGGAGCTACACTGCCACCAGAACTGATGGGCACACTCGCTGTTACTTGCAGAACTTTCATCTATGCAAAACTTTCAGCAACCTGATGTCACTGCTAGAATTGTTGCTGTTTCTTCTGCTTCCGGAAATTGGCTATTGGTGCTAGAATAGATTCTCCTGTGTCTGGGCTACTTTGCTTCAGGAGATTTCAATCCAAAGCCAGGGTGGCTGTAGCAAATCGGTGTAGCCTAAGCTAATGCACTCGCTCTTAGTTCTAAGGCCAGCTGAAAAAGAGCTTTGGGTTTTCTGCTTATAAAATAAGAGGAAAGATCTGCCTCATAAGGTGGAAATTCCTCAGACATAGATGCTAGATATTCAGTGAGAATGGCAAATGTCTTTTATAGATGCCTTGCAAAAAAATATATACCTAATGTTATATAGATGTCTTTGGTTATTAGAATTACAGGTTACAATTTTCCATTTGTTTTTATGTGTTAACCATATTTTCCCTACTAAGCATGTTCTGCATAAGTAATAAAAGTTGTAAAGGCATTATTCTGAGGAAAAGAGTGAGTATTCCGTTTCAACTGAACGAACAGGAAATACCTTCATTTTTTTCCCCAAGATTATTCTTATCCCTGAGTTGTAAGCATGAAAAACAATTGTTATGGGTTTTACAGGTTAGACTAGCTGCCTAGTGACAGGCAGATGATATCACAGCTAGGGACATGTAACATAACTGCTGTCTAGATATAATATTACATTCACGACGGCACTGTATACAGTATTAGGGAACTCCTACGAGTCTGACAGTCACACCGGCAATGATGAGCAGTCCAGTCTCCTCCTAGACAACTTGAACCTCTGCCTGGTCTTCATACTTAAAGAGGACAAGGTAAAGATCTCTTTTAATTGACTATACATTTTATTATCATTGATTTGTTCTTCTCAATTTATAATAAGATAACCACAGTTTATTCTAAAAATGTATTGGAAAGCCTAGAGAAAAGTATCCTAGTCCATGAATAAAAAGTTATCAGAATATTTCCTACATTCTAAATCGCAGTTCTCCCCTGTACCAGAGATATCAGTTATTGAGTTCTCTCTTCCACCAGTCTCCAAACAGCCTGAGAGTAGATCTGCATGGACAATCTTAGGTGGCCTGAGAGGACAAATGAATTTTAATGAATTCAACCCCTGAGCATGTGTTTATATGCCAGGCTAAGGGAAAGCACTAAAAAATTTAAAGCTTTAGCTTTGTGCTCCTAAGAGGCAATAAAGCCCAAAAGTACATGACCCTTTATTTAACAAACACTTCTTGGATATTCAAGTGTAGTGAGTGGAGACAGTTGGCAGGATGCATGATTGAATTAATTGATTTTAGAATATGCAGTCATGGTGACAACAAATTCTGAGCATCCAAAAAGAACCTGGCTGTTCAGGTTCTCACCCACTGAGAATCTGAGCTTGGGAAGGAGAAACTAAGTACAACAGTCCAGTGGGGGTTCTATGGGACTCTGAATCAATGAAGAGTAGTATGAGGACTTTAGGCAAGAGAACCTGACTTAAAAATGTTCGGTACTAGAAGCAGAACCCAGGCATCCCAAAGAAAATTTTGTATACTTAAAAATATCTTTTTTTTTTTTTTTGAGACAGAGTCTCACTCTGTTCCCTGGGCTAGAGTGCTGTGGCATCAGCCTAGCTCACAGCAACCTCAAACTCCTGGGCTCGAGTGATCCTTCTGCCTCAGCCTCCCGAGTAGCTGGGACTACAGGCATGTGCCACCATGTCCGGCTAATTTTTTCTATATATTTTTAGTTGGCCGATTAATTTCTTTCTATTTTTAGTAGAGATGGGGGTCTCGCTCTGGTTTTGAACTCCTGACCTTGAGCAATCCGCCCACTCCTGACCTTGAGGCCTCCCAGAGTGTTAGGATTACAGGCGTGAGCCACCGCGCCCGGCCAAAAATATCTTTATATATTCAAAGAATTGATGCTAAAATGCAAATCTTAACAAATATGGCTAAATACTAAGGAATAAAAGGATTTGGCTAAAATTAAACTTCCTCTGCCTATACAATAAAGGCAAGAGAGAAAACAAACAGCATAAATTCCCTAGCCAACACTTTATCCTTATATCCCAAAACTTTGCAAGTACAAACCAGACTAACATTGTTTCCTTACTTAAGAATAGTCACCTAGGCTACTGTGGTCCAGAAACTTTTGATATTTTGTTCCCTACTCACCAAAGTAGACCCTGCTACTACGTAGAAATTTCATCTCACTCTACACCATCACTTTGTGTTGCATCTCATCCATCCCAATCCATCCATCCCATGACACCCCTCATCAAGTCAGTGGTGCCCTTTCCGTACCTTTACACTATTCCAAAGTGGGTCTGTGAAACTAATAGTGGGAATGACAAAGACATAGTTGTCTGCAACCATTCAAAGCTTTAGGAGGAACATAAGGGACAAATGATTTCTTAGTCTTCTACAATTTAAAGGATGAAGTGATAGTATGAAAAACATAAGTCCATGATGAAATTACTGAAGTTGACAGCTTTACTTCCACAATAAAAAATGAAAAAGTTTTAAAAATTAAACGTGCTCTCCATTTAAAGACAGAAACTAAAAATAGTCCTCTTAAACATATAGTCAATACAAAGTCACCAAAAAATAAAAGTTCATTTATTTCTCTGAAGAAACTGACTTTTAAATGCCAAACACATATTTGCATTAGTTAAAATAATGATCAATTAAAGATATGATGTCAAAAATGCATGACATCTTAAACAAACTATTTTCATACAAAGTCTGAAAATAGAATTCCTGCTTTTGAAGGATGTGGTTATCCTCCAAATTCTGAGTCAATAAACTGAGCTCTTTCCCTCTTGTGGATTTAGTATCTCCAAAACCCAGCTTCCGAGATGAGTGTGTTTTTCTGAATCAAGGCATGAAATTTTTAAAAAGGCTTGGGAAAGGTACACCTGATTCCTAACTGTGTTCCACTGCCAAGAACTGGACACATGGTATCACCTAAATGCAAGGGATCCAGAGACATGTGGACCCTGGCTAGGCAGCTACTTCTCAGCAACAACTTTGCACTATGGGAGGTCAGCATAACTCTTTGGTGGAAATCTAGCCTTCTGCCACAAATTACCCACCTGGCCACCTAATGTCTACAAGCACCATTTGTGCCCAACACAGAACATACCCAGAAGCACTGCACTGCTGACATTCCCAAAGGGCATCGAGTTACTTCATCCAACTCAAAGTTCAGGATATCCAGTTGGGTTCAGTGCTCTCCATCAGACCTTAATAGGGGCTACTCATGGTTTTGCAATCTACAATCTAAAATGGCAAGGCTGTCCTGCCCCTATTTAATATGTAATGGTGGAGAAAAGACTCATATACATAATTACAAACTCAATTCAGAAAAGAGAAGAATGGCAAGCACTCAGAAGGCCCTGGTCCACAGCGATGATGAAATTCTAGAGGATGAGTATTGTGTGCATCTCTTTTCTTGGCAGTGGTGTATTTCAATATCTGATTTCAATGACTAATCATATCTGAGAATACATGCATCACAAAGATATGTGCAGATGCAAAAGGGTATTCGTTAGCTTCCCTTACTATTGATAGTGGATGTTAAAACATAAAATAAGTACAAATATTCCTTATATGACTAAAAGCATACAAAATGACTATTAAATCACAATACTTATTTTTCACCTATTATGCAAAAGTTTTTCTTAATATTGCAGTCTATAATGTTCATAATTCACTACTCAATCACCTATTTTTTAAAAATTCATAGGCAGTATACTCTATCTACCAACTAAAATGTATTTATTCTTTTATGGATACATGATATTTTAAATATTTATATGGTATCAATAAGTGTTTGTTACATGCATAGAAAGTGTAATGATTATGTCAGGGTATTTGACATATCCTCAATCATTTATTCTTATATACTGAAAGGTGTTATATCATCTTAGGTGAAACAGATAATTTAACACATCATATGTAAACATTGAAAAATGAAACCCTTAATATTGAATATTTAAATATTTTAGAAAAATACATGTTCACGTTTTATAAGTATATACACAAGAAAGATTTTATAGGGAGTATCCATCTTTGCCCTTAAATTATGAAAAGTCTTCTTTCAGGTTTGGAGCTCCAAATTCATAGTGAAACAAAATCAAGTAACTGCTCTGAGAGTTCCTTTGACCCAGATTATGACAAAGTACTCATGCTAGCTGCTCTCCTCAGGCTGAAAGATCCATCATCTCATCTTAAATTCAAAGTGATGACTGCGTCCTCTCAATGGCCTAACATTTCTTAGATTTCACCTCCTGATTTCTCTCAGGAATTGAAGGAACTTCTGCAAACACGAATCAGCTGTTTCTCTTTTATGCCTGTCAGAATCTATGGAAATCATGGTCTAGTATAAAATGCAGTCCACCTACCTCAAAAGAGCAGACTATGACTATTAAGGACAACCCCTTATACATAAAGGTGAAAGCACCTAAAAATATCTAAGCACTCTATAATTGCATTGCTAATATTCTTCAATGATGACATGAAATTTCATTGTGAAGAATGGGGTTAAGACCATTGTGATGTTTCAATTTATCATTATGATCGTCCTTAGAGAATGTAAGTGTATACATAGAATATAAGGGCTATAGAACATTCACAGTGGTCCATAATATTACACGAATGACACAAGAATTTTCTTTCCATGTAGTATTAGAGATTGCTCAATTGTAGTATTAGAGATTGTTCAATTCATTCCTCTTATTTTATCTTCAACAGAAAATATATGTAAGAAGGCAAAAAAAGTCATGTACTGTTAAGAGATTTTAAAAGTTAACATTTATTTAGTTAAATATAATTTATTACCATGTTCAATCAGCCTCACACCCTTATTACCAATGCAAGCACTCAGTCAATATTTTGAAGGTCATGCACGGCTTAGTAATTTTAACACAAACTTATGAATTAGAGTCTTATCCAGATCTTGTAAACAAAGACATTGAAACACAGAGATTTTAAGCATTTTGCCCAAATACACACTTTGCAAAGCATGAAACTAGCCTTCGAACCCAAGTAGTTTGACTCTTGAACCTACCCACAACTTGACTAGTAGTTCCTGAGATGCAGCCACATGAACTTGAAGTAGATGCTACATTTGTTTGTCTCTGACTCTGATAATCATCTTAGAAAATAAACAATTCTGTCACATTCTGATGTTTTATCTTTAAAGTACAGATATTAAGCATTTCACGTGGTAGTTTTGAAGCAGATGAACTACTACCTCCAAACATTTCAACATATGTAGTGTTCTCAGAGGAGAGGCTGATCAGCTGGACGGAAGACGCTGTATGAAGTCTAGTTATCATGGTGAATGAACTCCAGTCCTGGTTCTTATTCTAAGCCTTGAAGTGTCCCAGGGTTGATTCTGAATCAGGACAGTTAATATTAACAACATTCACAGGAAACTGGAGAAAATATGAGAATATTGACTAATATTGACTATCAGCATATTTTCAAATTGTCTTCCTACATGGAAAGACAATTATTCACAAATTTGATGAACATTAATAAAAACAAGAGTTATTATATAATCATTTTATTTTACTGGTTTTCTTTATTGTTCCTTGGACAAAAATTCTTCTCTATGCCTAAGATACTGTGAATTAATGTGGCATCTATCCTCGTTGAATCTATCTTGTTGAATCATCAAAATACAAATTAAGCCTCAGTTACATTTGTGAACAAATAATTTCACTATAATATAATAAATGATTAAATAATAGATGTATAAATTGCCATGGGAACAGATGGGGGAGAGCACTTCTGCCTGCCTCAAATAATTGGGAGGAAAGAAGAGATGAATAGGGAAGAATTTTCACAGAAGAGATGATGCTTCAGCTGAATCTTGAAGAATAAATACGAATTCTCTGAAGAGAAGAAAAAGGCAAGCATAGAAAACAGTGTGCAGGGGCAAGGAGACCTAAATAATTCGCAATATTTTTCCCATTAACTGCTAAATTACTTTCAAAGTTAAGGGTAAAGAAAGTTAATAGTATATCATTAAGCACCACTCAAATTATCTTGAGGTTTGACAATGCCAATTAATAAATTTCTTCTGCCAGACAGAGCCCGTTACCTTGTATAATATCAATTTAGATTCATGCAAATAAAGAAATGCTCACATCCTCCTCCCATTCTTCTCAGGTTCTCCTAGCCATCCATCAAAGTCATATGACACTAATCTGATTACAAATGATCAAGGCCATTCCTGTCTGTAATATTTCAGATCAAATTCAGCATGCAGTGTGTTTCCTGAATTGTTATTAGCAATGAAAAGAATAGGGCTTTTTAAAATTATTTTCCATTATTTGTACAAGCCATTGGAGCTATTGACTACGTAACATTTTGACACAGTATCATTAATGTGGTCTTTTTTATTTTAGAAAAACTTTAATAAAAATATTCAGCTGTATTTTATTACCACATAATTTTTAATGCAGATGTGCTCACTCAATGTCTGAGACTTAACTCTCATGGTGAGGGATGAAATGAGAGAACAGGTGAGAGTTAAGTGTGACTGGAGAGATAAAGGGCTTGAGGTAGAGGAAGGAAACATATAAAGACCAAGAACAGAGTGAGACCAAGTGAGGGGCACGGTTGGGAGTGAGGGTCACGTGTGGAGTGAAAGTGATGGGTCCATATCAAAATACCCTGCCTCAGAACCATTTATTCTGCTACTAATTAGATTACTAGTATTCAAGTCCACACAGAGAACGCAGATATAAAACCATCCACATACAGCCCACTGATCATTGACAAAGCAAACAAAAATATACACTGGGGAGTAAAGTCCTGTTCAATAAATGGTGCTGGGAGAATTGGACAGCCACATGCAGAAGAATGAAACAGGATCCATATCTCCCACCACTCACAAAAACTAATTCAAGATTGATAAAAGACCTATTATAAATGTCGGTACTAGTTTTCAAATTACTCAGAGCCAATACTGGACTATTAATGAGTTGGTAATTCAGAGGTCTAACTTTTCTTTTTTTCTTTGAATAGTACTGACAAATGGGCACTGATCTAAACTTTTATTTAAAGATAAAATAAAATAAATTTAGAAAATAATGACAAGACACATAAAAAATAAAAATTAGCCAAGTTGAATTAGCAGATATAATGAACAATGAATATTTTTGCTTAGCTCATAAGACTGTGGAGGTGGATGGTCTTTCACAGAAATTTAGCAAGTTTCCTAATCTACCATATCTTCTAAAAGAAACCTGCAGGCTTTCTGGTTTTCTTTGTAAATAATTAGCATAAAAGACAACATTTTTGTTAAAGTAACTTGTCTTGAAATGCAGCTCAAAAAATTCATGAGTTTCTTGTCATTTCAGACATTGTCTGAAAATGGAAATGACTAAAAGTATAACAGTTTTAATATAGCTGCAATGTGTTTGCTTAAACAGCTATTAATATTTGGGGTAAAAAGGCGACAATGGTAGTTTACACCTACACCTACATCCCGCTTATCAGCCATGTACATAACATAACAGCAAATCTCAGTGGACTTCTGCCAGTGGTAGAAACAGAAGAATAATATGCTGAAATAAAAAAAATTAAAAAAAAAAAAGAAACAGAAGAATATCTGAAGAGTTAATGGACAAAAGGAACTAGGATTCCATCCGGAAGTTAAAGATAAATGATGAGAAAGGCCTTAACGGGAAACTGGAAGATTTTTTAACCAAGTGAAAAACTGCCATATATCCTAAGTGTTTTAGGAGTCTTCTGGTGATAACAATAATCACGGCCTCATGGTGTGCATAACCCATACCAAGAAACAAGATCTTCACAGCCCCATGAAAAGTCTTCTGTGCTCTATCAGCAAAGCCAGAAGAAGTAGAATATTGAGGTAGGAAAGTAGACCATATTGTTTGGGTAAGCTTATGTCTTTCAGAAAAAAATGTTTGAAATTAGAGTCATTAAATTCTTATATAAGTTGTCAGGGAGTAATTCTATACCAGGCTTACCTAAATAAAATTTTATTATCAAATTCCATGGATGTGCAATCTCTAAGAATGTCATTTTCTGATAACTATACCTCCTAAAAAATAAAGAGAAAAACTTATATAGTAATGTCTTCTAGAGGCAAAGTCAGTAGAATTATTCATAAAAATTCCACTGAGAAAAATAGCTGGAAGGCAGAAAACACATTTCATTATTTTAAAAAGGGTACTATATGATAAATCATTTTTAAAAGAGGAAGAGAGGGAGTTGTATATTTTTATAGAAATAATTCACTCAATTCTTCTAAAGATTTTGAAAGATGCAATGTAATGCCATTACCTAAAGCTTTAGCCTGTCTGTGAGCTGTATTGTATTTGTATTTTAACCAGGGAAAGGATCTATTTTTTGGCCTTTTTCAATACCATCTTCTTTAATGACAAGTCTTCCTGACTCAAAACAGGGGCAGTGGACTAAGGAGAGGAGCAGAGCTAGAGCAAACAGTTATACCTCATTTGATTGTGGTTTGCTGTACTGCACATCGCAGATCTACATATTTTACAAGTTGAAGGTTTGCTGCAGCCCTTCATCGTGCAAGTCTTTCAGCACCGTCACTCCAGCAGTATGTGCTCACTTCATGATTCTGTGTCACATTTTGGTAATTCTTCCAAAATTTCAAACTTTTTCATTATTATTATATCTGTTATGGTGGTCTATGATCAGTGATTTTTTTTTTTTTTTTTGAGACAGAGTCTCACTCTGTCACCCTGGCTAGAGTGCAGTGGCATCATCATAGCTCACTGCAACCTCAAACCCCTGGGCTCAAGCCATCCTCCTGCCTCAGCCTCCCCAGTAGCTGGGACTACAGGCACGTGCCACAACGCCCAGCTAATTTTTCTATTTTTAGCAGAGACAGGGTCTTGGTCTTGCTCAAGCTGGTCTCGAACTGCTGAGCTCAAGTGATCTTCCTTGCCTCAGCCTCCCAGAGTGCTAGGATTACATGCGTGAGCCACCACGCCCACCCTGTTTGGGGTACCATGAAACACACCCATATAAGATGGGCAAACTTAATCAATAAATGTTCTGTGTGTTCTGAAAGGTCCACCAGCTGTTCCCCTATTTCCCTCCTTCTCCTTTGGCCTTCCTATTCTCCAAGACATAACAATATTGAAATTAGGTTAATTGATAACCCTACAATGCCATCTCAGTGTTCAAGTGAAAGGAAGTCACACAGTTCTCACTTTCAACCAAAAGCTAGAAATTATTAAGCTCAGTGAAAAAGGCGTGTCACAAGCCAAGATAGGCTGGTAGTGAAGCCTCTTGTGCCAATCAGTTAGCCAAGTTATAAATGTAAAGGAAAAGTTTTTAGAGAAAATTCAAAGTGCTACACCAGTGAAAACATGAATGATAAGAAAGCAAAACAGCCTTATTGCTGGTATGAAGAAAGTTTGACTATATAGAACATTAAACCAGCCACAACATGCCCATAAGCCAAAACTTAATCCAGAGCAAAGATCTAACTTTCTTCAATTTTATGAAGACTGCGAGAGGTGAGAAAGCTGCAGATGTCAGAAGCAAGCCAGATTGGTTCATAAGGTTTAAGGAAAGAAACTGTCTCCACAACATAAAAGTGCAAGGTGAAGCAGCAAGTGCTGGTGTAGAAGCTGCAGCAATTTAGCCAGAAGATATAGCTAAGATCATTGATGAAGGTGGCTACACTAAACCACAGATTTTCAATGTAGACAAAACAGCCTTATAACATAAGATGCTGTGTGGGACTCTCATAGCTAAAAAGGAGATGTGAATTCCTGGCTTCAAAGCTTCAAAGGAGAAGCAAGCTCTCTTGTGAAGGGCTAAGGCAACTGATGACTTTAAGTTGAAGCCAATGCTCATTTATCATTCTGAAAATCTTAGGGACCTTAAGGATTATGCTAACTCTACTTCATCTGTGGTGTATACATAGAACAACAAAGCCTGGATGACAGCACATCTGTTTACTCATTTACTGAATAGTAATGGTTTGCTGAATAGTATGAGCCCACTGTTGAAACCTACTGCTCAGAAAAAAAGATTCCTTTCAAAATATTGACAATTAATTTAGTTGCCCAAGAGCTCTGATGGAGATGTACAGGAGATTAATCTTGACACATTAATCTGCTGACACAACATCCATTCTGACACAACACAACATCCATTTGGTAGCCTGTGGATCAGGAGTAATTTTGATTTTGAAGTCTTATTGTTTAAGAAATACTTTTCTTAAGACAATAGTTGACTTAGATAAAATTCTGATGGATCTGGGAAAAGTAGATTGAAAACCTCTGGAAAGGATTTACCATTCTAGATGTCATTCAGAACATTTGTGATTCACAGGAGGAGGGAAAAATATCAACATCAACAGGACTTTGGAAGAAGTTGATTGCAACCTTCATGGATGACACTGAGGGGTTCAAGACTTTAGTGGGAGGAAGTAACTTCAAATATCGTGGAAATAGCAAGAGAACTAGAAATAGAAGGGGAGCCTGAAGATGTATCTGAATGGCTACAATATCATGATAAAACTTGAACAGATGAAGTGTTGCTTCTTATGGATGAGCAAAGTGGTTTCTTGAGATGGAATCTTTTCCTGGTGAAGGTGTTGTGAACATTGTTGAAATGACAGCAAAGGATTACATAAACTTAGTTGATAATGCAGCACCAGAGTCTGAGAGGACTGTCTCCAAATTTGAAAGAAATTTTATATGAGTAAAATGCTATCAAACAGCATCTCATCCTACAGAGAAAACTTTTGTGAAAGGAAGAGTCAATCGATGCAGCAAAGTTCATTATTGATTGTCTTATTTTAAGAAATTGCCACAACCACCCAAACCTTCGGCACCCTGATCAGTCAGCAGACATCAACATAAAGGCAGGACACTCCACCAGGAGAAAGATTACAACTTGCTGAAGGCTCAGATGACCGTTAGCACTTTTTAACAATGTGGTAATTTTTATTGAATTATATACATTAGACATAATGCTAATGTATACTTAATAGACTAGAGTATAGTGTAAAGTTATCTTTTATATGTACTGGGAAGCAAAAACATTTGTGTGACTTGCTTTATTCTCTTTATTACAGGGATCTGGAACCAAACCCATAATATCTCTGAAATGTGCCTGTATGATATAGAAATTATCTGAAAGTTTAATCAGTCACTGTCTCATCAGAAAACAGCTCACAGCAATTGGGTAATATTAATGCCAATCCTTCTCAAACTTTTCCAAAATATTAAAGAAAAGGGAACACTTTCAAACTCATTTTATGAAGCCAGTATTATCCTGATACCAAAGCCAGACAATGATACTACCATAAAGGAAAATTATAGACCAGGGGTCCTCAAACTTTTTAAACAGGGGCCAGTTCACTGTCCCTCAGACTATTGGAGGGCTGGACTACAGTTAAAAAAAAAACAAAAACTATGAACAAATTCCTGTGCACACTGCACATATCTTATTTTGAAGTAAAAAAACAAACGGGCAAAAACACCTGCATGTGGCCTGCGGGCTGTACTTTGAGGATGCCTGTTATAGACCAATGTCTCTTCTAGACATAGATGCAGAAATCCTCAACAAAATACTAGCAAACTGAATTCAATAGCAAATTAAAAGGATCTGACATCATAACTAAGCAGGATTTATCCCTGGGATGCAAAGAAGTTTTAATGTATGCAAATAAAGAAATGTGATACACCACTTTAATATTAATAAAGTGAAGAATAAAATCACATTATCATCTTGCTAGTTGCAGAAAAAAGCATTTGATAAAATTCAGTACCTTTTCATGATAAAAACTCTAAACAAACTAGAAATGTAAGGAAATTACCTCAACATATTAAAGGTAATAGATGATAAACCCACAGCTAATATTCACACTCAATAATGAAAAAATGAAAGCTATGCTGGTAATATCAGGGACAAGACCCAAGGCACTTTCACCACTCCTATTCAACATAGTACTAGAAGTTCTAGCCAGAGCACTTAGAGAAGAAAAAAAAAATATTATCCAAATCAAAAAGGAAAGAAATAAAATTATCTGTTTGCAGATGACATTCTCATATTCTCAGACTCCACCAAAAAACTGTTAGAACTAACAAACAAATTAAGTAAAGTTGCAGGACACAAAATCAACATACAAAAATCAGTTGCATTTTTTACACTGACAGTGAACAATCCAAATAAGAAATTAAGAAAACAACCTCATCCACAATAACATCAAAAAGAATAAAATACTTAGGAATAAACTCAACCAAGGAGGTGAAAGATCTATATATTGACAATGTTAAATCATTGATAGAAGAAATTAAAGAAGGCATAAATAAGTGAAAAGACATCTTGTGATTATGAACTGTAAGACTTAATATGGTTTAAGTGTCCATATTACTCAACATTTATAGATTCATTGCAATTCCTATCAAAATCCCAGTGGGATGTTTTATGGAAATATAAAAAATCCTAAAATTTCATATGGAACCACAAAGGACCCCAAATAGCCAAAACAATCTTGAGAAAGAATAGCCAAGTGGAAGCATAAAACTTCTTGCTATTACAAAACGACATTAATTAAAACATATGGTACTAGCTAGCATAAAGACAGACAGACCAGTGGAAGAAAATAGAGAGCCTTGAAAAGAAACCATGCATATACAATCGACTCATCTTTGACAAGAATGCCAAGAATACACAATAGGGAAAGGACAGAGTCTTCAACAAATGGTATTGAAAAAACTGGACGTTCACATCCAAAAAAAATAAGAAATTGGACCCTTATTTTACACTATCCCCCAAATCAACTCAAAGTTGACTGAAGGTTTAAATGTAAGACCTGAAACTATAAAACTCCTAGAAAAAAAAATAGAAGAGCTTTATGGCTTTGGTCTTGCCAATAATTTCTTCGATATGATACCAAAAGCAACAAAAGTAAAAATAGACAAGTGTGACTATGTCAAACTTAAAAACTTCTGCATAGTAAAGGAAACATCAATAAAATAAAAGGCAACCCACAGAACTGGAGAAAATATTTGCAAACCATTTATCTTATAAAGGACTGACATCTAAAATTTATAAGGAATTTCTTCAACTCAATAGCAAAAGAATAATATTAATAAATGGGCAAAAGACTTGAATAAATATTTCTCCAAAAAAGATATACACTTGGCCAACAGGTATATGAAAATATGCTAAACATTATGAATCATAAGGAAAGTGTGAATCAAAACACAATGTGATATTACTTCATGCCTGTTAGAATGACCCTAATCAAAAAAACAAAAATTAACTTGTTGATGTGAATATTGAGAAACTGAAATACTATACACTTGTTGGTAATGTAAACTCGTGCAGGTACTATAGAAAAAGTATGAAAGGTTCTCAAAAATTAAAAATAGAATTACCATGTGATTTAGCAATTCTACTTCTGGGTATTTATCCAAAAGAATTGAAATTAGGATCTCAAAGACTTATTTGCACTCCTGTGTTCACTGTACAATTATTCACAGTATTCAAAATGTGGAAAAACCTAAATGTCATTGACAGATAAATGGATAAAGAAAATGTGATGTAGACATGAAATAGAATATTTTTAAGCCTTAAAAAAGAAAAAAATACTGACATATACAACAACATACATGAATCATGAGGACATTATGCTAAGTGAAATAATCCAGTCATGGGTGGACAAACATTTTATGATTCAGCTTATGCGAGGTATCTAAAATTGTGAAACTCAGAAGCAGAGAGTAGAATGGTGGTTGCCAGGGGCTGAGAAAAGGAGGAAATGGGAGTTGCTATTTAACAGATATAAAGTTTCATTTATAGAAGATGAATAAGTTCTAGAGATATGTTGTATAACATTGTGCACATAGTTAAGAGTACTACCGGCTGCATTTAAAATTTTGTTAAGAATGTCTATGGAGAACTATTCAGCCACAAAAAACAATGGCGATCTAGCACCTCTTGTATCATTCTGGATAGAGCTAGAGCCTTCTACTAAGTATGGAAAAACAAACACCACATGTATTCACCATCAAATTGATATTAGTTGATCAACACTTAAGTACACATGTAGTAATAACATTCACTGGGTGTCAGGCAGGTGGGAGGGGGTAGGAGGCAATGGGTATATTCACACCTAATGGGTGCAGTGCGTATCATCTGAGGGATGGACATACTTGAAGCTCTGACTCAGGCAGGGCAAAGGCAATATACGTAACCTAAACATTTGTACCCTGTAATATGCTGAAATTTTTTAAAAAAGAGTGTCTATCTCATATTAAGTGTTCCTACCACAATAAAAATATTTACTTAATGAATACCTCTTAATGATGAAAATCAGTGCAGATGCTTTCACTAAAGTTTTCTTTAGAACAAAGAAAAACAGATACTAAACTTAGGGGCAAAAAATAGGAGACACTAATTCTTAGTAGTTTAGTGGCCAGGGCACAACTGACTGTTGGACTATTGTTTAGAGTCCAACCAATATATCTCCATCTTTATAGAAGAAATAGAAAACAAAACGCTCTTTGGAATCATTATTCTCATTTTTCCTTTACTTTTATTCCCTTTAGTTACTTTGACCCTATGACATATATACTATGCCACACACACAGTTGACTGCCTTGAGTTGTTATTCCTGTTTAGTCCTTCCTTCTCCCCGTCTTGCTGTTGTACGCCTTCTGTTTTCACTCTCAGTGGCTCCTTCCTACACCTCGGGCTCCAGCCATGCCTTCCCCTGTTACCCTGCTCTCCTCAGGTTCATATTTGTGACTAGCTCATTCCAGAAAGTAAAAGAGTTCTTCTAACAGAAGAACTTGCTCCGTTCTTCTTACAGTTTTTTCTCAGTACTCACTTCTCTCCCAAAACTGCTCCATACCCTCACATTCCTCTTCTCTCCAAATAATTTCTTCCAGAACATTGTGGAATTTCTCTTGTGAGAGAAATAATTTCAGCTCATTATTATGAAGCAGAACTATTTCATTTATTGAATTTGTTCTTCTAGAGTCATAAAATTAATCAACAAGGACAGGATTAAAATAAAGCTCCAGTTATAAACACCCTGATACTTTCACCAGTTCCTATATGAGTCCCTTGTTGTGTAATAAGTAACTATGCCAACTTTTGATTATGGCCAGAATGCATTCCTATGAGTCTCAGAGAAAAAAAATCACCTTAATCTATTTTATTTAAGCTGTCTCTGCAGGCTTAAATACACTTGGCACTGCGGAAAGAGCAAGCATGGCATGTTCAAAGCAAAGCAAGATGTGAGCATTAGAATGGACAGAGGGCAGGGAGTCAGGAGAAGAAACCTGAAATGAAAGCTTTATTCATTTACTCATCAGAAATTCATTGAGTGCCTTATCTATATTAGACACTAGGTGCTGCGGATGCATCAGCAACAAAAGTTGGGGATGATTACAAAAAGCTTTAGACTTTTGTTCCTAGGTCCTAGAAAACATGCAATGGTATTAAAGAAACAATTGACATGACCTTTTTTTTTTTTAAAAAAATAACTGACTATGACTATATTGTGGAGCAAAGAATACAGCAGAAAAGACTCTAGGAAGAGAAAACAGTAAAGTTATCATTTAAAGGACTGGGGTAAGGGACCAATGAGAATGAGAAGTTCAAACAATGATGGTGGCAGTGGGATTAGAGTCATAAAATGTCTAAAAGACACAATAAACAAAACTGTGTAATTAAATGATGGGGGTATAAGAACACTGGTAAATTTTTATTCCCAACATGAAAAAAATGACTTTTCAGTGCCGTGGAATTAAAAAAAGTTTTATTTAATAGTTTATAACCATATCTAGTAACTGTCATAACTTTACAAGTATTTTAAATTAAAACAATATGAAAATCATGTTAATGGATTCAGTGAGATTTTTAATAATATCTATTTTGGTTTCACAATTCATAATTTATGACAATAGAGCATAAATAAAAACAAGAGTAGAACAAAGGTGCTGTCAGAAACAAACTTATTTGGGGAAGAACTGATATAATCACCGATGCTGATATTATATCCTCTTTTTAATTATTTTATATGATCAACATGTCTCACTTTTCCTCCTATTTTTTAAAAATAAGTCATTAGAGACAAATTCTTCCTAAATGTGTTTAAAAAATGTAACACTAAATAAATAATTTTGTCCATGTTAGTTTAAGAAAGACCTAAAATATAATCACCTTATTTTAGCCAACTAAAGTAAATTTGTTTTAAAGTGTAAACTATACAAGCTAATACACACATGGGACATTTATCAAGCATAGGTAAGTTTTTACCTTTTGGCCTTTAAATATCAAATAACTCCAGAATGGTATGTCAGGCAGCTGTGAATACAGATGTTCCACAGACTTAGGGAATTCTTGTGACCTAATATTGTTTTTCTGACTCCATGCTAATTTGATGCTTTGTGCTAGATACTTTCACACATTGTATTGTTGAATCTTCGCAACCATTTCTAAGAAGGAGAATTTTACAAACGAAGAAACTGAAATTTCAAAAAATAAGCTATTTCCCAGATCATGTGACTCATAAATAGTGGAAATAACTTCAAATTCAGTGCTCTTTTACATTGCTAAGATATTACTGCAAATACTCATATTGCCATGCACCGTGATAAAGTAACAGCAAAAAGTCAGCACAAAAAAGAGTTCCAGATGAAAAAGGTAACAAATTATACAGAAAGGCAAAAGGCTCTCCCTTTTTGAGTGTGAGAAACACTCCACTTTCCTGATATCTAACATGCAGTTACTATGAGAGCCTAAACTGGGTCATTTTTATTGCGAGTTTACAGTCATCTAACTTATTACTATGGCCCTCCAAAACCACTTACAGCAGGGCTTCCAGACTATCTTTCAGCAAGATAATAGAAATATTTTCAGGAAAACATTTCTTTCTCTGCCGTAGAGATGTCTCTGAGCATATGGCCACTCCATGGCTCAGTTTCAGGTTCTGCTTTGCAGTTTAAACTATTCTTTGTAGAATTAATCATCAATATTGTTAAAACTGCAGATGGGGCCCTGTAGGGTAGAGGAAGCTGAGTAGAGTGCGTACTGGCAGGCAGGGTTTCTATGAGTCATATGATATGGGGGACAACTGAATTACCAAATCCTTCCCAAGGTTATATATTTAACAGATAAAATAACAGAAAATATAGGAAAATGATTAAATACGTTCTCTCTTCATGATAAAAATAGAGCTGGAAAAGGAAAAAGGAAAATAATTTCCCTCTAGCATCTTTAGTAAAAGTAAAACAATTTTTATGATTATATTTCACAGCAAATTCCTCCAAATGATTAATGTAAAGAAACAAAAAGTACACTGTATTTCTATAATAGTAACTTAAAGAATACAGAAAAATAATATGATTGCTTTTACCAAAGTTATATATTTTGATGTTATCAACCAATGGTGAAGGAAATCATTATGAAGAGGGTGAAATACAGTTTCAAGTCTCCGTGATTAAATAAATAGAAAATAAGCCAGAAAGACTTTCCTTTACCCTATGGGTTCTCCCCTTCCATCACATACAATCCCAACTCAACTTGTGGAACTAATGTTTTTAATGGAATTGAACAATCAGTCCCAAGTCCTCTAGGCTAGGTTAAAAAAAAAAAAAACTTTGGGCAGGAACCACCTTAAAACAGGTTAGAAAAGACATTTTGGGTATTCCCATTCTATTAGCTAATTTATTCATCACAATGATTAAACATAAACTCTGAATTACTCAATAAATATTACCAAGAGCAGGGCAATAGAATTAGGAAGTGCCTTGCTTGTGGATAATTTAAAAACAATGATAAAACTGAGTTAAAATTCATCTGCTTTTTATTATCAAAGTATGTCAGTAATTCCCAGCAATATCAGTGATAAGTAGGCCTCTATCCAGAAAACTTTTTAGTCTAAATTCTAGATAATTGCACAGATTACTGTTGAGATTTAATAATATATGTGTAAGTTACACATGAGTACATTTTTATTACTTGTCTTTTAATAAATGTTTCTTTTTCTTTCCTGTTCTGCCTTCCCTTGTTTCTGTTTCATATTTCTGTATTGTGGATAATTGTCAAAGTACAATTAAAAAAAAGTAAATGCTTTACCTGAAAAAATCCAAGTCAGAGTATAAGCCAGAGAATAAAGGTTGAAATAAGAAATCAGGGTGGAAGATGCTGATCGATGATGAACTCAACCTACAGGCCTAGTCTGAAAGTGATAGAGTAACAAAATAATACCAATAAAGGGAAAGTAACATTCACTGGGTGCCAGGCAGGTGGGAGGGGATGGGGGAATGGGTAAATTTGCAACAAATGCACACAGAGCGCACCGTCTGGTGTACCGTCTGGGGTATGGGCACGCTTGTAGCTCTGGCTTGGGTAGTGCAAAGGTATTATATGTACCCAAAATGTTTGTTTTAATTTCATTGAGCAGCAAATCACATGAATAATAACATGCCTGCCTTACAAAAGCATCCAATATAAGAATATACAAAGTTTAGCAAGTTTGCTTAATATATGGTAAACTGAGTCAGGTAGATCTGAGTATGAACTCATTTCTACTTTAGCAGGGTGACGTTGAGAAATTTGCAAAACTTGCCCTAGAGTCTCACATTTGTATGATGAGAATGATTATAGTACATATATTAAAAGACTGTTACAAGGATTTTAGTAATACTAAATTTGTAAAGGAGTTGGCATAAAATCTGGTCTCTAGAAGTAGTCAGTAAATATTAGTTACTAATTAATTCAATCTATACCTATATTCAGGAAAGCATCAATTGCATAAAACAAAACAAAACAACTATTAACTACTTTTAAACAAAAGTTATAAGTGTTTCTCTTCCTACTGAGTATCTGTGGAATTTTGGAAAATCCTACGAACTATTCCTCTTGTTCAAATAAATTCTTCTAATAAGATTACTTTAACAGATTTTAAAAACAGAGTATGAGCTCTTGATTCCTGATACTCTGCTCTACTTGGGATGAACTCTTCTCTCCTGAATCAGCCGCTAATCAGATCTCTCTGCTTTTTTTACCCTACAATTTATGCAGTGACATTTTCTAATGATAATTGCTTTGTAAGGAGTGAATTGTTTCAGGGCTAAAACCTATTTGCTGAAACAGGACGAAGAGAAGATGCCTCGCAATGTCATGAACACTCAAGCCCTCGATAAATAGGAGTCTGTATAGGTAAGATTCTTTGGCCAGTGTTCTCATAGCCAAAATTATCCCTGACATTTCCAAATATCATAGCTATCCACTCTTAACAACAATGCTTTTAAATGTGCTAAAAGGAAGGCCTCCAAAAGTCATGGATGAGGTAGAGGAAGCAGAGTGATTTTACCTCAGCATCCCCTCCAAAACAGCAGAGTCATTTAGACATGCCTTTTGCAAGTTCTTTATCAATACTCTTATAATACACACAGAAATGTGACATAAGAAATGTTTAGTGTTATTTAGTGAGAACCTCGAGCTAATGATTTCACGGGTTTGATCGCAACATGCCTAACTTGGCTAACTTAGATTGACTCTGTTCTGTCACTGCAGACCACGAGATATGACATCCCACTACACCCCCAACCACAAAGCATCGTAAACATTTGACCACAGAGTTGGCCCAAGAGTTGGCAGGTTACTCACTCCAGGCCAGTCAGAATCATTCTGTGAAATCATAGTCATGGAGACCGTTTCTTTTCTTAGTCATAGGTTGTGAGACTGGGATATGATCCTGAAGATCTCTGTGGCTATGCTGCATTTTCTCCAACACATGGAGAAAGCCTGTCTGTTATAGGAAGCAAACACGCCAGCTAGAAACAGAACCAAGAAATAGAGGAGAGATAAACTAGAGAGAGCAGGAAAAAATATTCTTTGAATCATAGTGTTTCTCATTTCTAAAGACAATCCCACCCTCTTGGACTTCTTAGTTATGTGTATGATTCAGTAAATTCACCCTTTTAAAACTAGTTTATTTGGGTTTCTGTCATTTTCAAAATAACAATATCTTGGTCATATAATTTAGCCTACCTAAGCAAAAACAGGAGTCCGATTTTTAATGCAAGTCATAAAGATTAATTTGAAGAGTCAGTCACTACAGCCATATGACGTTCTTAATGGCATCAATGGCTTTAGGTAATCTCTTCAAAACACAGGAGAGTTCAGATGGAAAATTCTATTACAGTAATTATAAGCACACTGTTTATCACCGCCAGGATCTATCCAAACATCCTTTGCCTTTGTGTGTGGATTATTATATGACAAGATTTTGAAACTTTCGTACAGGAAAGGAACAATTCACTTTCACATACTCTTTGAGTTTGCCAGTTTGTAGGAATAATTAGTTTTGAAATAATAAAACTTTTATCCTCTCTTCCAGAGGTGGACAATACAATATTTTAAGAAATTTGTTTTAACTGGTGGTATAGTATAGTGTGTTGAATAGAGGCCCCCAAAAGGTATATTCACATGGCACTTCAAAATGTGACTTCAGTGTAGAATAAAGGTCTCTGCAGATTAACTAACATAAGGATCTGGAGTTAAAATCATCCTGGATTATGGTGCCCTAAATCCAATGACAGGTGTTCTTATAAGAGACAGAAAAAGAAAAGACACAGAGAGACACAAAGAAGCTCATGTGAAGACAGAGGCAGGGACTGAAGTGATGCAGCTACAAACCAAGGGCTTCCAGCAATTTCTGGGAACCACCAGGAGCTAGGAGAAAGCAAGGAAGGATTCTTTCCTAGCGTCTTCAGAGGGAGCACAGTGCTACCAACACCTTAATTTCGGACGTCTAGCCTCCAGAAGTGTGGGCAAATACATTTCTGTTGTTTTAAGCCAGGAAGTTTGTGGTAATTTGTTACCACAGCCCTAGGAAATGAATACATATAGAAATGTGTATTTCCTGTAATTAATTTGAGTGTTCTTTCCGATGGATTCCTGGCGGTTATCAATGTTAGGTTTTTAACACTAATATTAGAAAATGTACCATAACACATTTTGCCATGTGTGAAAGTTTCTGGAAGCTTTGACCTATTTATCCCTGGATGATTAATTTTTTTTATTAAATCATTTCCCTATAAGAGCATGGACCCACTTATATTCTGCTGCTAAACTGCATATTTCAACTGTATTGTTATAAATGGTTTTCTCAAACTCTATATTTAAATAAGATATCTGCTGAATATCAATTTGTACTGCCATCCAGAAAGTATCTGTTAAGTCTCATAGTTAAGAATTCCATAAACAATTTCTGTTTCTGCTTTAGATCAGGTGTGTTTTAGGGTCTTTGTGAGTTTGCAAATCCTGTTTCCTATATAATAGTCTCATGACTCCTTTGCTCACTGTTCTCTTCCTTGGCTTAAGTTTCCCAAAATCAAGATAAAAATAAAAATAATGTTGGAAAGACATTTTACCATTTACAAGGCATTTCTGCATACAATATGCCATTCAGTATAATTAAGTGTAACTAATATAATTCTATCTTTTTAATATTTGGAATCTCCGGTTTTTAAATAAACTAATAATGTGAATAAGTCTTCTGGGCTTCTTGTGGTTTGATTGTCTTATATATTACAGATCCACCAGTGCCTACAAAAGTGCTTTCTATGTAAAAATACCTAATACATGTTTGTTTAACGAATGAATAAATAAATAAATGATCTTCTATTCTTACTCCAGAGACAGAGGCAGCCTCATGTGCAGCACTTTCCTGCCACCCCACACCGTCTGCCTCAGACGCCAGTGAGAGGAATGTCCTCAGTGGAGTGAGGCAGCAATGAAGGCTCTAGTTTTCCCCAGACCTTCCAAAAAGTAACAGGGTAAACCATGATTGAGAGTAGAGTTTCCTAACTTGGGAGTCTGTAAGGGGATTCTGAGGTAGCGTCTACAAGAAATTTTCTTTCTTTTTTTTCTTTTCCCCAAATCAAGTTTTATTCATTATAAGGAATCCCCAAATTTTTTTATTTCAAAATATTAAAGGGGTACAAATGCTTTTGTTACGGAGATAGCTTTTGTAATGCTTGAGTCAGGGCTATAAGAGTGCCCATCTCCCAAATAGTGTTCATTGTACCTGTTAGTTAGGTTTTTGCCCCCCTTCCTCCTCCCCCTTCTCCCCTCCTCCCTGCTTGATTTCCAATGATTTTACTTCCCTCTGTGCACATGTGTGCTGCTTGGTTAGTTCCAATTTATGAGAGAGCATATGTGGTGTTAGCTTTGGATGGAACTGGAGACCATTACCCTAAGTAAAGTATCTCAAGAAATTTTCTATAAGAATCTATGCATATTCCTGGGGAAGAACTGCCTAACTTTCATGAGATTCTCAAAAGAGCTCTGGAGCCAAAAACAGGGTTAGAACTAATGATTTATAGGCTTCAGTAATACAAATCAAAGAGAGAAATATATAAGGTATATGCTGAGGACATTTTTATTGTTGCAAGAAAAACTATGAAACAGGTATCTATGTAGATTGCTGAAATACTCTTAGCATTTTAGTCATACTCTGTAACATCATTTTGTTAATATATGGGTACCCTGGTGTAAAACTACCTTCAGGATCAGTTACCAGTCTATACGTTTCCAGTCTCATGGTGAGAAATTTATACTACATATAACTATAGATACAAGAAGCTTGATTTGGCCAGCATACAGCTAAATTAATTTTATAGTCAGATGCTTTATTACAGAACTTCTCATTATTTATTCCCACATTTGTCAGTTCATCTCAGTCTCATTCTTTCTTTTATTCAAATATAACTGACATTACTTTAAAAAATAATCATGAGTATCTATTCAAAATCCATAAATAGTATATGCAAAACCTGCTACTAGACTTGGCTTAGCACTTGAACTAAAAATTATTTATTAAGTATTAAACCCACCATCCTATAGATTTTTTTGATTTCTGGACTTCTTATTCTTTTTAGTTGGATCTTTTTTTCTGATTCAGAGTTTAGATTTGGGTCAAAACCCTCTCAGTCGCCCCCAAGACAAACATAGCTTCCTCAGAAGAAAGAAAACAGGAGATTGGGGGCATATTCTAATCATACTTTAAAGTCTCTTGCATCCTCCCACACTCCTACACAGAACATAATAAATGCAACACATCATTTCCTGCTTTCACTGCCCTCTGTGATAAGGAATAAACCACAAGGACAATGTCCATTCTGACCAATACTAAGAACAAGAAAATTTGCTCAGTACTTACCAAACTGGAGACTGACTGTTGATATCACTAAGTGGAGTTACACATTTTTGTATGACAATAAAAATAAAGACAAAAAGTCAAATGAAGAGGGGAAAACAAGGATGTATTTTTTTAAATCCTAAAACAAGAGAATTCTTCCGCACCCAGCAAATGCAAATTTGCTAATTTGCCCATTATGATTTTCCACACTTGGCTTCTTTTCTTTTTCACCACCCCACATGTAACGGTGTTCATTTTGTGTGAAACCTCAGGAAAAGGCACGTCATAAGCTTCTACTTCAACCCCCATTATGGTAAGCACGTGATGGGCATTAGATAGTTTTTTAAATTGAAATGAAGTCTTTATTGAATACAGTATGAAATTTCTCTCTAAGAAACATAGAAACAAAGGCTTCCAGAATGCATCTGGCAGACAAGTAGTTAAACATCTGATCTAGTCAAATTAAAAAGCTTCTGCACAGCCAAGGAAACTATCATGAGAGCAAACAGACAACCTACAGAATGGGAGAAAATACTAGCATGTTACACATCCAATAAAGGGCTGATAACTAGAATCTATATAGAACTCAGGAAAATCAGCAAGAAAAAAATCAAATAACCCTATCAAAAAGTGGGCAAACAACATGAACAGAAATTTTTCAAAAGAAGATAGACTAATGGCTAACAAACATATGAAAAAATGTTCAACATCTCTAATCATCAGGGAAATGCAAATCAAAACCACAATGAGATATCACTTATCCTCAGTGAGAATGGCCTTTATCAAAAAGTCCCAAAACAATAAATGTTGGTGTGGATGCGGAGAGATAGGAATACTCATACATTGCTGGTGGGACTGCAAACTAGTGCAACCTCTGTGGAAAGCAATATGGAGAAACCTCACAGAGAACAAGTAGAGTTACCATTTGATCCAGCAATCCCATTACTGAGCATCTACCCAAAAGAACAAAAGACATCTTGTCTAGAATGTTTATAGCAGCACAATTCACACCTGCAAAGATGTGGAAACAACCCAAGTGCCCATCAGTTCATGAGTGGATTAATAAAATGTGCTATATGTGTACCATGGAGTTCTATTCAGTCACAAAAAACAATGGTGATCTAGCACCTCTTGTATTATCCTGGATAGAGCTAGAACCCATTCTACTAAGTGAAGTATCCCAAGAGTGGAAAAACAAGTACCACATGTACTCACCATCAAATTGGTATTAACTGGTCAACACTTAAGTGCACGTATAGTAATAAAATCGATCGGGTGTCGGGCAGATGGGAGGGGGAGGAGGGGATGGGTATATTCACACCTAATGGGTGTGGTGTGCACCGTCTGAGGGATGGACACACTTGAACCTCTGACTCGGATGGGGCAAGGGCAACATATGTAAGCTAAACATTTGTAACCCCGTAATATGCTGAAATTTAAAAAAATTAATACCAAGTTCTTTTATTTTTCAAAAACAGTGAATGAGATACATAGTTCACAGCAATAGTTCTTAAAATTCTCCCTTTCTCTTTCATCAGTTTTTATTACAAATGAGGGGGCTTCATCCAACTCATGGGAAGATGCTCTGCAAAATCTCTTCTCCGAATCCTGCATTGCGCTCTCTTTGTCTTGTACCTCACTGCTTCTCCTCTTCTATAGCACCAACACGAGGAGTGCCTATCTGCCTGCCTACTTCTCTGCTGGATTATTAGGGAGAGGAAAAACTGTGAGAAAAGCAGACGCCATCAAGGGGTGGGGGAAAAGCTGAGAACAATATTTGTCATAATAAAATTAAAAATGCATGTATATACACATTACAAATTTTAATCCTATTATACAAATATCCTGCAATTTGACTTCTAGTTTACTTAACTATAAATTCAAAGTACTTAACTGTACCATAGATAGATAATTTAAATTATTTCAAGTCACTTGACAGGTCAAAATTCTAAAATAATTCAAACTGATCGAATGTTAAAAAAAAAAGAAAAATTTAACAAAATATGTAAATAAAATGGCAGCCATCATCATGGAATGACTGTTGATGTGACAGAACCACCAGGTTTGTTGCCCGCTGCTCAAGAGGAAGACAACACACTGGGGCAGCAGGGGTTATGGCACAGAAAAAGCTTAGTATCACAGGCGCCATATGAGGACATGGGAGGAATTTCTCAAATCCATCTCCCCAAAAATTTGGGAGAAAGGGTTTTTAATGATAGTTTGGTGGGCAAACGGCTAGGGAATTGGGTCTGCTGATTGCATGGAATGAACTCATCAGGTTGGGAAGCAGAAATTATCTTCTAAGTTGGGAGATTTCCTGGTTAGGGAGTCATGCCTGTACTTCACCAAGCTGATATATAAATGACAAATAAGCACATGAAAATATTCTCAACATCATTAATTAGGAAAATTCAAATTAAAACCACAATAAAATACTATATGCCTATTAAAATAGCTAGTTGCTTTTCTAAAAACTGACAACACCAAGTTCAGTTGAGGATGTGAGGCAGTTGGAATTCTCATTCATTACTGGTAAGAATGTAAGATACAGCCACTTTGAAAACAGTGTTGCAATTTTTTACAAAACTAAATTTTAGGTATTCTATCTAAAAAAAAAAAGGAATATTCACACAAAATCTTGAATACAAATGTTTGCAGCAGCTTTATCCAAAATTGCTAATTGCCGAATACAAACATCCCAAATGTTTTTCAACTGGCGAATACAAAAACAAATTATGATACGTCCAAAAAACAGAATCTTACTCAGCAATTGAAAGCAACAAGTATTGATACTGATGCAACAACACAATGAATCTCAAATCCATTATTATAAGTGAAATAAATCAGGCTCAAAAACCTACAAACTATATGATTCCATTTATGTCATTCTGGAAAAGGCAAAACTGAAGTACACTGAACCAGTCAGTGGTTTCCAAATCTTTGGTACGGGGGAAGTTTGACTACAAAGTAGAAGCACAAGAGAAATTTGGAGGATGATGAAACTGCTCTGGATCTTGCTTCTGGTGATAGTTACACAATGTTATGCATTTGTCAAATCTCATTAGAACTATATACCAAAAGATTAAATTTTATTATTTTTCACAATTTAGGGGGTCAACTGGACTTAGCTGGGTGGTTCTTTGGCTCTATGCAGCATGAGCCAGGGCAATTCACAAGGCTGCACTCATTGGCAACTGGGCTGGATTGGAAGATCCAAGAGGTTTCACTTATGTGTCCAGTACATCGGTGCTCCACCATGTGACTTCAGCCCAGGAGTGTGGTGGGACTCTGTGCCAGTTCTGGGCCTAAACTTGAGGAGGACTGGCAGCTTCCATCTTAATCTGGGAAGCCAGCCATCACGTAAGAAGTCTGGTTATCCTGAAACTACTGTGCTATGAGAAAAGAAGACCAGATTAAAGGGGCGGGTAAAGAGAATCTACCTTTTGGTGGGTGGAATCACAGATCCACAACAGGCAGGAAAGGAAATCAAGGCAGCCATCCTTAGGTACTACCTAACACCCAGATAAAGGAAGTAGAAAACGACCCAAAGCACTGGAAAATGTCTATTTTATCCAGAAATTTACTCACTATGACCCCCCACAAAAGAAATTTTATGTACATGATAGTGGGATTCTAGGCCAAATTATAAATATCTGAAGATTGACTGGAAAACAAGGAAGTGAAGACAGTGAGTATAGATTATTTTGTTGATAAAGAAGGAAATGGGAGAGGGTTCCAGACAGATGGAGGGTAACATAAGGAAAGGTTTTCAAATTATGGAAAAGAACTGAAATATGTATAAGTTGAGGGGACAGAGCCATTAAAGAAAATTAAAAAACAAAAACTATAAGGAAGAATTAAATTTGTAAATGTAAGAAATAAAATCACAAAAGTAAAAAAAATGTAATATAATATTTTTAGAACCTCAAAGTAGAGAAAGTACTTCTTAAATGGACAAAAGTAAGAACACCAAAAAGTAACCACACACAGATGATTTAAAAGATAAATGATTGACCAGACAGAAATATTTGCTAGATGAGTAATCCATAATACATAAAGAATTCCAACCATCAGTAAAAAAAAAGATAAACAATTCACATGAAAAAAATCAGCAAAGAACTCTTCAATACAAATGGACAATTCAAAAAATAAGATGTAAATGTTACTAATAAGCAATGAAAAGATGCTCAATCCTACTAGTAGCCAGGGAAGTATGAAGTTGGTGCAAAAGTACTTGCGGTTTTGGAACTTGAATTTTAAATCATTATAACTAGGCTCAAACACATCTTTATTAATCAAAAAGGAACCATTATAAGCAACACATTTTTGCCAATGAGAAATTAGTTTATTCCTTCCTGTAGCATAAAAATCCATGCTTTGGGATTCAACGAACTCTCGGAAAGCATTTTCTGCATCGTACTGGTTGTGGAAGTGTTTTCCCTGCAAAAAGTGTTGAGATGCTTAAAGAAGTGGTAGTTGGTTAGCGAAAGGTCAGGTGAATATGGCAGATGAGGCAAAACTTTGTAGCCCAATTCGTTCAACTTTTGAAGCATTGGTCGTGTGACGTGCAGTTGGGCGTTGTCATGGAGAAGAAGTGGGCCCTTTCTGTTGACCAATGCCGCCGCAGGCACTGCAGCATCTCATTGATGTGCTGAGTGGACTTCTCAGAAGGAATGGTCTTGCTAAGATTCAGTAAGCTATAGTGGATCAGACTGGCAGCAGACCACCAAACAGTGATCATGACCTTTTTTTGGTGCAAGTTTGGCTTTGGGAAGTGTTTTGGAGCTGCTTCTTGGTCCAACCACTGAGGTGGTCGTTGCCAGTTGTTGTATATGATCCACTTTTCAGTGCATGTCACAATCCCATCAAGAAATGGTTTGTTGCTTTTACGCACAATAAGAGATGACACTTCAAAATGACGATTTTTTTTATTTTCAGTCAGCTCATGAGGCACCCACTTATCGGTCTTTTTCACCTTTCCAATTTGTTTCAAATGCCAAACAGTCGCAGAATGAATGGTCAACACTGTGTTCCTTGGCAACTTCTCCTGTAGTTATAAGAGGATCAGCTTCGATGAGTGTTCTCAGTTGGCTGTTTCAACTTCCGATGGCCGGCCACTGCGCTCCTCTTCTTCAGGGCTCTCGTCTCCTTGTAAAACTTCTTGAGCCACCACTGCACTGTACATCCTTAGCAGTTCCTGGACCAAATGCGTCGCTGATGCTGCGAGTTCTCTACACTGCTTTACGACCCATTTTGAACTCAAATAAGAAAATCACTTGAATTTGCTTTTTGTATAACATCATTTCCATAATCTAAACTAAATATAAAATAAATACTAATATGCACAACCAATTAACCTCCTTTACAATTATCATTGCATTAACAATGAAACTAGGAATAACCCCCTTCCACTTCTGAGTCCCCGAAGTTACACAAGGAATTTCACTAATAGCAGGAATGCTCCTCCTAACAAGACAAAAATTAGCCGCTGGTGTCCGCGACCGGCAGGAGCAGCACGAGCTGCCCACTGGCAGGCCACCGCACCTGGCTCAGCCACACCCGGCGGACACGGCAGGGACAGAACTTAGGCAACAAACGAAAGTCTGACTAAGCTTTACTGACGTCTGGGGTTGGTAGATTTCATGCCAGCCACCGCGGTCATACGATTAACCCGAGCTAAAATAATCCGGCGTAAAGTGTGTTTAAGATTACTGCAAACAAAGTTAAATTTTATCTAATCCGTAAAATGCTCCAGCTAAAATAAAAATAACCTACGAAAGTGACTTTAATATTCTGAAAACACGACAGCTAAGGCCCACACTGGGATTAGATACCCCACTATGCTTAGCCATAAAACCTAAGTAGTTGATAAACAAAACTACTCGCCAGAATACTATAAGCAACAGCTTAAAACTCAAAGGACTTGGCGGTGCTTTACATCCTTCTAGAGGATCCTGTTCTATAACCAATAAACCCCGATAAACCTCACTACTCTTGCTAATTCAATCTATATACTACCATCCCCAGCAAACCCTATCAAGCCCTAGAGTGAGCACAAATATTTGACATAAAAACGTTAGGTCAAGGTGTAGTCTATGAGGTAGAAAGAAATGGGCTACATTTTCTAATAGCAGAACAATATTTACCAGCAGGCTTTAAGAAACTAAAGGCCAAAAGAGGATTTAGCAGTAAATTAAGAATAGAGAGCTTAATTGAATAGGGCCGTGAAGCACGCACACACTGCCTATCACCCTTCTCAAATTTCTAATTACCAATTTCTTAATCACAACACACTCAAATCACAAGAGGAGATAAGTCGTAACAAGGTAAGCATACTGGAAAGTGTGCTTGGAGTATTCAAAGTGTAGCTTAATCTTAAAGTCCCCAGCCTATACCCGGAAGACTTCACAACAATGTGACCCACCACTCAGAAACTAAAACTAGCCTGACTTTTTTCCCCCCACAACAAACCCAAAAACCTTCAACTCAACCATTTACCATAAAAACAATAACAGTATATGAGATAGAAATTTCACTCAGCGTTATAGAAAAAGTACCGTAAGGAAAAGATAAAGAATATTTTAAAGTAAATAAAAGCAAAGCTCACCCCTTGTACATTTTGCATAATGACTTAACTAGAATAATTTGACAGAAAGAATTTCAGCCAAGAAACTCAAAACCAGATGAGCTACTCACAAACAGTCAGATAAGAACACACTCATCTATGTGGCAAAATAGTGAGATCTGTGGGTAGAGGTGAAAAGCCTATTGAGCTTTTCATATTCAATTTTACACGCATCCATCCTCAATTTGAAATTCATTTTTTAAATGCTATTATTTATTTTTTTAGCTGACAAAATTGCATACATTTATGATGTACAACATAATGTTTTATAATATCTATATATTGTGGAATGGCTGAATCAAACTAACATATGCATTACCTCATATACTTTTTTGTGGTGAGAACACGTAAAATCTACTCTCTTAACAATTCAAGTTTTTTTTTTTAATGAAGACATCATAAACTTATTGGAGCTAAAAATGACCTTTGAAATAAGGATTGTATCTATTAAGCAAAATTACTCCTATTGAAGGTGATGGCATGATATTTAATATAAACATATTGCAAATAATTTTATGTGAAATGCATAAAAGAGCATGGGTGAATAATTTGAACTGACGCATTTTTTTTTAATACCAGGAGCTTCTCCAAATTCTAAAATTTGCACCACATTCAAGATCTTCAAAATACTAAGGATACACCATGCTTTTGGAAGGACTACAGTGCCCTCTGCAGCTTCAGCATAAATAATACCATTTGTGGGGAAAAAACAGTAGTTGAAACATCAACATGGAAGTATGTCCGATTAACATGCCTCAGAAATACACTTTTCCTTCTTGAACTGAATGAAAATATTAAGATTTTAATAAAATTTAATAAATTTTATTTATTTTAATAAATAAAATGAAAATATTAAAATAAAGATCACGTTTCAAGCAAAGTGCACTACAGTATGTACAGCAGATACCTATTTATGTAAAAAGATATGAAATATAGGAAAAGATGCACATATGTGCATATCTGTAGATTATTTTGAGAAGAACCCTTTAGGAAATGACACAATTGCCTATAGGGAGGCAAGCTGGCACCTTAGGGGTTAAATGTAAGAAGATTTATTTTTCACTGTGAATCTTATTGTAATACTTGAACTTTTTGATCATACCCATTCATTAATCTTTCAGGTAAGAAAAAAGTTAATCAGTAAAAATTTTATTAATAATTACCTACTAGAGAAGTGTTATGCATCCAAATTTTAAGCATCAAGAGATTCCAGAAATTCCATAACTTCAATAAGTTATGTAATCTTTGTGCCTGCCATGACCACTCAATTTAAATTAAAGCATACCTTACTTAACTCTAGATTATCTTATTAGATACAGCCCAACATCTTCACAATATAGCCACAAAAAGGGTAGTCTATAATAGCTCACATTGGATAACAAAACAAATCTTGAATGAGTACACTCCATTTTATATGCTGTTTTTATTTATTAACTAATTTCTTTAAGTTGAGAGAAACTAATTTTATATGGTTAAAATATTAATTATGAAATAGTATACAATGAAAGGTAAATCTATTTCCAACTCAGTTCTCCTCGCCAAATGAAGCTAGATGTATTCCATGTATCTTTCCAGAAATTATGCCAATAAGTATTTATTAAGTGATTGAATAAGCAACATTTTAGCTGAATGTTTATTCTGTGCCAAGCATCTTTCTAGGTGCAGTGGATAAGGAGTAAACAAAAACTATGTCGCTGACCTCATAGAGTTGACACTCTAGTGGGAGGAGGCAGATAATATATACATAAATTAATACATACATACTATATCTAAAAGTTATCAGTGATATTTAAAAAGAAGATCAAAGGAACAGAAGTAACAGACAAGGGAGTTGCTGTTTTATATAAAGAAAGCTCTGAGAAGATGACATCTAACCAGATATTGGATTCAAAGGGAAGGAGGAAACATGGGTATTGGGGTAAGTTCCTACCAGCCAGAAAGAACAGCCGGCACAAAGGCCTTAAGAAGGAGTCTGTAGAGGATTCAAGAAACTGCCAGGCCAGGTGCAGTGGCTCACACCTGTAATCACAGCACTTTGGAAGGCCAAGGTGGGAGGATACTTGAGGCCAGGAGTTTGAGACTAGCCTGGGCACCACAGCGAGACCCCATCTCTATTTTTAAAAATATACATATATTTCTAAAAGAAAAAAAAAAGAATTACAGCTGACTACTTTGTTAGAAACCATGCAAGCAAAAATGAGTGGAGTGAAATATTTAAAGTATTATTAAAAAAAAAAAAACCAACAACCTAGAATTATATATCTGGCAAAATTATTCTTCAAAAGAGAGGAAAAATTAAAAGGAAAAAAACACTGCCAAGAGGCCAGAGTGCCTGGCGTGTAAGGCCAGAGTGCTAATAAGGGACAAGGTCACATAAGGCTTGAGAGACAAATGAAAGATCTGAGTTTATTCTGAGAGGATCAGAGGGTGCAGGGGAGGCTTTGGGGGTCTTCAGAGAGGAGTGATATGACCCAACTTACATTTTTTAAAGGATCCCTCAAATTCCCATGTTGAGAATAGACTGGCAGTGGGGGTGGGAAAAGGTAGAAACAAAGATGAGTTCAGTGTCAGATGATGGTATTTTGGACCAGGTGGCTAGCATAAGTTGCGACAAATGGTCATATTCTGGAATATTCTCAAGGTAGCCCCACAGAATTTCCAGGTACATTGGATGCAGACTTGAGAGAAAAGGAGAAGGTGAGCAGCATGACTGGATAACTGGAAGGATGACGGACTTGCCATCAACTGAGATGCAGAAAACTGCTGATCAAGCAGTTATCGAGAAGAAGATTATGAATCAGTGTTAGACATGTTAAGTTTAGAGTATCTAGTAGATATCTCAGATGGGAGAAATTACGCCATACGTTTGCTGCTGAGACTGGTTTATTAGAGCAGGAGAAGATGCCGATGCAGAACAGAGAGGAGTAAGGAGGGGAAAGGATCTAGTGTACACATGGAGAGATTTTCAGAGGGGATGATGGTTGTTCATCTAGATACAAACTGGAAGGCAGGTATGTGGGCACAGACACAGGTAGGTATGTACCTACCTGCACAGACAGGATGACAGGAGCTAGTGCAGGGTCTCCTCTGGAAGCTTCTGTTTTCATAGTGAAATAAAGAAATTCTTGTTTGAAGGAATTAATAAGTCCCGTTTTACTCCCTTGCTTGAAACCCTCCACAGGCTTCCTCTCGCCATGAAAATAAGATTCAAATGTTTTATCACAGCCCACAAGTCCCCACAGGATCTGGTCCCGCCTACCTCTCTCCATTGCCCCAAATGCTCCAGCCACAGGGGCCTTCCTTCTGTGTCTCAGACACATGACAAACTCGGACAAGCACGGGTTCACCCTCTGTCTGGTACGCCCTCTCTCTTACCCTCCCAAGCCTGGCTAGTCCTCATCACATAAGCTTTACCTCAAAGTTCACCTCCCTAGGCCTTTCTTGAACTTCCCATCCAAAGTGTCCCCTCCTCCCACCATGAATTATTTTACTTATTTATTCTGTATTGTCTGCTTCTTCCCACAAGAATGTGTTTCATAAGAAACTAACACCCCTACTCCTGGCTCCCCTCCCCCTCTCTCCTCTCTCCTTATCTGGCTTTATTTTTCTTCTCAGTACTCATCAGAACCATATGTGGCCCATAGCAGGTGCTCAAGAAATATTTCTTGATGAACAATTTTGAAAATTTAAATGAAAAAAATGGATACAGAGCATATAGCAGAGAGCCTGGCATATAGTAAATATTCGATCAATGTTACCTGCTATGATGATGATGACAAGGACAGCTACAGCAACAATCAGAAGCACAACTCTGAAAGGCTGATGCCTCCTCTGTACTCTTGAACCAATTCCCTTTTGTCTCATCAGAGACTTTCATTGATCATGTCCCTTCTTCCTCTTTT
>VBSM01001320.1:669451-686350 GCA_008086735.1 Cheirogaleus medius
CTCAGCCTCCCAGAGTGCTAGGATTACAGGTGTGAGCCACTGCGCCCGGCCCATAAATTCTTAAAAGTACAATTGCTGGCATAAAAAGCATATATGTCTTCAGTTTTTATCAATATTGCCAAATTACTTTCTAAATATTAATAATTTTATTAAATCAGTAGAATTTTTGACTCCTCTAAATTATGAACAATTATGAACTGCTTTGCCTCACATTCTTGTTGAGGGAAAGTAGATAATTACTGACATTCCCTTTATCAAAGCACAAAAGGACTGAAACCACTTTTACAGAAAATGTTAGTACCTACTATGACAAATACAGTTGTCCCCCCTTATCCACAGCTTCACTTTCCATAGTTTCAGTTACCTGTGGTCATCCAAGGTCCAAAAATATTAAACGGAAAATTCCAGAAATAAACAGCTCATAAGTCTTAAATTGCCAGTGTTCTTTCTGTCCTAAAATCTCTCACCATCCCACCCAGTAGGTGAACCATCCTTTTGTCCAGGGCATCTCTGCTACAGACGCTACCAGACTATTAGGCACTTAGTGACCATCTCCATGATCAGATCAGATCCATTGTCCTGGTTTCACAGTGTTTGTATTCAAGTAAACCTTATTTTATTTAATAGTAAAATTAAGTAAATACTACATAATAGTGGTCCCAAAACTCAAGAAAAGTGATGCTGGCAATTTGATATGCCAATGAGAAACTGTAAAGTACTTCCTTTAAGTGGAAAAATGAAAGTTCTAGTCTTAACAAGGAAAGAAAAAAATCATATGCTGAGGTTGCTAAGATCTACGTTAAGAAAAAGTCTTCCTCAGTAAAATTGTGACGAAGGAAAAAGAAATTCTTGTATAGCATATAGAGGGTTCAGTACTATCTGTGGGTCAAGCATCCTCTAGGGAGCTTGGAACGGATCCCCCTCAAATTGGGGAGGGGGAAATACTGTACTTAAGACAAAGGAAAACCGAGCACTATTTCGGGGAATTACTGCATTTAGAATAGCTTTCTCTTTCAGCTAATGAAAGTATCAACACATTAAATGAACTTTTCCAGTCCTCAGTAGTTCTTTCCCCTGAGTCGGCCTCTTGGACACTCACAGCCTACGGAAACAAGACTTAAAGACACAAAAGAAAAAAACCTAAACTCAAAGAGTTTCTCGGGAGCACAAGGCGCTTCTTACCTTTCTAGACCGGCCAGTGAGTTTCAACTTTTGTCCTTTGAGGGTTTTCTTTTCTTTTTTTTTTTTTCAACTGTTAGTGTGGTTTTAAAAAAAAATCGTAATTCTCTTTTAGTGAAAAAGTATATATCCCTGCCTTGTGTCTTCTACAGATTGCAAAGTCTTTAAGGGTGGGGGTGGAGGATGGTTGCGAATAGCAGTGTGCTGCCCTTACCAAGACAGCCAGCCTCTGTCACTCCCGCCCGTCCCGGGACACACGCCGCAGCTCGCTTCCCGACCCTTTACACCCCGGTCAGTGTGGGCGCCGCCTGCCGTCGCGCTCCCCCGCACCGCGCCGCGGTGGACTGGCCCGTGACGTCACGAGACCGCGGCCCAATGAGAGGCGGCGTCTGGGAAATTTTAAACTTAAAGGCGGGGCGGGGCGGCCCTTGCGCCCAGAAGCGCCGGCGGCGCAGCCTCTCGGCCATTTTCCCGGGACCAGCCTGAGAGGATGGCGGAGGAGGGGGCCGTGGCGGTCTGCGTGCGAGTCCGGCCGCTCAGCAGCAGGTAGGGGGCCGGGCTGCGGCCGGGGACGCTCGGCGGCTGGCTGCGCGGGCCTGAGCCGGAGGGGCGAGTCCGCCGGCCTCTCCCAAGCTGTTCCCGGGGCTGCTCTCCCGTGTTGGCCCGGGCTTTCCTTGTCTGCGAAGCGACGGGGCGGGGCCCGAGATCTGGAAGGCACTTTCCAGCTGCGAGGTTCACTTAAACCTGGTGCAGGCTCGCTGCGCTGTTCTTCCCTCATCTGGGCCTCCTCGCCCGTTCCACGCCCTGCAGAAGTCGTGTGGGAGTCTTCTGTCGTCCTCTCAGTCACCCCACGCTTCGTTGGCTGTCTCCGAACTCTCGAGGGCAAGGACTAGTCTGTCTTGTCGCGCTGTATTCAGTAGGCACTCAAGACTGCACCCACTCATTCGTTCTGCAAGTCCTTACCTGTATTTAGTACACCGTTACAGCGCTAAACAGACGCCACCATCCTTGCCCTGGGGGTCTTCCGTTCTAGTGGAGAGACACCGGGGGTTCTTGACGCCCCGAAATAACCGGGTACCCGGGCAGTGTGCGTTGCAAGAAATGGGAGAGACAAAGATACAGACACAAACAGTGAGGTGAAAGGGTGTGGGGAAGGCAGGGGACCACCAGCATGCCTGTGAGGCAGGTGGTACTGGCTGGAGTCCAGCACCCGTTTTTATTCTCTTTTTCATGCTATACATTACAATGATTTCACGTGAAAAGGTCGTGTGTAGAAGTTCAAGGCTCCCCAAAAAGTCACAAGATGCCTTAGCTAATTACTCTTTTATCTGTAGCAGCAGGAACAGGTAACTCATTACTAAGCACAACTACACCTTGAGGTATGTATAGATAGTATCTCTGAACTCAGCAGCTATGGCCCATTGGATTGTGGAACAAAAAGATTAGTACTTCTTACTGTCAGGTTAGCTTCCCATTAACTGAGGCATTTTACAGCTTTGGAAAGCTTTCTTGTCAGGCTGCTCTGTGGCTTTTTAGGCATGAGGCCCCTTAGGCTTTAAGGTGGGAGTCTGCTTTGCTGGTCTTATCCCCATCAGAGAGACAGAAAATAAAGTTAAAAATATAGAATGTTAAGTGGTGATATGTAAGTAATAAATGCTATAGAGAAAAACCAACAAGGGGAATAAATGAAGTCAGTTTGTTTCACTGGCCTCTGGTTCTCGACCCCGAATGCTAACATTTTCTGTGTTTGAGAAATTTTTATTGAACACAGTGTTTAATAACACTGAATATCAAGATCTGGGATTTCCTGTTTTTAAGGAGCTCCTTATCTAATACATTAGAAGACATCAACATAAAGAAGCCATTAGGATAGGTTGTGACAAGTGTTATGATGATGGGCAGGTGGAGAATGTTTGCTAATATGATTAGTCCATAAGAGAGATGACAGTTTGGGTGGGGTGGGCTGGTGTCCGGAAAGTGCCGACAATTTTCACGAGTGAAAGAAAATAGGTAAGTTACTTAATGGAAAGGAAGGTCAGAATATTCTAGGCCCAAAGAGGTTAAATCTGTCATTTTGAGAAGACCTTCAAGTAGAACTTAGGGTTCATGTAGAAATTTAGAGCACGATGAGGTTGGATAGAGAAATGACATGATCCAGGTCTCATGTGCTATGCTAAGGAGTTCATAAGTTTCCAGAAGGTTTTCAAGAGTTTTAAGCAAGAGGGACATAATTATTCGCATTTTTAACCTATCCCCTCAGCTGCCAGTGTTGGGTGAAAGGGTGAGTGAATGGTTTCACAAGGAAACTGGTGACAGGGCAGGAGGCACTGAAATCCCACTAAGAGAGTTGAATCCTCAAAGCTGGATTTTCTATCTTTCTCTTACACATGATATATTATTACAGTTTTTTAAATTATTCTTCATCTGAGCATGGTGGCTTATACGTGTAATCCTAGCACTTTGGGGGCTGAGGTGGGAGGATCCCTTGAGGCCAGGAGTTTGAGACCAGACTAGGCAATATATGAATACACCGCCACACACACACCCCCTACAAAAAAATACAAAAATTGGCCAGGCATGGTGACACCAGCCTATAGTCCTATCTATTTGGAATGCTGAGCCAGGAGATCACTTGAACCCAAGAGTTTGAGGTTGCAGTGAGCTATGATTATACCCCTACACTCTAGCCCCAGCAACAGAGCAAGACTCTGTCTCAAAATAAAATAAAATATTCTTCAGAAGATGAAATCTTAAATTATCCTTCCTATAACATAACTTTTATGACCAATTATGCTAAAATGCAGTATTATTATATTTTTAGAGAAGAAGCACTTGGAGAAACTGCCCAAGTTTACTGGAAAACTGACAGTAATGCCATTTATCAAGTTGATGGTAGTAAATCCTTCAATTTTGGTAAGTAATCCTTCAATTTGATACTAATAATAGCATCAAAAATTAGCTTTTTATCCTTTTGCTATTAAGAGTACTGAAGGCTTATCAATAATACTAGATTTATTACTAAAGATCAAACTAAGCCTTTTGTAAACTGCTTCATTGGAAACAAATTCTTTTGCCTTCATGTATGATAAGTGAGATAATAAATTGATATTTAAAGCATAGTTATAATCACAGTTATAATTTGCATTCAGACAGATTCCAGACCCCCATGTGCAACCACTATGGCCTACTGCCTTGTAAAAACACATAGGATCATTAACTTGTAGTATATTTTTTGTCTTTGAGGACCAAAACATTTTGCCTCAAGGAGAGGTTTTTTCAAAGGACCAAAAAGTTGAAAATACTGTCTTAACCACTTTGGTACTGCGCTCACCGGCCATGAAACCTTGCCCACGGCCGGCACTCATAGTCCAAACAATAGTTTGTGCTGTGCATTGACAACGAATCTGTTTTGCTCTTGTGTGATGAGTAAAGCTTTAAAGCACTGAAAGCTTATTTTACTTTACAGGCAACTTTAGGAAAATAACTATAATAACTCCTACTAAGGACTTGTTAAAAGGTCACAGATTCGTAGTAACTTATTAGCTGAACGTACACACTGCAACTGCAGAGATAAAAGCGAAAGCTTTTGGCTATTGGCTAAAGTCAACGCTCGTGTTCATCTGTGGCTGTTGACTATAGTCGACGCTGGGCTGTGTGCATTCATCTATGGCTGACGACTATAGTCGACGCTGGTACTGAAGTGGTTAAATATTTTATCATCCTAGATTGACAATTGTAATTACTAGTCCAGAATGAGAACACATTTGGTTTGTTTGGTTTAACTTCAAATGTGTTGTTGTTTTGTAGATCGTGTCTTTCATAGTAATGAAACTACTAAAAATGTATATGAAGAAATAGCAGCACCAATCATCGACTCTGCCATCCAAGGCTACAATGGTTTGTATTCGCTCAGTGTTGCAGAAACATTTTAGTCTTGGGTGTCTGTGCGACAGGTATTGATGGTTTTACCCACTGCAGATTTGTTTTTAATCTTTGTGTGTATTTTGTTTGTTTAGGGACTATATTTGCCTATGGGCAGACTGCTTCAGGAAAAACGTATACTATGATGGGATCAGAAGATTACTTGGGAGTTATACCCAGGGCAATTCATGACATTTTCCAAAAAATTAAGAAGGTAAATAACTTAGCTGAATTTCTAGTATACACTGGTAAAAGTAGAAACAATCTTAGTGTTTTTCTTGTGTAATAATAAAAGGAAGTAAATTTACAGTTATCTCTTGACTATCCATGGGGAAAGAAGAATTGCATGGCATAGATTTGCTTTTATCCCACAAACTTACTTTTTAAACCTTAAAGTTCTTTCATTCTTTCCCTTGAATCCTGCAACAGTAACCCGTTCAACAAAAAGTAGTCATTAAGGAACAGGAAGATCTTATCAGAATGGTTTGCTCCTCATTGCCTTTGTTTAACTAATGATTATAAAGGAACAGTAAAAAGTGGGTGTAGGTAAAGGAGAAGGGAAGTAGAAGGCCAGAGTAGGCAACCTAATTAGTTAAGAGTTGGTTTTAAATTAGCATTTTCATTAAAATAAGAACATCTAATGGTAGAGTTTAATTTTGAGCCTGGAGAGTTGGAATGAGTGCTCTCCTCTTCTTAATTTTATGATACATTACTTTTCATTATCTCTGAAACAATGCTTTTATATTTTTGTGTTTATTATTGTCAACATAGAATCATGGGTTTTGTTTTACAAGCATAACTTCCTTCTTTACCTTTTTAATATAAGCACATAAGTATATAATACCAGATTTTCATAATTGGATGTTCACTGATGTTTTTACATGTTTTTTCTTCCAGTTTCCTGATAGGGAATTTCTCTTGCGTGTGTCTTACATGGAGATATACAATGAAACCATTACAGATTTACTCTGTGGCACTCAAAAAATGAAACCTTTAATTATTCGAGAAGATGTCAATGTGAGTAACAGACATTATAATCAATTTACTTATTGGGATTATTGTTCTTGAATATTTATCATTAATTTTTAAAGTGTCTGCTCTTTCTGTGGTTTTCTTTCTTTTTTGAAGTGTTTATAGAGATTCATTTTTTAAATAATATGTATAGTTTTAAAATACTGATAGCTCTAATATTTTGGCTTAAGTGCCTAAAAATAGCAACATGGAAGTATCAAGTTAAAGTTTAGTGTGCTTTGGTATAGGAAATAAATTGTATTCATGGAGTTGCTTGTTATATTGTTATATAATAGTGATTCCATTTTCCACCTTTAACTTCCACAAATGAACTCTGTAATAGTTTGTATCTTCTTTTTGAAAAGCAGACTTTTAAGTGACTGCTATTTCTTTAATCTTTTGACAATTAAACTTGTTTCAGAGGAATGTGTATGTTGCTGATCTCACAGAAGAAGTGGTTTATACATCAGAAATGGCTTTGAAATGGATCACAAAGGGAGAAAGTAAGACTTTCTGCTGTATTTCTTTAAAACCCTTATAAAACCCTTTTTCCAATCAAGTGTGTTCTGGCTTCAAGTCATACTTTATTAAGTTAAAATAAAAATTACTGTTTTTTGTTGGATTTTAATACGTGTGCAGCTGAAATATAACTCATTTTTACAGAGAACAGACATTATGGAAAAACAAAAATGAATCAGAGAAGCAGTCGTTCTCATACAATTTTTAGGATGGTAGGTAATATTCTCTCTCTCTCTCTCTGTCTCTCTTTTACAACATCTGATGGTAGGGTTTTATTTTGAGCCTAGAGAGCTGGACTGGACGCACTCCTCTTCTTATTTTATGATACCTTGTTTTTCATTCCATGTAAGAATGCACTAATTTTTGTACAAGTTGCCTTTTTTATCTAGATTTTGGAAAGCAGAGAGAAGGGTGAGCCTTCTAATTGTGAAGGGTCTGTGAAGGTGTCCCATTTGGTGAGTATAAATGAGCCATGAAAATGTGCTGTATGTGCCAAAACAAAAGTTAATTTAGATGCTGGGTATTTGGTTTAAGATGAACTGTTGACTACATAGGGGGGAGGGACTATAAATTGGCAGTTTCATCTTGTCAGTAGCATCAAATTCCTGGCTGAAATGTTGTAGGAAAAATTCAGAGGGTCTTTCTTCCTGTTATATCATGGCTGTCATCTCCTAAAAGTGAGATGTAAGAACTATAGGAGTTGAGGCTTTCTCTAACCACTAATGAAGTAGGTTTTTTTTCTGTACACATTTAAGAGTTTAAGTACTCTTAGAATCTGGGGTTTTTGTTTTTTTTTAAATCTCAGCCAATATCATTTAGACTTGTGTGATTAACAAATATCTAGGTGGGATGGTTAAAAATCACATTATTGAAGGCTTTTCTTAAGTACAATAAGAAAATATATTTTGTATTGTAAACATAGTGTTTTAGGCTATAAATCTCTTGAAGAGGAAGAGAGATACTGCAATTCATCTTTGTAGCCCCAACACATTCTATATTACATAGTTTATGTTCAATATGTGTTTGTTGAATAAGTGAATATAAACATTATGTAAACATTCCTTTTTTTACATAAGTAAACTTCCCATTTCCTTCTTGCTGCATGGTATTACTGTCTTTCTTACTCCTTTCCTCTCCTTTACCTTTATTGCTTTATTCTCTGTCTTCAGGGCCTCAATTCTTTAGCTTGATGTGGATATGATTTAAGATTACCCTATTTGATTTAAAAAAAACTTCAGGGGAAAAAAGTAATAATATGTTTATTCATTTTCATATTTTATAAAATCAAATTTTTAATATCCAATCCAAACTTCACCTTAGTTATTTTGCTATAAAAGGATATAACTTATTTTAATCTTTAATTTTAATTTTTTGATACTTAATCTTTAATCTTATTTTAATTTAACAACAACAACAACAGAAAAAACCTGGCAGGGCGCGGTGGCTCACGCCTGTAATCCTAGCACTCTGGGAGGCCGAGGCGGGAGAATTGCTTTAGCTCAGGAGTAGGAGACCAGCCTGAGCAAGAGCAAGACCCCATCTCTACTATAAATAGAAAGAAATTAGCCAAACAACTAAAAATAGAAAAAAAAAATTAGCCGGGCATGGTGGCGCATACCTGCAGTCCTAGCTACCCGGGAGGCTGAAGCCGGAGGATCGCTTGAGCCCAGGAGTTTCAGGCTACTGTGAGCTCGGCTGACACCACTGCTCTCTAGCCCAGGCAAGAGAGTTAGACTCTGTCTCAAAAAAAAAAAAACAAACCTAACCTCTGTTTTGTTTTCCAACCCTGGCCTTTGATATTTCACTATAATTTAACGTTTCTCTTAATAATTTAGCTTTAATACTCTTGGCATCATCAGTGATGTATTTGTGATATTCCTCAGATTCCTTGATGCTCTGTCATTTATGGTCTAGGTGGTCCAACCCTCCAGGCTACTCAATGACTGAGAATCTTCTTGGAAAGAAGTCTTCCCCAAAGAGTCATCTTATGGCTCTTTGGAGGTGGAGCTTTATTCTATCTAGATTTTGAGGTTGTCTCTTGGCCTTGGTGGGATAATAATATTCAGTTTCTCTTAGCTCTGTTCCTTCTCTGTTTTCTGCTGTGGCTTCTTTTTTCCTACCCTACTAACAAAAACTTGGAAGTGTACTATGGCCTTTCTTACTTGAAATTCGTGCCCTCGGACATTCTATCATCATTTCTGTGTTGATTACTGCCAAATATATATTTTATAGTCTCTAAGTCCTAATTCGTATCTTCCTAAAAATTGTTATAATTGTGTCCCACTGTTATCTCAAACTTCAATATACCTAAAACCAAATTAATTTCTTCCTACCATGATGAATATTCTTTTCTTCTGATAAAACAAGCATTTTCTCAGTTACCTAGGCTGGAAACCTGAGTCAGTTTTGACTCATCTTTTTCTGCCTTTCTCTTTGTTCACTTGCCTCATTTCTTACTGATTCTACCTTTGTACATTCCTATGGGTGTTATACTCATTTAGGTTCTCCTCTCTTTTGAATTACTGCATCAGTCTCCATCACTCTGGTCTTCCTTTCTTCAGTGCATTGTACAGATTTCTAATATACTCACAACTGCTTTATTATGTTGTTTGTCTTCCTTGGACAAGATCTAGCCACTCTTCATCAGTTTTCTTTACTTCTATTGCACAGGAGCCCCTCATAGACTGTGCCTCTTAGTGTCTTTGAATATGAAAGCTGGTTGCCATCTATACCTTCCTCCTACTGCCTTCATTACTACTTTGCCCATTTATTATGTATCTAGGTCATGGTAGTGGATATTATGCAAGAAAAATTAGACTTCTTTGAGTATTTTAGAGAAAGAAGTATCTATAAAACAGTAACACATAAATACCTGCATACTCTTGAAAATCTCCATAGAGATAAGTTAAAGCTCATTCTTTTTTTAAGACAGGGTCTTGCTCTGTTGCCTGGGTTTTAGAGTGCAGTTGTGTCATCATAGCTCATTCCTACCTCAAATTCCCGGGCTCAACCAATCTTGCCTCCTCAGCCTCCCAAGCTGGAACTACAGGCATACCACCATGCCTGGCTCATTTTTCTGTCTTTTTGTAGAGATGGGGTCCCACAACGTTGCTCAGGCTGGTCTTAAACTCCTGTCCTATCCTCCCATCTCAGCCTCTCAAAGTGCTAGGATTAATTACAGGTGTGAGCCACCGAGCTCAGTCCCTAACTTTCTTTTAACGCATTCGGTATACTTAATGAACCTTTATCATGTTCTGAGCATGCTGCTGGGCTCTAAGATTAAAAGAGTAAACAAGACATCCCTCCGCTAACTCACAGGTAGTCTCCCTAGCCCAAACCGCTGTCACCTCTCACTTGGATCCCTGCACCAGCCTCCTGATGAGGCTGCCTGCTGCCATTCTTGCCCTTCTTCAATCCATCCTCCACCCAGGGGCCACAGTGGATCCTTTAGGACGTTGAATCAGGTTGAATTACTCCCTTGTGTAAAGCCCTCCAGTGGCTTCCCAATGCATTTAGAAAATTCAGACTTCTTAAGCTTGTTCACAAAGTCCTGCATAATCTGACCGCTACCTACTTCTCTTACCCTATCTTCTCCTGTCTTCACTTCACCAACTGTCCCACACTGCCCTTTCTTTGTTTTTGAACACACCAAGCACATTCTGCTTTGTGACCAGGTATGCTAGCTGTTCTTTCTGACTAGACTACAGTTTCCTTGATCTTTTCATAACTGGCCCCTCCTCTGTCACTTAGATCTTAGCTTAATGCCAGGCCTTTCCCTGCCACCCAGTCCAGCGAATGTACTCAATCCCTCCCTCTGTCCTCTTCCAACTCTATATTTATATTGTCTCTGTTACACTCATCACAGTGCGTTTCTTATTTGTCTGTCTTTTTCTCTCTTCTCATCAGCAGTCTTTATGTAGAATGTAAGCTCCATGAGAGCAGAGACCTTATTTGTTTGGTTCACTGCTGTATCCCCAGCACCTAACACACCATCTGGAGCATCATAAGCAGTCAGTTTTTTCAGTAATACTTGTGAAATGAAAGAGAGGTCCATGCTTTTAAAATGCTACAGTGTAGTTAGGGACACAAATGACTAGCCCAGTAGAATATGTGCTCTAACAATAAGTCTCACCTATAAATCTATAAATATTTATTAAGAGTTCTGGATATGCAGTTGAAGGAGCAGTTCATTCAAGGTGTAGGGGAAGAAGGATAAAGTATGCAAAGCTATCTTGAGTAGGTAACATTTGCCCTGGTTCTTAAATAAAGAATAAGGGCAGACTAGAACATTAGAACTAACTGGACAAAGGCAGTAGCAAAAAGCTGCTACTTGGAGGTACAGAAGTGTGTGTGTGGTGGGGAGGGTGTTTGGAGGACAGTGAGTAGTTTTGCTAGAGAAGTAAGAATGAGGGATGGATAGATACAAAGCTGGAGCAAGGGAAATGCCAGGTTGTGAAGAATTATTCACCATGGTAACATTTTGGACTTTGTAGGAAACAACCTACACTGGCAGAATTATGGGGAATATATTATAAAGAAAGAAGGAAAGGTAGAGAACAGTTTGGCTCAGAAAAGGGAATGCCTAAACAGTGAGGTGGGAAACAAGGATACAGATGAGATATTCAGATATGGCATGCATTTAAAATGTTCTTTTGGTAGTTTGGATTTTATTATTTCAAAATACCTTTCCTGAAGATTTATTTCATCTATCTTACAGAATTTGGTTGACCTTGCAGGCAGTGAAAGGGCTGCTCAAACAGGAGCTGAAGGTAATAAAAACTCATGAAATACATTAGTCTTTTTTTTTTCAATAGGATGTCCAGTTTAATTTGAATTTATAATAATCAAGGAATATTTTACTATAAGTATTTCTCAAATATTGCATTATGGAAATACCAAAGTGGCATTTAAGGTAATAAAAAATGGCAAATGTACTGAGAGACTATGAAACATACTTAATACTAAAAAAGTATTTATTGTTTACCTGAAATTCAAGTTTAACTGGGCATCCTTTATTTTAATTTGCTAAGTCTAATCCAATCAAAGAAATACATTAGTCTTAATGCCTTCCTATTCTTTTATTGGATAAAAAGTACAACCAGACATTTTTAGAAACTGATAAAGTAATAATAGTAATCATTTTCTGATAAAAAGTCTTTAAGATAAAAATTAGCATCTGATCAGCATACAGTGAGATGGTTTTTTTAAAAAAAAAATGGCATTTGTATCTAGCTGATTATTTGCTTTGGGCTACCATAGCATCAATTAAAAAACTAAAATTGTGCAGATACTAACATTGTATAGTTTGAAAGCCAATGAGAGTATCATGAAAATCATCTAAAGTTTGAAAATTAATAAGGAAATAAGAAAGTGAGGTACAGAATTATTATTCAGATATTAATAACTCATACACAAAAACCAGTTATAACATTTAGCAGACGAAAAGACTCCATTTACAATAATGATTCAAAAGATGTGATACCTAGGAAAAAACTCAACAAAGTTTGCACAAGGCTAATATAAAGAGCACCTTAAATTAGACATGAAGGATACAAACAAATACTTGGAAAAATGGAAAAGCATACTTAGATGGGAAGATTCAAAATCATAAAGATGTCATGCTTCTCTATGTTAACTTCTAGATTTATCATAATCCTAATAAAAGTAAAATAGCACATTTTTGTGTTATTTAGATAAGGTGATTTTAAAATTTTTATGAAAAATAAGAAAAGACAAGACTAGCCAGGAAAATTCTGAAAGTGGAATTTAGCCCTACAAAATAGTAAAATATATTATATATATAATATATTTATTTAAAATATATTATATATAATATTATAGTAATTAAAACAGTGTGAATTGTCAGCCCAGTGGAAGAGAATAGAAAGTCCAACAAGAGTTCCAAATACATACAGAACTTAGAATATAATAAAGATGATCTTTCGATTTGTGAGGAAAAGACAGCTTATACATGAGTTGATAGCCATTTGAAAATAAAAAAGGTTGGATTCATACATTATACCATACACCAAAGAATGCATTATAAATGACTCAAAGAAGTCAGTGTCAAACAGAATCACAAAAATTATTGGAAGTCAACTTACCATGGGAAAGACCTGTTCTAACTATGACACAAAGTACACAACCTTAAAAGAAAGGCTTAAGAGAAACCAATAGAAAACTGGGCAAAGAATATGAATAAATACTTCATAATGCTTAAATGGGTTTAGCTCATGACTGTACTCTTCATATGCCATGAGAAGAGCTGCTGATCCAAGAAGGATGAGATTTGTGCAGCAGAGCTGAGCTCATTAGTAGAGCCACTCAACCGAGCCTGGCCTACTACATCCACCAAACCAGTCTAGCCTCAGACCTGTGAATAAGAAAAAAATGTTTGTTTTAGCTGATTTGTTAAGTACCAATAGTACAGCAATAGCTAACTTAATGAACCTGTGAAATGAAATAACATCTATTCAAAATTATTTGTTCCAGTAAGTTTTGCATAAGCAATGGATTGGAAACTTCCATGTCCGTTAACAGGGAGCGGGGTAAATAAATGTTGGTACATTTATACAATGGAATTCTGTGCTATAAAAGAATGAAAAAGACAAGTGTTTACTGATATGGAAGATTTTCAAGATACATTACCAAATGAAGAAAAGCAAAGTACAAAATAGTGTGTATAGACTGTGAATATTTGTATAAATAAGGAAGGGAGGAAATGAATATATGGTCTTGTATTTTTAAAAATCTCTGGAAGAATAAACATAATAATGACTAGTTTCTTGCTAGAGGGGCAGGAACTGGTTGAACGGGGGATAAAAGTAGAAGGGAGCTTTTTCAGAGTGTGTTTTTTAAGTAAGAAATTAGAGACGAATTTCATGGTAACTCCATGGTTGCCTTTATTTAGAGGTTAAAAAAATAGATCTGAACTGAAGTATTAGAGGAGCTTTTAGGAAACAGGCATTTTTATCCCTCATTCTTTTCTCCCTTTTCATCTTTTTCTTTTTACTGTTTCTCTCAGGTGATAGATAACCTTTTTGATTTACTTAATAGCTGGTAGCAATAGGAAGAGAGCTCCTTCTCCAGTGATATTAAAGGTGGGCTCAGGTCTAATACTAAGCATAAACTACTGATGAATAAGTTTATCATCTAGAAAAGGAGACAAGTTTAGTTTTCATATTTGTGTAACAAATTCAGGTGTGCGACTCAAGGAAGGCTGTAATATAAATCGAAGCTTATTTATTTTGGGACAAGTGATCAAGAAACTTAGTGACGGACAAATTGGGTAAGTTTATCCCATTGCACACTTTCCAATAATGCTTACGTTTTTCATTACATTGAAAATTGTAATATTTTGGTGACTCAAATAAGTGTACTAATTTCCTTTGTATATTTAAAAGTTTTTGTGATGCTTTCTGTTTTAAATATTTACAAGTTGTTAGTTTTAATCTGCGTTATATAGCCTGTAAAGAATTAATTTTTAAAACTGTGGCTGGTTTAAGTATTCTACATTAAAAACCATCTTCTTTTGTTATATAAAAATTCTTAATCTTCTTCTTCCCAAACTAATTTTTCCTTAGAGGTTTCATAAATTATCGAGATAGCAAATTAACACGAATTCTCCAGAATTCCTTGGGAGGAAATGCAAAAACACGTATTATCTGCACAATTACTCCTGTGTCTTTGGATGAAACCCTTACAACTCTCCAGGTGAGTTCAATTTTTATCTCAATATGGAAGAAGATCAACCTTAAGAAAAAAAATTACCTACTAAACTTAAGCATAGGTTTTTTAAATTGATTAATACATTTGTTACAATAAAATTGATGTGTTATCTACTAAATACCATTCCTTAATTTAATTTTCCCAGACTTAAGTCATTTCTTTCTTACCTCTACTATTTTTGCCACATCTAGCACTATTTTACTGAAATTGACTTGATATTTTCCTTTAAATAACTCACTTTTATACTTAATGTATGATAAAAGGAAACTTTTATATCAGTCCTATCAATGAGAAACTATTATTATTTGCCACAAATAGAAGATAACCAAAAAATTGTATGTGTATAACAAAATAATTCTCAAATTCCTGCCACCTAACTGTTTCCTTTCTTTGCTCTAAGCCAAAGGCCTTCATTTACTGTTTTAGAAAGGAAAGGAAATATGAGAAATGTCAGTAGACTAGCTTTCTCAAAGAAGGATTTGATGTTATTTAATGGTCACCTTCATGTACCCACTTAAAGTTATTTGTATACTCATACTCTGAAAAGCATTGCTTTAGCTGTTGAGCACTGGACCAACGTAATGTCAGGAATACAAAGATAGAAACTGGAGTCCCTCGCTTAACAGAATTTATGAACTCTGTGACAAGGCAGATAACACTTGTCTTCTAACATGATTGCCTTGAATTAATAGTTACATAAGTAATAAATAGGATAGAGTTAAAATGAAAGAGAGACTTTTGGCTGGAAGCAAAACTTCAGAGTAGAGGGAGCGTTTGCGCTGGACCTTGAAGGGTCAATGGGATTCCAATAAGCTGGTGTCTGTGGGTTCCCTGTGTTCTAAGAGTAGTAAGCCAACTAGAAAGATTGGCTTTCTCTCTTTTAAGAGAATTGAGTATAAGAAACCTAAACATTAAGTTAGAATTTTTTTTAGTGTTGAGCACTTAGCACTTTTGGTTTTTGGTTTTTTTTTCCCAGTTTGCCAGCACTGCTAAATATATGAAGAACACCCCTTATGTTAATGAGGTATCAAGCGATGAAGCTCTCCTGAAAAGATATAGAAAAGAAATAATGGATCTTAAAAAACAATTAGAGGAGGTATGTATGAACCACTTATTTCAGTAAAGAGCAAAAACTGATTTACAATGGTAATCTGCCCAAATGCTCAGAGATTCCATCTGAGTTGCTACAATTTAAGTTTAAAACAGTTTTTAACCTAGAATAAAATAATTCATGAAAATTTTAGTTTAATTTACTATAAACTATAAGATTTGGGGTTTTTAAAAATTATTTTAGATTTTCTTTTTCATTTTCAAAAAACAAAATCTGAGATTATAAAATGGGCCAGGTACAGATATTTAACAATTTTCATAAATATGTATGAATTACATTAAAAAGAGAGGCCATGTATAGTTTTTAAAACTACTTCCTAAATTTTCATGTAATCCTGAGTTCCTCTTCTACCCCTAAGATAGCAATCTAATAATAAGCATAATCACCTATTATTTTAGTTCGTTTTAACCATCATGTCCCTTATTTTATAAAAATTGTACATGTTAGTGATCTTTTTAAAAGTGAGCTAAAATATCAGATGGTAATCATAGGAAAACATCTTACCTTTACTGTCTGTATTCAAGTCTGTTTTATGACTTATGCCTATTATTCATACATTCTTGGCAATTAATAGAGTTGTTATAACAGCATTATTATCTTTTTTTTTATTTGAGACAGTGTCTCACTCTGTTGCTTGGGTTAGAGTGCTGTGGCGTCAGCCTTGCTCACAGCAACCTCAAACTCCTGGGCTCAGGCAATCCTCCAGCCTAAGCCTCCCAAGTAGCTGAGACTACAGGCATGTGCCACCATGCCCGGCTAAGTTTTTCTATTTTTTAGTAGAGATGGGGTCTCACTCTTGCTAAGGCTGGTCTTGAACTCCTGAGCTCAAACGATCCGCCTGCCTCGGCCTCCCAGAGTGCTGGGGTTACAGGCGTGAGCCATTGCACCCAGCCCAGCATTATTATTTTATACATGGCATATAGAATAGTAAGAAGAAGTGTATATTTTACTTTATTACAAGTTTGAGCAATGATTGATTATGATAATTGCACTTTGGTTTTCTGCAGTTAGGCCATATGTTATTTCAGTGAAATTAAAATTCTCATAGTGAGAATTAAAATTCATATAGAAATTTAATATTCTGTTCTTTTAAGCTACTTTCAAGGTTTTAAAATCTAGCTACATTTATTATGTTATATAGGTTTCTTCAGAGACTCGTGCCCAGGCAATGGAGAAAGACCAGTTAGCCCAACTTTTAGAAGAAAAAGATTTGCTTCAAAAAGTACAGAATGAGAAAATTGAAAACTTAACACGAATGCTGGTAACCTCTTCTTCCCTCACATCACAACAGGAATTAAAGGTAAAATTTAAAAGATACTGCTTAAACTTGGGGTTAGGGAATAGAATTCATATTTCTATATGCTAAGAATATAGTTATGTGTTAGGGACTAGCCTTCCACCAGCCCACCCAACAGAGGAACAGAGACACT
>VBSM01001320.1:694760-721157 GCA_008086735.1 Cheirogaleus medius
TGGATGTTGCATATTAATGGACTCCTTTTCCTTAGAAAGTATATTCCTAAATAGGCAAAACATTAGAATAACTGGAGGCGCTGATTTTGCATATTTTATTTTTCTTTCTCCATATAAGAGAGTTATTGTGAAAATTAGTATACCTAATACTAAATAGTTTTAATGGAACTTTTAGAAATAAAACATATGACTCATTTTCTAAGTGTGTAATATTAATATTAGGCTACATGTTAAGAGACCCTAATCCAGAAACCATCAGACTATAGAATCACAAATTGTCCAAAAGATTTAGGGAACTTCTTAGTACAATGTGTCCTTAACTTAGAGTCCACAGACACTATGAAATTAATTTATAAAATTTTTAAATGCATATTCATTTTTCTGAAACACAAAACCATACCTATTATCGGACTTACAAAGTGATCCATGAACCAGCCCCCCACAAAATATGAGCCAGTGCTTTGATATAGTTAAAATATGAGTTAATTTGCAGCTACTTTTTAGATTTCTGTATGGCTTGTCCAAAAGGACATTCTCCCTTTTCCTCGGTATCATTGCTTACTTTCCCACCCTCTTTTTCTTTTTAAAGGAAAAAAGGATTCTGTGCCAAAGCTGCTATTTTCATTCTTCCTATAAATTAAAGTTAGTCCTACATTTCACAGGGATGATATTCAGAGAGGTAAAAGTCTATAAGTTCTCCACAGGGTTTCATTTAACTTGTTTTAAAATGCACATATTAATAAAGTGAAAAATGTCATGAAAAGAACGTTGGATTTCAATCAATGAGGGAAGTGGTCTAGCGTCATGGTTAAGAGCATGGTCTCTAGAGCAAAGCTGCCAGGATTAAAGCCCTAGTTTTGCTGCTTACAAACTCACTGTGGATCCAAACCCATCATGAATTATTGGCAAGGCCTTGAGCAAGTCATTGAGTCTCTCATAGCTTCCTGTATTTCTCCACCTTGAGGTAGAGACCAGGTGCTCACTAAGGTCCCTCTGACTCCAAAATTTCATCTAATTTTTGCATATTTGTTATTGGTAATAATAATGTTACATAAAACTATGGGCATAAGTATGGCAACAATTTATCTAATTTTTCTCTCACATCATTAATATATCTAGTTGATAACAAAACTGAGAGATTACAAAATACCACAGGATATATGACTTGTTTTACATCCCCACATTTCGTCCTTTTTAACCCCAGTCGAGGAGGAAATTAATCCTACTCTCTTCATTTTTAAATGGACACAAAATTTAAGGTTACCTAAAAGATTATGTAATAAAGACTTACCCTGGTTTATTTAATTTTATAATTTTCACAACTTCAAAATTTAAATTAAATATTTCATTTCATCTGCTGAAAATTTTAGTTGAAATCTGCAATATTTTCTTATGTAGCAATGGGTTAGCTCTTGATACGATCATATGTTTAAATCACTTTTGTTTTTCACACATTCTCTTTGCTCAGCAACTAAAGCAACATGTCATTGGGAGATTACACTTTTATCTTTACAAAAGTTAATATTTTTTGTATATAAGAACCAAACTTAAGATGAAGTGCTATTTCCAATGAAAAGTGGGAGAGTTTTTCTTTCTAAATGGTTATTTCCTAAATGTTTTCAAAAGGTAAGATTATTTGGTCCTTCTTTATTGGTAAATGTGATTTTCTTATGCAGACATTAGAAGTAGGAAAGAAAAGGTCAAAGATGGAAGCCAATTTAAATTATAACTAGGACAAATGTCTAAGACTGTGCTGTATAATAGGGTAACCACTAACCATATATAGCAATTAAGCACTTGAAAGGGAGGGGACCTGTCTAAATTGACTTAAGTATGGGAAAAAGAATGAAAAATGTTTCGTTTATGTTTTTTTAATGTGTCTGCTAGAAAATTTTGAATTTCATATGTGACTCAACATTATCTTGCTATTGGACAGTACTGACCTAAAATAGGAATTAGAACGTTATTACTAGTCTGAAATCTAAAACTAGTCAGGACTGAATTAAACATCCAGAAAATATTATTTAAACAGGACACTATTTTCTTAAATCCCTTACATAGTATTTGCTTTTACTCTGTAAATGCTCATGTGATTGAGAAGATTAAATACTTCTAAGGGAAAATATGTTTATCCTTGGTAAGTTGTGGTTTACTTGTTTTGAACATAAAACTTTTTGTATTCAAATATTTAATGCTACAGATATTTTGATAGAATGGGAACTTTAATAGAAATACTTGTACCTTTATACTTTTACTCAGTTGAATAACAAAGCAATAGCATCATCTTTCCAATATTTCCTGTAGAATAAATCAACAAGGTAATAGCTGATAATCCCATACCTCTATAGCTTTGATGAACAGTAGTAATATTGTAACGTTACTACATGAAATGACCCTAGTTCAAACCTGGATTCCAAATCAGAACTTGGTTACAAATTATGTCAGTGTAGAGCCAGATAGATAATTTATGGAAGAAAAAACATCTTTATAGCATTAATATGTTTCTACGCTTACCGAAAACAAAAATCTATTAAAAGTGTATTTTTTAAAAGTTTGATTACCACTTTACTACCTCCTCGAAGTGGTGCATACTAATTTGATATTGGCATTATTGTAGCTTTATTAACAGATAACTATTGGGGTCATGCTGAAATTTTTTTTCTTATTTATTTGTTTTATGGAGTTTTGGTGATTATTTCTTATATTTTCAAATAATGAGGTGCTCTGTTATAGTAGCTTGAACAGTTGATCTCTCAGTCCCTTCTAATTGTGTTGGATGATTCTGAAGCAGGGAACGAATATTATCTGGTTTTTGATGAGGTGTTTTTTTTCTGTTTTTTTTTTTTTTTGCTTAATTAACTACTGGTTTGCTCTATTGCTTGTTCACATGCTCTTACAGATGCAACTAATTCATGAAATTTCCAACTTAAAGAATTTAGTTAAGCATGCAGAAGTATATAATCAAGATCTTGAGGTGAGCATTCATGTTGGTAATTCTATTGATAATTAACTAGAACTATAAAACATGCAACATATATAACTGTACATGATTTCAGAAAATGGAATTATTTTTTAAATATTAATAACTTTGAATTTTACTATGAATTTAAATTGATATATACAAGTTTAATTCCTTAGAATTCCATTCGGATGCTAAGTCATCTTGCCCTCTCCTTTGGTTCTTTTAGAATGAACTAAGTTCAAAAGTAGACCTGCTTAGAGAAAAGGAAGACCAGATTAAGAAGCTACAGCAATACATAGACTCTCAGAAGTTAGAAAATATGAAAATGGACTTGTCCTACTCTTCGGTAAAAATCGGGTTTATTTTGTTATGTAATCATGTTGGACTTTATACTATACCATCATCATAGCAAATGCTTACATTGCATTGCTGTAATCAATTTACATATATTTCATTTAATTTGTCAATAACCATATGAGAAAGTGACTGTTAGTGTCATTAAATGCCATTTTACAGATAAGGTAACATTCATAAAGAGTTGATCATATTCTTTGAATAAATGTAAGGAAGTTAGGGATAAGCATCCATTAAAAAGCAATAATTTTAAAAGTTTTGGATTTTTTCAATTGTTTTATTCAAATTCATGCAGAAGTATATAGTCAAGATCTTAAGATGAGCACTTATATCGGAATTGATAAGTAACTAAAGCTATAAAATACATAAGTAATGGAACATGACTTCATAAATTTTATTAATTAACAGATATTAATGCATTCTCATAATTTAAGTAACTGTGGTGTTACAGAATTTTATATCTCTAGATTTTAGTTGACATTAACATTAAATAACACTGAATCTGGTGGTGAAATTGATAATCTCTTTTCAATTTGCTTTCAGTCTGCATGAGTACTTCAAGAATGTGTCAGTTCGGTTCTAGTTTTTAATACCCTTTTTAATTTAAGGCAACAGTTTCTAGCTGGGACTCTTAAAATATATAGTTTCTGTTGTTCTTTTGTTTTCATTTGAGTTTTTCAGAGTACTTTTTGTTACCTTCTATTATATTCTTTTTTGCTTTCTATTTGTCACAAATGTTTCTGTTTAAAAGGGTTCACACCATTTTACACCACACTATTCTGAGAGCCTGGGTAGGAAGGCACTTTCATATGTTTCTGGAGTATCCATTCATAGTGTGGCAAGCAGAATTGCCCAATATTTTTCTTATTCATTCAATTCATTTATTCCTTCATTCATGTATTAATTTATTGCCAAAGACATATTGTTGAATTCATGTAAGTTAAAGTCACTATAAAGTGCCACTGCTCTCTAAAAATGAAGTTGTGGGTTTTTTCATGTATTTGTCATTTGCATTTTTCTCTTCTGTGAGTTGCCTGTTCATATGTTTTTTATATTTTTTTATTGGATTGTTTGTCTATTTCTTTTCAATTTCTGGTTTACTATCCTTAATTTTAGCTGTTAACTACTCACCTGTCATGTTCGAGAGAATAACTCAATATAAAAATACATAGGGAACTAAAACAGCATAGTTGAAACAACAATTGTGTTAACTTTTAATTAAACAGTAACAGATTTCTAAATTATGATACTTCCCTACATTGCTTTTATATTTTGGAAAAATATGACTGGAATTTTTAAAAATATTTTTATTAAGGAAAACATGATTTCTTTTCATTTATTGGTAATTAGCATATTTTTAGTTAGGAATAACATCTATGTACATTTTCCCTAAAGTATTTTCCCACTCTACCAAAATTATATTTCACTGAGGCCTTTTTGTCATCTGTCTAGGAAAACACTGAAGACCTTAAACAGATGAAACAGACTCTGTTTGATGCTGAAACTGTAGCCCTTGATGCCAACAGAGTATCAGCGTTTCTTAGAAGTGAAAATCTGGAGCTGAAAGAGAAAATGGTAAGTAATTTTTGTAATATTTATAATAAAGCAGTTGTAATGATCAGTACATTTTTGTGAGTTTGCAGTGTTTCTCTTACTAGAAAGAACTTGCAAGTACATGCAAACAAATGGAAGATGATACTCAGTTATATCAAAGACAATTGGAGGCAAAAAAGAAAATGCAAATTGATCTAGAGAAAGAATTACAATCTGCTTTTAATGAAATAACAAAACTCACCTCCCTTATAGATGGAAAAGTTCCAAAAGGTATTTTTTAATTTCAAATATTTCTTTGCAAGTCTGACTTCCTCTAGAAATGTACCTAAATGATTTGGCAACTATATTCCAATGATTAAACATCCATTATACTCTGATTTTTTAAATAACTTAATATTAAGTTTTAAGATTATTGGTATTGGTATTTAAGATATTGGTATTAGTGCTTATAATGATTTCCATGGGCTTCAAATCATAAGGATTTAAAAATTATTTTACACTGGGACTGATCTTAAAGGTGATTATTAAAAACAAATTGTCTGTTTCCCAACATTGGCTCTTTATTTACCAAAACTTCCTAGATTTGCTCTGTAATTTGGAACTGGAAAGAAAGATTACTGGTCTCCAAAATGAGCTGAAAAAAAAAGTTGAAGAAAATGAGACTTTGCGAAAAGAAGTTAATTTGCTCTCAGAATTGAAATCTTTACCCCCTGAAGTAGAAATGCTGAGGAAAGAGGTAAACACATTTTTAAGCACTTAAACCTTTGTTTTGAAATAAAAAACATTGTAATAGTACCTTAAATATTTTGATGTTTATTTTAAACTAGCAGCAAAAGACACTGAAACATTTGACTCGTTAGGAGGAGAAATTAATATAGTTCATCTTTTAATTTGTTCTTATGCTACTGGATGAAAAAAATACTTATTTTCAAAGTGTATTTAGCAGTATACTTAATAACATAATCCATGTGGCAGCCATTTCTCTAGTCCTCAAATGACCTACCCTTAGTCTTGTCCTCTTTTTTCTTGGTAGTAGTTATATCACTATGTTGAATAAAAGAGAGTAATGAGGTAAAGGGGCAGCATTGGTATACTTTTAGAGGCCAATACAAGTCTTACAGGCTAGGGAATGTGATTCTTTAAATCCATGGCTGTTCTTTCTATCCACCTTTCTAAATGAAATGAAAATGGCAAGAATTTGAGTACTTACTATATGGCAAACATCATGGTGAATAACTTCAGGAATATTATTTTATTTAGTCATCCTATAAATTCTTTGAAAGTAGGTGCTGCTTTTTAGCCCCAACAACCAGTTATCAAACTAATAGTTGAGCCACAGAGATCTGCCTCCCACACCTGTCGTTGTAACCACTGTGCTGTATTATTCCTCTTTGCTTTGTCTCGCCCTCTTTTTCTCATCTCCCTCTACCTTTATCTTTCACAATGATTAAACACTTTGTAAAATGGATATGGATTATCTAAATTAATTATTTAAATAATGCTTATTAAATAATAATTTTAAACAATTAAGCATTTAGATTATTCATGGATTAAGTTTGGGGACATCTGAGCTGCATTCAAAGCCTTTAGGGAAAAGAAATAAGTCAAATTCTGAGAAAAACCATAAAATACCTGGCACAAAATAAAGTTAGAAACTCTTTCAAATGATAAGAAAATAAAGACGCATCCTACTTAAGTGTTTTCACTGACTCTTCTCCATGCAATCCTTACTAGACCCAAAGAGTTTATAAAAAACAATATTGAAGGTAAACAGACTAAGAGAAATGTGATAATAAGAATACTGTATTACCTTTCCTCAGTCAGTTCTTTACTTTAAATGACTTTTTTTTGCAGAGAGATTTTTTCCTAAAAATTGCTTCAATGGATTATAAAGTACTAAATCGTATTTTTTCTTTCTTTTTTTTTTTTTGAGGCAGAGTCTCACTCTCTTGCCTAAACTAGAGTGCCGTGGCATCAGCCCAGCTCACAGAAACCTCAAACTCTTGGGCTCAAGTGATCCTCCTGCCTCAGCCTCCCGGGTAGCTAGGACTATAGGCACACACCACCATGCCTGGCTAATTTTTTCTATATTTAGTTGTTTGGCTAATTTCTTTCTATTTATAGTAGAGACAGGGTCTCACTCTTGCTCAGGCTGGTCTCGAACTCCTGAGCTCAAGCAATCCTCCCGCCTCGACCTCCCAGAATGCTAGGATTACAGGTGGGAGCCACTGCGCCCAGCCATAAATCTTATTTCTTTTCATAGATACATGATAAATCCGAGGAGCTCTGCATAATAACATCAGAAAAAGACAAATTGTTTTCTGAGGTAGTTCATAAGGAGAATAGAATTCAAGGTTTACTTGAAGAAATTGGTAAAACTAAAGATGACTTAACTGCCCAGTTGAATTATAAAAGCATTGATCAAGAATTCCAAGATTTCAAAATCTTTCATATGGAATTTGAGCAAAAGTATAACATGGTCCTTGGGGAGAATGAGAGAGTGAATCAGGAAATAGGAAACTTTGGTATAAGTTTGGATGCTTTGAAAACTGAGGTTGGTACAAAATGCTATCTAAAGAAATAACCTTTAGTCTTCTCGGGTTTGGTGTTTGTATGTGTGTGCGTGTGTGCATGCACACGCGAACTACACCATGAACTGCTCTGCTTTTACTGTGTCTCATTGACTTTTTTTTTTTTTAAAGCTTTCTCACAAGACCCAAGAACTTCAGCAGAAAACATATGCTGATCATGAAAAGTTAAGTGAGGTGGAACAGCTAAAGGAGCAATTAGAAAATAGAGGCTCTATGCTGCAAACTGTAGAAAAGGAGAAAACACTGATTACTGAGAAACTTCAACAAACCTTAGAAGAAATAAGAATTCTAACCCAAGAAAGAGATAACCTAAAACAATTCCAAGAGAGCCTTCAAATTGAGAGGGACCAACTGAAAAGTGATATTCAAGATACTGTAAACATGGTAAGGTTTTCATTGATTAAACTTTGAAAAATCAGAACCTCTAAAAACATTTTAATAGCCATCATTTATTATTTATGATCAAATAGTAACTATAAAATAATTTTGTTTCATATGCTAATGGAAATTGTTTTGTATTTCTCTGACAAAGAATATAGACACTCAAGAACAATTACGAAATGCTCTTGAGTCTTTGAAACAACACCAAGAAACAATTAACACACTGAAATTGAAAATTTCTGAGGAAACTTCCAGGAATTTGCATATAGTGGAAAACATAGGAGAAACTAAAGAAGAATTTCAGCAAAAGGTAAAGGGTGTTTATTTTCAGAGTTTTCATATACTTATACATAAGCTTTTTCTTTAACTTCAAACACTTAGATATGTAATGATAATTTTGGTTTTATTTGTTATTCACAGTGGCAATAACTAACAGTACTTTTACAAGTTTAACCCTAATGTCTTTAAAATAACTTTGAACATAACTGCTTACAATCAATTTGAAAAAGAAAGGACAAAAAAGTAGTTCAAACTTTGGATAGCTGATATTTCTGAGACCTGATATATTTTAAATATCGTTAAAAGCCCCTCTGAATTCTAATAAGATAATAAAGATTGACTTTTAATAATTATGGCTAAAGTATTTATTTTATGTCAGATTTTCTGTACTAAATTTGCTTAGAGTTCACAATTCAGTCCATTACAGAGGGGATTGCCTATAATGATATAAAGGGTTTTATTTGCAATGCATTTCTATTTTCTCAAAATTCCTTTAAAATATATTGTCAATGATAAGTTTTTAAATATACTTTCATTTTTGTTATAGTCAATACCATTTAAATCCAGAATATTTACTACTAGAATTTTAAAGCATTCTTCAATGGGAAACTGGTGAAATAATCTTTCATACATCCACAGCTTAGAATAGTATACAGTCATATTTCTTTTTAATTTGTGTTAAAATATACATAACATAAAATATACCACCTTAATGATTTTTATGAATATAGTTCAGTAGTGTTAAGTTCGGTCACTCTGTTTACCACTAATCTCCAGAACTCTCCAGAACTCTATACCCATTAAACAATAGCTTCCCGGTTTTCCCTTTCCCCAGGCCCTGGCAACTACCATTCTATTTTCTGTCTCTATGATTGACTGTGCTGGGTACCTGGGAATCATGCAGTATTTGTCTTTTTGTGACTGGCTTCTTTCAATTACTATAATGTCTTCAAGGTTCGATCAAGGTTCACATGTTATAGCATGTGTTAGAATTTTCTTTTTATGGTGAATAATTTTTCATTGTATGTACGAGGGGGCATGGAAGAGTTTGTAGGAAATTGAATTAGAAGATAAAAATTAAGCATATGAACTTTGTTTTTGAACATAAACTCCACCAAAGTCAAGACACTTTTGTAAGCAGTGATACCAGCCATTTAGTCCATCCATAGGGAACTGAGAGTCCTTGGGAATTTGACCATGTCAGTGCAGTCTTTTTTACATCATTAACTGAAGAAAAATGGGTACCCTTTAAAGATTATTTTTTTTAAGATTATGAAACAAAAAGAAGGCAGAAGTGGCCAAAGCAGGTCTGTTAAGGTGAATGCCTGATGATTTCCCATCAAAACTCTCCCAGAATTGTCCTCATTTGATAAGAGAAATGAGCAGGAGCATTGTGGTAAAGGAAGATTATCTCATGAAACTTTCCTGGGTGTTTTTCTGCTAACGCTTTGGCTAACTTTCTTAAAACACTCTCATAATAAGCAGATGTTATTGTTCTTTAGCCCTCTAGAAAGTCAACAAACGAAATGCCTCAAGTATCCCAGAGAACTGCTGCTGATCTTTGCTTTTACTGGTCTGCGTCTGCTTTAACTGGACCACTTCCACCTCTTGGTAGCCATTGCTCTGATTGTGCTTTGTCTTCAAGACTATACTGGCAAGCCACGTTCCATCTCCTGTTAAAATTCTTCAAAGAAATGCTTCCAGATCTTGATCCCACTTGTTTAAAATTGCCATTGAAAGCTGTGCTTTTGTTTGCAGCTGATCTGATTGCAACAGTTTTGGTACCCATCAAGTGGAAAGTTTGCTCAACTTTAATTTTTCAGTCAGAATTGTATAAGCTGAACCAATTGTAATGTCTGTGGTGTTGGCTATTGTTTCTGATGTGAATTGTCTATCCTCTTCAATTAAGGCACAAACAAGATTAATTTTTTCCTTGCAAACTGATGTAGATGGTCTGTTGCAGTGGGCTTCATCTTCAACATTGTCTCATCCCCTCCTAAAACAAGTTATCTATTTGTAAACTGCTAGTTTCTTTGGGGCATTGTTCCCATAAACTTTTTCATAAAGTATCAATGATCTCACCATTCTTCTACCTAAGCTTCACCACAAATTTCATGTTTATTTTTGCTTCAATTTTAGCAGGATTCATGTTGCTCTGAAAGGGGCTCTTGTTAAACTGATGTCTTATCCTTCTTACTGCCTTAAACTAGATCCTGTTCAGATATGTTATAACAAGTTAGTATAAATTTATTTTGGTGCAAAAAATTTTAAAATCTGTTCATAGTTCATAATATGCACTTTCCATGAACTTCTTGAAGCCCCCAGGCATATACCACATTTTGCTTATCCATTCATCCATCGCAGAATCACAGACACTTGGGTTGCTTCAGCCTTTTGGCTATTGTGACTAATGCTGCTTTGAACATAGATGTGCAAATATGTCTTTGAAACCCTGCTGTCAATTCTTTTGGATACATATCCAGAAGTGGACTTGCTGGATCATATGGTAATTCCATTTTTAATTTTTTGAGGAAGCACCATAATGATTTTCATACAGCTGCTCCATTTTACATTCCCACCAACTGCACAAGTATTCTAGTTTATCCACATCCTTACCAACACATCATTTTCCATCTTTTTGGTAGTAGCTATGCTAATGGGTGTGATGTGGTATCTTATTGTGGTTTTAATTTGCATTTTCTAATGATTAGTGATATTGAGTATCTTTATATGCTTGTTAGCCACTTGTATATCTTTGCAGAAATGTCAGTTCAAGTCTTTTGTCTATTTTTAAATTGGGTTGTTTGATTTTTGTTGTTGAACTGTAAGAGTTCTTGATATATTCTGGATACTACCCTTTTTTCAGTTATTACCCTTCAGATTTGCAAATATTTTCTCCAATAGGTTGCCTTTTCAGTCTGTTGAATGTGTCCTTTAATATACAGTTTTTCATTTTGATGTATGTAGTCAGATTTGTCTATGTTAACTTTTATTGCCTGTGCTTTGATATCATATCCTGGAAATTATTGCCAAGACCCCTCTCTGTTTTCTTCAAAGAATTTTCCCCTATGTTTAGGTCTTTAATTTATTTTCAGTTAATTTTTATACATATAGTATAAGGTCAGGATCCAACTTCATTTTTTTGCATGTGGATATTTAGTTTTCCCAACATCATTTGTTGAAAAGACTGTCTTTTCCCCATTAAGTGTTTCAAGAATGCCCCTTTCCCTGGCATTTGTTGGAACTCTTGTGACCACATACACAAGGGTTATTTCTGTGCTTTCTATTCTTTCTATTGTTTTATATGCCTGTCTTTATTATGCTAGTACCATACTGTTTGATTACTTTAGCTTTATAGTTAAGTTTTAAAATCGGGAATTATAAGACCTTCAACTTTGTTCTTCTTTTTCAAGATTGTTTTGTCTATTCGGGATCCCTTGAGATTCCATATGAATCTTAGGATAGATTTTTCTATTTTTACAAAAGGCATCATTGAGATTTTGACAGAGATTGCATTAAATCTGCAAATTGCTTTGGGCAGTATTGACATCTTAATAATGTGAAGTCTTCCAATCCATGAACATGGATGTCTTTCCATTTGTGTCTTCTTTAATTTCTCTCAGCAACATTTCTAGGTTTCAGTGTACAAGCCTTTTACCTCCTTGGTTACATAAATCTCTGTGTACATTTATATGCTACTACTTTATAAAATGAGCTGCTTTTTTCCCCCATTTACTCTGGAGCACAATCCTGCCTTGGAAAAGGAGATTTTTCCATTTCTCTCTTCCTATGCTTCAGTACTTCTCTCCTATAAAAACATTTTCACTTGCTCCATATCTTATGTCTTGGCTTATTTATAATTTGGATCAACCATGGGCCAGAAGCACTCTATCTTGATTTAAAATTTTTAACTTCTGCTTTTATGATGCGAAGGTTTTTGGAGTAGATTTTTGAAAATAAGATACAGCAATCAGTAACTACTTAGAGAAAATCCAAAATGCAGTTACAGGACCCTATAGGAAAGGGGCAATAGAGGAGGAAAGAGGGAAAAGGAGTGTGTTATACTCACTGGGAACTAACTGCTAGATCCTCTGTTATCAAGTTCGTTCTGGAATCATCCATCCATGTCAATAAAAAGATCTAGCTGCGGATTCTTTGGGGCAGTTCTGTTCATCAGAGGTCATGTAGTCTGGGATGCAAGACTGACATCAGTTTGGTTTTCTATCATGTTCGTGCTGGAATTGGCCATGAATATATAAGAATGGGTGTGGGGATTTCCAGGGGTCCCTGGGTCATCTGGGCACCAAGGGCTGCATGGGTAGATCTATCATGAATCCCCCTGGAATGCTCATTTTCAATCCTGCTCGATGTGTCTCTTTCTGGAAATGTAGTTTCTTTACCGTATCACAACAAAAATTTTAAACTTTGTGATTAGTAAACTTATTCTATAAAGGACAAAATTTTTTTCTTTATGTAATAATTAGATCTGTTAGATTTTACTCATAACCATGGTAGCTGAAATGCCTTTTAGGTTAAATTCAGATTGGAATGTACCTTGAGTATCACTACAGAATACTCTGTGTCAGTCTGCTTTGTATTTATGTATACTACTGTTTTTAGGAATAAAGATATGACATTCTAAATTATGATATTTAACAGACTAATCCCAAAGATTTATATTCCTCCCCTTAATTTCTCGTGTAGTTAGCTCTGTGCTCACCATTGTCAGAAGCTCATGCATATTGCCAACAATAAAAGGGTAGTTCAATAAAGTATGATTTATCTTTATCCATTCTAGAGAATGAGGCAGCTACTAAAAATTATGATTTGAAGATTACATAACAGCATGGGAAAATAGATATGATCTAAGTAGATAGAAAAGACAAGCTAAAAATAATCATTTGTATATAAATATAGTAGTTGTGTTTAAGAAAAATTTTTAATAGAAAAACTCTGGAAGGAAATATACCAGAATTCTGATAGTTGGTTATATGAAGTTGCTAATATTAGATGTCTTCCTTTCATCTTTCCATTTTTTTCTAATGTGATTATAGATTATCATAAAAACTTTTAAATATGTTTGTGGCCAATATGGAGCTGAACATGTTTAGTGGGCTAATGTAAGGTTATTGAATAATACCCTTATGTTGTGCCAACAATTGTAACGTCAGTCTCTGTCTCCCTTTACCAATGAGTTCATATACTAGGTTACCTTTGGTTGGTTAAGACTTATTAATATTTATGGATAAACGAATATATATAACATGCTTTTCTTATCAATATATAAAAATAAGTATATTTAAAAAAGATGAATTATGCTATTATGAGATACATCTCTATCAAAATTATTTTACCCTCTACATATTATAAAACTCTCTAGCCTTTTGTGAGTACAGCTGCCTCCGAAAATATAGATTTGCTAGGAGTAGGGAATAGGGAATGATTTCCAGCTTTGAGGTAATGGGTAATAGGTAGAGTAATAGAGTTCAAAGTTGCCTATTCCTCCCCTGTAGTAGTAAAAAAACAAACTACTAGTAGTATGAAACTTAGAAAGTATTTATGGAAGATATGTACAAAGGAAAGGCAAATATCTTTTGTTTATTACATAATTGATTTGAAGTAAGTGAATATGCATACAGTCAGGTTAACCTATCATATATGAAGATAATTATTATAGTCATTCAGACACAAGAGCACAAACTCTGGAGCCAGCCATTTGAGTTCAAAACCTGGCTATATCTCTCTGAGTGACCATGGACAAGTGACTTTACCTCTCTGAAGTTCAGTTTCCTCATCTCTCAAATGGGGATTATAATAATACCTACCCTATAAAGTGATAGTCGAAATTAAATGTGTTAAGATATAAGAATAGTACCTGGTACATAATATATGTATTAGCTATTTTATTATTAATATTACTGAAGTTGTTGTTACTAACTGCAACTTTAATATCTTTGTATTTTAGATGGATGGCATAGATAAAAAAACGAATTTGGATGCTAAAAACTCCCATACACTGATGGCAGATGTCAAGGATGATGAAGTAATTGAGCAACAGAGGAAAATATTTTCTTTAATACAGGAGAAAAATGAACTCCAGCAAATGTTAGAGTATATTACAGTGGAAAAGGAACAATTAAAGACTGACCTAAAGGAAAATATCGAAATGGTAGGGTTTAACACTGTATATTGGCAATACATTTTCATCTTTGTTTTAGATTTTTATCAACTTTATTTAAGTATAATTTACTGGCAATAAATGTATCTGATGGAAGTGTAGTCTGATGACTTTTGACAAATGTCTTTACCTTATGTAGTCCCCACCCCAGTCAAGATAGAAAATATTTTCATCATCTCAAAAGTTTCCTCATACCCCATATCATCTCCCCTTTTGCCCCAGATACCAGTCCTGATGAGCTCACCTCATTCTGTCTCTTCTAGAACGTCATACAAATAGAATCGTGTAGTATGTAGTGTGTTGCGTTTGACTTGTTTCTACATTGCTTTTTATTGCTGAGTGTTAGTCCATCATATGAATGTGCCACTGTTTTTTTTTCTTATTCCTTCTCCCATTGATGGAAATCTGGGTCACTTCTAGTATTTGACTATTTTGAAAAAAACTTTGTAAACATTATTCTACATTTCTTTTTATGTATGTACTTTTGTTTTTTATTTCTCTAAGGTAAATATCTCTATGGAATTGCTGGGTCATAGGGAGGTGTATGTAACTTCATGAGAGTTTGCTACATTGATTTCCACAGTAGTTATACTATTTTACATTCTCATCAGTAAATTAGGAGAATTCTGCTGGCTCCACATCCTTCCTCACCAACACTTCATATTTATTGGTGCTTTTAATTTTAGCCAATCTAGTGGGTGTGTGCCTTGTTTTAATTTGTCTTTCCCTAATGACAAAAGATGCTGAACTTTCTTGTGCTCATTGGCCACTGTATATCTTCTTTTATAATTTATGTGTTCTCTCATTGGTGTGCTGTAGATTTTTAGTGAACAGGTTTTACATATTTTGTTAAATTTGTTCCTAAATGTTTCTCTTATCTATGCTGTCGTAATGTTTTAATTTCATTTTAATTGTTTATTGTTGGTGTTTGCCAATATTTTCACGCCTAACTTAGTTTTTATATCTTTGTTTAGGAGCAATATAATGTGTATAGGTTGAAATTAATATTTGGAGAAGTTCACTATGGATCACAGTCAAACTTGACCATTTGTGTTTTAATTTTCTAAGTTTCCTGGTATTGTCAGTTTGGTCAAAAGAGCTAAATGTAAATAAGTATACAAACAAAAGCTATATTTTCTTTTCTTTCTCTGGCTAGTTTTGTTTTTTGTTTTTATCTTGATATGAGAATGTCACTGTGTGAGTTTACTGCCTGAGATTAGCCTAAGACATGCTAGCAAAGGGTGGCTGCCATCTTGAGCTTGCTGGTGATCAGTGCCACCCCAGTGTTTGAAAACCCATAGCTATAATCTCATTATTAGTCTGATAGTTTGGCAAAAGAGTTTTTTAGCTTATAGGCAGAAGTGAGTTAAGCTCTCATGATAGAATGCAAAATCCAGTTCTAGTTCTCACAATAGGAATGTAAATTGAACAATAAAGAAACAATATATAAAACATATTCTTGGCATCTATATGATTAAGGACTCACTTTCTTTTTTGAATTAGTCTTTTCCTAAATAGTTTGCCCTGATGTCTTCATTTGTAGGTAAATGCTGATTTTTACCTAATTTCATAAATATAAGTTAATATTTATTTTAATATCAACTTTTTTTAAAATTCTAGACCATTGAAAACCAAAAAGAATTAAGAATTCTTAGAGACGAACTTAAAAAGCAACAAGAGATAGTTGCTGAAGAAAAGAGCCATACCATAAAGAAAGAAGAAGAGCTTTCTAGGACCTGTGAGAGACTGGCAGAAGTTGAAGAAAAGCTAAAGGAAAAGGTGAATTTTTAAAATTATCCTCTTGGCCATTTTTCCTGACTGAAATTTTTTTGGTAATATATTTTGATTCCCATAGACCTAAATCCAGAAATAACATGTACCTCACAAATGAATAGATCTTAATGCTAATATTTTAGACAATTTCAACTTACACTGAGATCTAAGTTAACATACCTTATAAGGATTATATTATTCTAGAGTCTTTAGGTGAGAGATGGCCTGTATCATTTAAAGAAATCATATATATTCAGTCATCAAATATATATTGAGCACTACCATAGACCAGGCACTGAGATGCATTAGACAAAAAAACAAATATCCTGTCCTTATAAAGATATATTAGTCATTCTCTAAAATGTAAGATTTATGACTATCACCATGTCTTTGATGTCTGCAGTTTCCTGAACCATTTATTTTATAAAAGTGAAGTGCTGTTGTAATATTTGCATAAGAGCTAAGACCCCTGTAACAACCTGGGCATTATAGCCCAGGTGATTCTAAAATGCACCCGCAAAGATCTTTCTATGTAAGCTAAGGGCAGTGCCACATGCATTACAGATAATATATTGTGGTTTCTATTCTTCTGTCAGGTGTTTTTTTCCTAATATGTGTTTTCTTTTAATTCTGATCCCTCTCACTATTTCACCTAATTGAGTTTTTATATCTATCTCATACTTTCCTAAAGAAGTAAAATGAATAGCCTGTGAAGGTCAATGTCTCAGTATTGGGGGTGGGGGGCACCCCTTATAAGCATTTTATTAGACATGAAAGTAAATTATCCAAAAAGTTTTTAGGAGAGTGAGGAATTAGTTATTTGATAGCTATATTTGTACATTTAATTAGTCTCTTTGCTTTTTTACTTTATCTCATTTTCCCCTTACTTTCTTAACCTATACCAGTGTCCTAGGGCTGCCATATCAAATTGCCATAAAATTGGTAGCTTACAACAACAGAAATTTATTATGTCACAGTTCTAGAAACTAGAAGTCCAAAATTGAAGTGTCAGCAGTGCCATATTCCTTCTGAAGGTTCTCCTCTTGCCTCTTCCTAGCTTGTGGTGTCTCCCAGCCACCCTTGGCGTTCCATGGCTTGTTTCTGCATCACTCCAGTCTCTGCTTCTATCTTCACATGACCTTCTAATCTGTGTCCTTTTCTGTCTCTTATAAATATACTCTCATTGGATTGAGAGACTACTCAGTAAGGTCTCTTCTTAATCATAATCTAATTATATCTGCAAATGCCCTTTTTCCAAATAAATTCATATTCTGTGAGGTTTTAGGTAGACATGAATTTGGGTGGGGCACTATTTAGCCCACTACAGACACTTATGCCTGGAAGATTAGTTTACTTTTAGTGCTACTTGTCTGTTTACATGGGAAGGGGAGGCAGGTCTATTAATGATTTTACATAAGAATCTTGAGAGAATGTAGGCAAAACAGTAATTATAAAAATTATGCATCTAAAGAGCCAGCAACTCCAAGAAAAACAGCGAGAACTTCTTAGCGTACAAGAAGAGATGAGTGAGAGGCAGAAAAGGGTGAATGAAATGGAGAATTTAAAGAATGAGTTAAAGAATCAAGAATTAACAGTGGAACATATGGAAATGGAGCGACTTGAGTTGGCTCAGAAACTTCATGAAAATTATGAGGAAATGAAATCTATAACCAAAGAAAGAAATGATCTGAAGGAATTACAGGAATCATTTGAAACAGAGAGAGACCAATTTAAAGGATATATAAGAGAAATTGAAGCTACAGTAAGTTATACCTTTTTCCTTCATTTGTTAAATGTTTCTTTCAAAAACTGAGCAATAGGGTAGGCAATGTTGGGATAATGTTGTTATATTTCTTAAATTTCACTTGCTGATTAAGGGCCTGCAAACAAAAGAAGAACTAAAAATTGCTCGTATGCATCTAAAAGAACACCAAGAAACTAATGATGAACTAAGAAGAAGCATTTCTGAAAAGACAGCTCAAATAATAAGTATTCAGCAGGACTTAGAAAAATCCAAAACTGGATTACAAGAAAAGGTATGTCTTTTCTTCCTCTCATCCTTTGACGCTTCTTCCTTCCAATAAAAGATAAACAGTAAGTAGTGGCTAAGTTATAGTTCTTTCATTTATTTGGTAAGGATTTGTTGAATGTAATGTGTCAGGCATAGTCCTGGGTTATAGAAATACAATGGGAACAAGGTGGACAAAATCCCTATGATCCATTTGTAGTAGAAGAAAGTAGCTGATAAATAAGTAGTTGAATGTACAAGATAATATCAGATAATGATAAATGCTATGGAGAAATGAAACATTGGGATAACTGGGCCAACATGTTAAGCACCTACTCTGTGCTCAACATTGAGACTATGGATATAAATAAGACATCGTTCTTTCCCCCTGATATAGGCATATAGAAAATCCCCCAAGTCCAATATGGTAAATACAGAAATATGATAATGCAAAATTACATGGTACCACTAATGACCACGGAAAGGGGAATAAATCTGCACACATAGAAAAATTGGAAAGTAGCATGGGGGCCCATTTGAAAATGGGAACCATATATTTATTGGAATACAGCCTACTTAACTATGATTATTCTCTTGTAGTATTTGGAAACTAGTGTAGAAATCAGTGTGAAACTGAATCAACAGTTTGTTGGTAAAGCGTAAGGATTGGTTCACTTTTGGTCAAAGCTGAAAAGAAAATTGTAATAGAATATGTCTAGCAGAAAAGTCATGAATAGCTTTAGTTAGAAATGAGGGAAAATGAATAGATAGGAGTTTGTGACCCAAGGTAGGCTCTGAGGGTTCAAGATCACTTTCATTGTTGTGGAAAGTATCCTGATCTTTTCCCTTTAAAAAATTATAATAGGAATAGTAATATTCAAATAGCAACCTTGGTATTTTATGAATATCATAAGATCCCAGAGCTTCATGAGGAACAGGAGCTATTTCCCAATGTGAAAGTAGTCAGCGAGTCTCAGGAAACAATAAATGAATTGGAGTTATTGAAAGAACAATCCACAACCAAGGACTCAACAACACTGGTAAGCATAGAAACGGAAAGGCTCCGGTTGTCTGAGAAACTTCAGGAAAGTCGTGAAGAAATAAAATCTCTAAGGAAAGAGACAACCTTAAAATAATAAAAGAAGCACTTGAAGTTGAACATGACCACCTGAAAGCAGACATTAGAGAAACTGTGGCTAAAGTTAGTGTCATCTTTTCCTCCCATTTAATAAATATTTTATAAGAGAAGACAGCTTTTTTCTTAAATATTCAAAAATGATTTCGAAAAAGCAATGCTAAATTACAAGAAAGGGTAAAGCCAAAATGCATTATTTTCTTTCCTCCTTTAAACATGTTCCTCCAGCATCCCATAAAGCATAACTGTCTTTCTCGTCACTTTAGTCAGAAATCTGGGAGTTATTCCTACTGGTGGTATCCCTTCCTCTCTGCTCATTCAATAATCCAAGCACCAAACACGTTGATTTGAGAGAGAGAGAGAGAGAGAGTGTGTGTGTGTGTGTGTGTGTTTAATATCCTCCCACTTTTCTCTCCACATTGCACCACCCTCTTCCAAGCCACCATCATTTCTTTCCGTGGCTTTCTGCATCAGCCTCCTAACGGGTCTCCCCACATTTATTCCCACACTTCTGTACGCTAGTTTCCATTCTGAGCCCAGGTGATCTTTTCTTCTTAAATTCCTTTAATATCTTATTGTTGCTTTTAAAATAAAGACCAGGGTCCTCTACATGGCCTAAGATGCCCTGGGTCCCAGACCTTGCTGGTTCAGCTCACTCTTCCTACTGCTCCTTGTGCTCCAGCAACACTTATTGGTTGCTCTTTTTCATCTCATCGCTTTCAGACACTCTGATCTCTCTACCTGCAGTGCTTTCTCACTCCTTTTTGCCTAACTAATATTATTTTTCAGATCTCAGCTGCAGCTTTCATCCTTTAGGAAGCCTTCCTCATTACTCACAATAGGTTAGGTTTGACACTAGTACCTGGGGAGAACCCAGCACCTCTATTTGGTGAGATTTGGCATAAAATCTATCTTTGTCCCTAAAAGTGTAAGAAAAAGGCAGAGATCATGTAAGTTTCGTTTATCATTTTGTCTCTAACCTCTAATAGGACACTGACAACAGAGTGAGCCCCCAGTAAAAAAGTGTTAAATACCTGAATAATGGAAGAGCGGAAGGGTGGAAAGATTGCTCTGTAAATGAATCATTGAATCCTACCTTAATTGTTTTAGGAAGCATTCTGATTTCTTTTCCCCTAAAATAAAATCTCTCCAAATATCAACTGTATTGTTTTTGCTTCTTTTAAGATCCAAGAGTCTCAAGACAAACATGAACAGTCCTTCAATATGAAAGAGGACAATGAGGCTACTAAAATAAAAAATGAGATGGAACAATTAAAGGAGGAATTCAAAGCCAAAGATTCAGCACTACTAAGAATAGAAATGGAAAAGCTCAATTTGTCCAAGAGACTTCCAGAAAGTTATGATGAAGTGAATTCTGTAGTTAAGGAGAGAGATGACCTACAGAGACTGCAAGAAGTTCTTCAATCTGAAAGGGACCAACTGAAAGAAAACATACAAGAAATTGTTGCTAAAGTAGGTTTCATCTTTTCACCATATTTTTTTATAGATATTTTGTAAGCAGATATTTTCACAAGCACTACAGCTTAGGAAAAGGTGTTAGTTATAGTGTAATGCTTATAATTTTTCTATAAATTTCTTGGAATTTCCTCTAATAAAGCACCCAGAAGTGGAAGAAGAACTTAAAGTTGCTCATTGTTGCCTGAAAGAACAAGAGGAAACGATTGATAAGTTGAGAGTGAATCTTTCAGAGAGAGACACTGAAGTATCACGCATTCAAAACAAGTTAGAAACAACCAATGATGAATTACAGAAAAAGGTAAATTGTGGGTGAAAGAGCAGTGGGAAGAAACCTGGGCAGAGTGTAGCTAACTAGATTATGAAGAGTACTATTTAACATACTTAAACAAGGTTGCTTTCCAAAGCAATTTTTTCCTTAAAACAAATAAATTATATGTGTGTTCGTATGTATATTTTTGGCTATTAACATATTTTATAATTATTAAGATCCAACAGCTTCATGAGAAACAGGAAAAACTTACAAGTGTAAAAGAGATTAGCGAGTCTGAGGGGAAAATGAGCGAACTGGAACAATTCAAGGAGTATCTCAAAGCCAAAGACTCAGCACTACAAAATTTAGAAGGTGATAGGCTCAAATTGACTGAGAGACTTCAAGAAAGTCAAGAAGAAATAAAAATTATGATTAAGGAGAGAGATGAGTTGAAAAGGGTGCAGGAGGCCCTTCAAATGGAGAGAGACCAACTGAAAGAAAACATTAAAGAAATTGTAACTAAAGTAAGTTTCTCTCTTCTAATGTTTTCTGGATATAAAAATAGTGTTAAGGTGACAATGGTGCTCACTATTAAGTTTTATTAATTTTCCTCTAATCATAAAGGGACTGGAAACAAAAGAGGAACTAAAAACTGCTTACATTCATCTGAATGAGTACCAAGAAACTATTAGTAGAGAGAATATTTCAGGGAAGACAGCTTAAGGTAGCCAATGTTCGTTGGGATTTAGGAAATTCAGATGTTGAATTACAAGAAAAAGTAGGGTTTGTTTTGTTAAATTGGAAAATGACATCTGATTATTTTGTTATTCATATCCCTTATGAAGGAGAACATACATTAGATTACAATGTAGAGATGATTGCCTTAATTTAGGAACAATTCTGTTTTCCTAAAAAACTCTGCTTGTATCCTAACTTATTTTATGATTTTATCAGATGCAAGAACTTCAGGAAAAAGAAGATCAATTTCTTAAGATGAAAGCTGTCAATGAGGCTCGGGAAGAAACTCCTGAAATGGAACACTTGAAGGAGCAATTTGAGGCCCAGAAGTTAACTCTGGAAAATACAAAAATGGAGAATGTTAAGTTGACTCAGAGACTCCATGAAAACCTTGAAGAAATGAAATCTGTAACAAAAGAAAGAGATAACCTTAGGAGTGCAGAGGAGACTCTCAAAGTAGAGGGAGACCAGCTCAAGGAAGACCTAAGAGAAACCATAATTCGAGTGAGTTACCATCTCCTACCATCCCCTAGTAGCTAAGACCTTGTGTCCTAAAAGAACAATTGGCCTTAATGTTAGTGGAAGTGTAAAATCGGTCCAATCTTAGGAAAGATTGGAGGGGGTATATTTGGTAATACCTTCCACATTTTTCAATAAGTTTATTCATTGACCCAAAGGTCAATTGTGGCTATTTATCCTGCACACATTCGCATAACTATGCAAAGATATTTGTAGAATATTTATTACAGCAAGTTGCAATAATGAAATAAAGCAAACAAAAAATGGGTAAAATTCTAACCACCCATTGGTAGGGGGCTGGATAAATAGATGCAGCACATTCACATCATGGAATACTATGCCATAGATGAAGACTGTTGTAGGGGTGGAGTGCAGATTTGGAAGTGGCCTATTAGGGAAAGGGGTAAGTTGCAGAGTAGTGTGGGTGAGGACTTGGGAGGCCTCAGAAGCGTGTAGGAAGATGTTTACTTCCCTCCCTAAATCTTTCTATACTATGTGAATTGTTTTACTCTCAGTGTATTATTTTTCTTTCTCTAATAATAAAGGACCTAGAAAAACAAGAAGAACTAAAAATTGCTCACATACATGTGAAAGAGCACCAAGAAACTATTGATAAACTCAGAGGGATTGTGTCACAGAAAACAGATGAAATATCAAATATGCAAATAGAGTTAGAAAACTCTAATGCTGCCTTAAAAGCACAGGTATTTTGTTTTAAGTTGTTACTGAGTAACAGAGTTTGAATCAGATCTGTTGTGTAATGAAACAAGATATGAATTAGCCGAAAATTGAAGGCAAGTGAAGATTTGCCTATTTAGAGACTATTATTTAGCTTTTTGTCTATATTGATATTCTAATTTATTGTATGATTATCTCAAGATCCAAGAACTTAAGGAGAAAGAACATCAACTTCTTAAAGTAAAAAATGATCTTGGGAAAGCTGTGTATCAAACAGAGCAACTGAAGAAACAATTAGAGACCCAGAATTCAACTCTGGAAAGTATTGAAATGGAGAAATTAAGGTTGACTCAGAAACTTCATGAAAACCTTGAGGAAATAGGATTTGTTACTAAGGAAAATGATAGCCTAAGAAGAGCAGAGGAAACCCTCAAAATGGAGCGAGACCAACTTAGGGAAAGCCTTAGAGAAACAGAAGCTAAAGTAAGTTATACTCATTCCTCTTCCTAGCAAGTAAATGTGTTGTTTCTTAAAGCAATGAACCCTTCTTTGAAACGAGCAGTATAGTCGGCAAGAGTGAAATGGTATAACCTTTAAGTGAATAATTTGGTATTGTTCTTGAAAATTTTAAAGTAGCATTTTCTTTATGGACTTTATCATACATATATATTGACTCGATTGTTAAATAAATATGTGTGTATATGTATATATACCACAAGGTTATTCATTGTAATAGTTTGTAATGGGAAATAATCTAAATGTTCCTTAGAAGGAAACTGACTAAATGTGAGCAATATGTCAAGATACTATGCAACACTTAAAAAAATATTATGTGTGTAATGTGTTTGCTTCATGGAAAGCAGGAGAAGATTATGGGGAGATGAGAACAAGGGAAGAAAAACCCTATAACTTTCTAACAACAACAAAGGTGTAGAGTAAAAGTGTTATTATTTTTACTAAGACAATGTATCACTTTATAAAAGTATTAGTTAACTTTAAGATATGTCACTGTTCTTAAAATTTCTGTAATAAAGGATCTGAAAAAACAAGAGGAACTAAGAATTGTTTATGGGCATCTGAAAGAGCACCAGGAAACTATCGATAAACTCAGAAGAATTATTTCTGAGAAGACAGATGAAATATCAAACATGCAAATAAATTTAGAAAATTCAAATGCTAAATTAAGAGAAAAGGTATTTTTGTGGGGGTTTGTTTGAATGGATGTCTGATTTATCTGTGCCTAAAATTTGGGGGGATGTAAAATGGTTCAGCCGCATGAGGAAATAGCATAACAGTACTTAATAATGCTGAACATAGCCAGCGTTAAGGCCTAGCATTTTGACTCATTGGGAATGTACCCAAGAGAAAAGAGTGCATACTTCCACAAAAAGACATGTACAGGAATATTCATTCATACCAGCTTTATTCAAAAATAGGCATTTGAATTGTTTTCAGTTTTTTGCTATCAGTAAGAGACTGGATACGTTCAAAAGCAGGCAAAACTAATCTAGGATGATAAAGGTCAGAGTAGTGGCTCCCTCTAAGAAGGGACACACAGAAACCTTACGGAGTGCTGGAAATGTTCTCTGTTTTAATCTGGATCGTAGTTACATAGCTGTATAATATGTCACAAACAATTGAGTTATACACCTAAAATTAGTGTACTTAATGTATATTGTACTTCAAAAGAAAATTAAGTTCTATGTGGATAATGCAGGGTATCAGTGACAGTAACGTAGGTAGACTATTTTCTTAATCAGTTTGAAAACTATTCTTTATCTGTCCCTAAAACATTATCTGTATCCTAATATATTATTTTATGATTATCTTAAGATTCAAGAACTTAAGGCTAATGAACATCAGCTTTCTAAGTTAAAAGAAGATGTCAGTAAGACACAGAAAACAAAGTCTGAAATTGAGCAATTGAAGAAACAATTGAAAGACCAAAGCTTAACTCTGGATGAAAGAGAAATGGAGAACTTAAATTTGGCTTACAAACTTCATGAAAACCTTGAAGAAATGAAATATCTAGTGAAAGAAAGAGATGATCTAAGGAGAGTAGAGGAGACTCTCAAACTGGAGAGAGACCAACTCAAGAAAAACCTACAGGAAGCCATAGCTAGAGTGAGTTGTACTCTCTGTTCCTGTCCAGTAAACATGCTGTTTTAATACAAAAATCTCCCTTGTTGGAAGTAGATGATACTGTCAGTGAGAAGATAAATGTTATAATCTTTTAGGGAGATGGTTTAACAATATCTTTTTAAAAATTTATCAGCATATATTATTGGTACAGCAATTCCTCTTCTACCATATTTCCCCGAAAATAAGACAGGGTCTTATATTTATTTTCCTCAAGAAGACACCCTAGGGCTTATTTTCAGGGGATGTGTTATTTTCCCCTCAAAGCCTCAGCTTGCAGCACGCACAGGATGGCCGGGACCTGACAGGGGGAGCTGACCTTGTTGGTGGGGCTGCCCACACCTTTCCGGTCACCTCTGGGACAGCAGCTGTCACCTTGGGGCAGATGAAAAGGGCTGCTTGTCTTCTTTACTGCTCTGGACGAAATGCATGGGTTGTGCAGATACGCTGTGTAGCCACGCCCATCACTAGGTCTTATTTTTGGGGTAGGGCTTATATTGCGCAAATGCTTAGAAATCCTGCTAAGGCTTATTTTATGGGTAGGTCTTATTTTCGGGGAAACACAGTAGGAATTTATCTTAGCATTATTTTCACACATTTGGGCAAAAATACAATGCTCACTACAGCATTATTTGTTGTAATCAAAATCTAGAAGTAATCCAAGTGTCCATGAATAAGACACAATCTGTGTAATGGAATACTAAATATCAGAGGGTAGTCTTTATGTGATCTTCACATAGAAAGATATCCAAACACTGTGAAAGGAGAAAAGCAAGTTGGCGCAGAGTTCAACAGGGAGCAAGACAAAGATGGGGGAGCTAGGAACCAGAAATTTTACTTTATATCCTTCTGTACTTTTCTAATTTGCGGGGTGGTGTAGTCATTGTTTTTAACTGTGAGCATGTATTTTTTAAGATTTTGTTTAAAGTAATCATTAAGAAACGGTAACGTGCCTTTTTATCATTACATTTCTCTATTTCTTCTAATAATAAAGGATCTGGAAACACAACAGGAACTAAAAATTGCTCTTATGCATTCAAAAGGACACCAAGAAACTATTGATAAATTCAGAGGAAAAGTTTCAGAAAAGTCAACTCAAGTTACAAATATTCAAAAGGATTTAGATAAATCAAAAGATGAATTACAGAAAAAGGTATGTGCTGTTTTATTCTTTTGGAAGTAACTGTGTCCAAAATTATTCCTAGAATGAGAGAAGATATAGATACAGATATGTAGATATAGATATATGTGTACATATATAACAAATAGGCACTATTTTTCCTTCCCTGAAGGAATTCTGTTTGCACTCTGACTTATTTTATAATTATTTCAAGATCCAAGAACTTCAGAAAAAAGAGCTTCAACTTCTTTTTTTTTTT
>VBSM01001320.1:724935-736497 GCA_008086735.1 Cheirogaleus medius
AAAAAAAGGGAGAGAAGCTTGGGAGGTGAGGCAAGAGAGACCAGGCAATTAGATTGAGACATTTTGAGGTTGAAATACTTACAATGGAATATCCAAGAAGAGAAACCAATTAGGCACTTAGTTGTGATTCTGGGGTTTGGCCAGAAAAAAGCCAGGACTTAGATTTGAGATCCATCAGCATACAGGTGATAGATAATAGAAGAATTGTGAGGTAAGATCATGCAGAAAGCATTTGAAGAATAAGAGCTTTGAGCTAAGAAGAGAATTCTGGAAAAGATAAATGTCTAAGAGGCAATAGCAGAAAAGGAAGCAATACATGGGTTCAAGGTTGGAAAAGTCAATGAGACAGGAGAGAAATGAGTGAAAGTGGTATTGCTCAAGTCAATGGAGAAGAGTATAAAAAGTGAAATGGTCAAGGCCCGGCGCAGTGGCTCACACCTGTAATCCTAGCACTCTGGGAGGCTGAGGCAGGAGGATTGCTTGAATCCAGGAGTTCGAGACCAGCCTGAGCAAGAGCAAGACTGTGTCTCTACAAAAAATAGAAAACATTAGCCAGGCATAGTGGTGCAGGCCTATAGTCCTGGGAGGCATGCACCATACTACTACTTAGGAGGCTGAGGCAGGAGAATCACTTGAGCCCAGGAGTTTGAGGTTGCAATGAGCTGTGATAATGCCACTGCTCCCTAGCTGGGGCAACAGAGCAAGATCTGTCTCAAAAAAAAAAAAAAAGATGAAATGGTCACAAGAGTGGCAAAGACTTCAGAGAACCAGAATATGGACTGGTGATATCCTCGCAATTTGGTGATAATAGAGCTCATCAGTGACCATTGTCAGAACAGTTTTTACTGGGGGGTTAGGGAAGAGACTAAATTATGAGAGGTTAAGAAATGGTGGAATTGAGCAATTAGGGAGCAGTTATCTCCTAGGTAGATTGCCCCTCAAGCCCTGATAATTCTTCCTCAAAATCCTGGCAAGGAGACATCCAGAACTTATTCCTGAGGTGCATGGATACATATGACATTCAAGTCATTATCATCTTGAAGTCAAACATCTAAATATGCTTAACAAGGAAGTTTTGAAGTATGTAACATCATCTTTTTGGTTACCCAATCAAGGAGGGCAAGAGAAAATGTTGAAAATGAATCTCAAGTGTCTAACTAGGAAACCTGGGTGATTGGCAATATAATTAACCAAAAAGAGGCAGTAGAAAAAGGAGGAATCATTATAGTGAAAGGGATCATGTTACATTTTAAACATACTGAATTAGAGGTACTTATAAGACATCCATGAGGTGTATCTAGTAGGAAGTCAGAAACATAGAAGTAGAGGTCTGGAAGTCATTCTTCCAAGATGCTGAGAAGAAAGAATTAGAGATAGAAGCTCCTTACCTCTTCCTCACTCATCAGAGTATATAGATAAATAAGAAAGGCCATCCCACCTCATAGTTTCAAGGATTAAAACTTCCTCTGAATGTGATAAAAGTTTCGTTTTCCAATTTGTTTAATTTTTTTCTGCAAGTATGTGTTAAGCTATATTACAAAGATGAAAGAAGAACAACATGAATCCATCAATAAATTTGAAATGGATTTTATTGGTGAAGTGGAAAAGCAAAACGAATTGCTAATTAAAATACAGCACCTTCAACAAGATTGTGATGAACCATCCAAGGAATTAAGGGACCTCAAGTTGAACCAGAATATGGATCTACATATTGAGGTATAATTTATTTTAAATGGATTTAATTAGGCTTTAAGTCACTTTAACAAGTAGAAAGGTGTCTTCTCATGTGCTTAGAGCCATTTTCATTTAACATAAGTTAGAAATAGTGACAGAGTGACAACTGGCCAGACATAAAGGCTGCCAAGTAATGGACTAGCCTCCCTATAGGCCTCCATAGATAGAGAAAAACAGATTTAACATTAGCAGGTGGAAATTCTTGGAACCTCAGAATAAGTTTCCAAAATGCCTTCTAAAACTTCTTTCATCTGTGCTAGGAGTCAGAAACTTTTTATTGCAACAACTCCACGTGGAGTGTGTTACTTTTACCCAAAAATGTGAGGCTGATATCCAGCTCCTAACATGCATGTTGTATGTAAAAAGCTACATTCAGAAGCACTTCATGAAGCTGGGCATGGTGGTATGCATTTATAATTCCAGCTCCTCTAGAGGCTGAGGCAAGAGGATCACTTGAGCCCAGGAGTTCAAGACCAGCCTGGGCAACATAGCGAGACTCAAAAAAAAAAAAAGAAGCACTCCATGTATTATGATATTTAACCACAGATTTATCATTTTGACAGGTTCTAAATAATGGGTAGAATCTGTTACATCACCTATACTGCCAAATTTTTATTATAAAAATAACTAGAATAAAATTTTAAATTAGAATTATATATCTTAGTTTACTTTAAAACATTAAGAAGAATAAAAAGACAGGAGATACTTTCCTTTTTTATGATATTTGTATCATATATGATAAAATTTATATTGTATTTGGATAAAAACTTTCCTAATGTTCAGGCCCTTCGATGCTTATTCTTCACTTAGGAAATTCTTAAAGATTTCTCAGAAAGTGACTTCCCCAGCATAAAGACTGAATTTCAACAAGTTTTAAGTAATAGGAAAGAAATGACGCGGTTTTTGGAAGAGTGGTTGAATACTCATTTTGATATAGAAAAGCTTAAAAATGGCATCCAGAAAGAAAACGATAAAATTTGTCAAGTGAATAACTTCTTTAATGACAAAATAATTGTAAGTATTAAGTTGTATTATACTACCTCATTCTTGTTATTTGCTTTAATTTTTTACCTCCTTAAAGGAGCTTAGAGCAACTTAATTTTAAGTATTTTTTTCAATTTATTTGTATATGCTTTATAAAAATTGGTTTTGTAAAACATGTTCTTCCTCTAATGTATTGTGGTTCCTTAAGATAATTAAATGTATCAGTTTATGCTGATAAAGGTAACAAAATATTGACGTGTAATATTCAGTTTCCACTTGAGGAATCTTGAATCCTCTTACTGCTCTCTTTCCCATCTCCTCACAGCTTTTGTAAGAATTGAGCCTTTTCCCTGAATAGCCTCAGAGATGGTGAGTTCATTTCAGGGATGGGCAGCAGCTGTGGTAAAGCCATAGCCAAGCCTGGCCAGCTACTTTAGTAGGGCCCCATGTGCTAATCCTTGAACTTTGAGGTTCAAAAATGTAGTTTATTTTTTATTAATAAACTTTATTTTTTTTAGAGCAGTTTTCAGTTCACAGCAAAATTGAGCAGAAAGTACAGAGAGTTCTCAGATACCTCATCTCCACAAGCACACAATCTCTCCCACTGTCATCATCCCATACCAGGGTGGAATATTTGGCCTAACTGATGAACCTACATTGATATTTCATTATCACCCAAAGTCCATAGTTTACAGTAGAGTTCACACTTGGTGTTATACATTCTGTGAGTTTTGACAAATGTATAATGGCATGTATCCATTTTTACAGTTATCATACAGACTAGTTTCACTGCCCTAAAAATGCCTTGTGCTCTGCCCATACTCATCACTCTCTTCTCTAACCCCTGGCAAGTGCGAATCTTTTTACTGTCTCCATAGTATTGCCTTTTGCAGAATGTCGTATGTTGGAATCATACAGTATTTAGCCTTCTCAGATTGGCTTCCTTCACCTAGTAATATGTATTTAAGTTTTCTCCGTGTCTTTTCATGTTTTTATAGGTTATTTGTTTTTAACACTGAATAACATTCCGTTATCTGGATGTACCAATTTACTCATCTCCTGAAGGACATCTTGATTGCTTCTAAGTTTTGGCAATTATGAATATAGCTACTATAAACACACATAGGCATCTATTTGTATAGACATACATTTTCAACTCATTTGAGTAAATATCAAGGAATGCAATTGCTGGATCAAATAGTAAAAGTATGTTTAGTTTTGTAAGAACTGCCAGACTGTCTTCCAAAAGGGTTATACCATTCCCACCAGCAGTGAATAAGAGTTTCTGTTGCTCTACATCCTCTCCAGAATTTGGTGGTGTCAATTTTGGCTTTGGGCCCCTCTAGTAAGTATGCAGTGATATCCCATTGTTGTTTAATTTGCAAGTCTCTAATGGCACATGATGTTGAACATCTTTCATACGGTTATTTGCCACCTGTGTATCTTTTTTGATGAAGTGTCTATTCAGGTTTTTTGCCCATTTTTAAGTCATGTTATTAATATTTGCTTTCTTATTATTGAGGTTTAAGAATCTTTTGTATATTCTGAATGACAGTCCTTTATCAGATATGTCTTTTGCAAATATTTTCTCCTACTTTGTGGCTTGTCTTCTCATTCTCTTGCATTGTTCAAGTGCTGAGGATTTTTGCACCTATGTTCATAAAAGATGTTGGTCTGTAGTTTTCTTGTGTGATGTCATTATCTGGTTTTGGTATTAGGATAATCCTGGCCTCGTACAATGAGTTGGGAGGTATTCCTTCTGTTTCTATTTTCTGGAAGAGATTATAGAGAATAAGTATAATTTTTTCCTTGAATTTCTTAAGCATTTGGTAGAATTCACCAGTTAACTCATCTGGGCCTGGTACTTTCTGTTTTGAAAGGCTCTTAATTACTGATTTCATTTCTTTGATAGATATAGGCCTATTCAGACTGTCAATTTCTTATGTTGAGTATTTGTAGATTGTATCTTTCAAAGACTTGGTCCATTTCATCGATGTCATAAAATTTGTGGGATAGAGTTGTCCATAATATTTCACGAGATCTGTAGTGATGTCTCCTCATCCATTTCTGATATTAGTAATTTGGGTCCTTTCTCTCTTTTTTTCTTAGTTTGCCTACCTAGGACTTATTTGTTTTATCACATTTTTCACAGAACCAGCTTTTGGGGTTTTTTATTTTCTCTATTGGTTTCCTGTTTCAATTTCATTGAATTCTTCTCTGATTTTTATTATTTCTTCTGCTTGCTTTAAATTTAGTTTGTTGTTCATTTTTAGTGTCTAAAGTTGAAGCCTACTTTATTGATTTAGATCTTTCTTCTTTTCTAATATATGTATTCAATGCTATAAGTTTTCATCTAAGCACTGCTTTCACAGATTTTGATAAGTTGTATTTCCATTTTTATTTAGTTCAAAATATTTTTTAATTTACTTAATATTTCTCCTTTGAGCCTTATGTTATTTAAAAGTGTGTTGTTTAATCTCCAAGTATTTGGGGATTTTCCAGCTATCTTATTGGTTTCTAATGTAATTCCATTGCAGTCTGAGAGCAGACATGGTATGATTTCTTTTAAGTTTGTGAAGGTATGCTTTATGGCCCAGAATGTGGTCTGTCTTGGTAAATGTTCTATGTGATTTTGAGCAGAATGTGTAATGTGCTGTTGTTGGATTAAAAACTAAAGGGCTGGAGAAATTAATATAGCTACTCTCACTTCTTTTGATTAATATTATCATGATATATCTTTCTCCATCTTTTTACTTTTAGTCTCTATCTGTTTTTATATTTAAAGTGGGTTTCTTGTAGACAACATATAGTTGTGTCTTGTTTTTTTATCAGATCTGACAATTGGTGTATTTAGGCCATTGACATTTAAGGTAATTATCAATATAGTTGGTTTAATATCTACCGTATTGTTACTAATTTCTATTTGTTGCCCTTATTCTTTGTTTCCGTTTTTGTCTTCCACACTTTTTGTGCCTTTTATGGTTTTAATTGACTATATTATGATTTCATTTTCTCTCCTTCCTTAGCATATTAACTATACCTCTTTCTGTATTCTTTTCAATGGTTGCTCTAGAATTTGCAATATACATTTACAGCTAATCCTGGTCTACTTGCAAAAACACTACCACTTCATGAGTAGTATGAATGGTTTATAATAACAAAATATTTCTAATTCCTCCCTCCCATCCCTTGTATCATTGCTTTCATTCATTTCACTGATAGCATGCACATATATGCACATATATAATCAAATACATTGTTGCTATTATTATTTTGAACAAACTTATTTGTTAGCTCAGTTAAGAATTCACTTATTCCTTCTCTAATGGTCTTCCTTTCTTTATGTAGATCCAAGTTTCTGACCTGTAGTATTTTCTTGTCCTCGGTATAACTTCTTTTTAACATGCCTTGCAGGGAGGTCTACTGGCAACAAATTCCCTCAATTTTTGTTTTTCTCAGAAAGTCTTCTTCACTTTTGAAGGTTAATTTCACAGGGTCTAGAATTATAGGTTAATATGTTTTTTCTCTTAACATTTTAGTGATTTCACTCTATGCTCTTCTTGATTGCATAGTTTCTGAGAATTTGGGTGTAATTCTTAGTCTTGCCCTTCTATAGGTAAGGTGTTTCTTCTCTGGCTTCTTTCAAGATTTTTTTTCTTTATCTTTGATGTTTCTGAAGTTTGAATATAATATGCCTAGATATGGTTTTTTTGTGTGTTTTTGGATTTTTTTGGCATTAGTCCTGTTTGGCATTCTCTGAGCTTCCTGGATCTGTGGTTTGGTGTCTGACATTAATTTGGCATAAATTCTTAATCATTATTGCTTCAGATATTCCTTCTGTTTCTTTTTTTCTTCTCCTTCTGGTATTCTCATTATGTATATATTACACCTTCTGTGTTGCCCCAGAGTTCTTGGACATTCTGGATTTTTTTTTTTTTTCAGTCCTTTTTCTCTTTGCTTTTTAATTTGGGAAATTTCTGTTGTAATTTTCTCAAATTAATTTTCTTTCCTGAGCCTATCTACTAATGAGCTCATCAAAGGTACTCTTCATTTTTGTTAACAGTATTTTTGATCTCAAGCATTTATTTTTTTCTTAGAATTTTCATCTCTCTGTTTACATAATCCATCTGTTCTTGTATGTCATCTGCTTTTTCCATTAAAGCCCCTAGCATATTAATCATAGTTTTTTTTTAATTCCTGGTCTGATAACTCCAACGTTTCTGCCATTTGTGACTTTGTTTCTGATGCTTATTCAATCTCTTCAGACTGTTTTTTGCCTTTTAGTGTGCCTTGTAATTTTTTGTTGGCAGTCAGGCATAGTGTACTAGGTAAAAGGAAGTGCAGTAAATAGGCCTGTAGTAATGTAGTGGTCAGGTGTGGCGTGGGGGTGGGGCGGAGGGAGCAGTCTACCATCCTGTGACTGGCTCTCAGTCTTTTGGTGAGCCTGTGCCCTGGACTGTAAACTTCATCAGTGCTTTTCAGTCAGTATCCCTCCTTAGGTGGAACAGGATGGCGGATGGGGCTGAAGTTGTGTATTTCCCTCTCCCCATATGGAAGGCTAGTGGTGCCTGGAATTGAGGACTTTTTTTCCTTTGCCCCTGTGGAAGGTTAGAGGGAGCTAGAGTTGGGTATTTCCCTCCTCCCACATGGAAGGCAAGAGCCACCTAGAACTGGATATTTACCCTTCCCCCAGATGTATTAGGCCCTGATCAAAGCCGAGCATGTTAGGGTCTGGTCAGTAGTTTCTCCTGAGAGCAGGCCTTGTTAAGAAAAACAAAATGCTATGTTTTATTTCAAAATGGTTCCTTTTCTCCTCTCCTGCCAGAATCAGGTACAGTTGTCCACACTGAGCCTCCAACAGTTCATCAATTACAGTTCAGGTTTTCCTGCCTCTTAATTGATTCCTGCAAAGGTTTCTGTGATTCTCTGTATCTGCCTCTCTGTCTCTCCAATTCTGGGGGCAGCCCTTTGTTCTCTGAACTCACTTCTCTGATAGATCTATGCAGAGTTGTTGATTTTTCAATGTTTTCCTTTTTATTTGTTGTCAGCATAGACTGGCAACTTCTAAGCTCCTGACATGCTAGGCTAGAAACTATAAAATTATGATTTTTATCATTGTTCCCAAGGTGGTTGGTTGGTCAGTCCTAATTTACTAATTCATAAGAATCAACATTGCTTAAGACCAGTTTGTTGACTTGTTTTACTTTTCAGTGATGGGTATATTCATTCTGCTTACTGAAGTAATTTCTTCTCCATGTATTTGGTAAAGTATGTAGTATTCAAAAGGTTGCTTGTTTATATGAAATTGGAGCAATGGAGTTTTCCCATGCATAGTTCATCCCATTTATAGAATAGCCAGAGTTAACAAAATAGTAATTGAACTCTTTAAGAAAAAAAAATCACAACCAATAGAAAAAGGCACAAAATCAGTGTTTGGATAAGATAAACTCTATGTAATTTGGTGTTTTTCTTGTAATATTGAGGCCCAGCTGCAATCAGAAAGTAGGGATTTCTACTGTGTGGATCAACATGGATATATGGCTTCTTCCGGTGCCATAAGAGTAGGAATTGATACAGTGTGAGGTCAGTAGTCCAGAGCCAAGGAGAGTCCAGGATATCAGAAATACAACTAACCTAAAATCCAAACTGGTAAAATGACCACAAAGAAGTTGTAGATGAGAACACAAATTACGTTCCTTAGGAATTAGGAAGTAAAAAAGATATGAATAATTTTAGAGTGAGTTAGCCTTCAGTATAAAAGAAAATATAGATTGACTGTTATTCCTTACACAGAAATATAAGATTTCCAGATTAATTACCAAAAGTCAATGAGTTATTTTCTATATTAACACTCAGGTTTGGAGTGAAGTGGAAAAATAGATAATTGTTAAGTTTCTAGGTGTGCTTTGCTATTTGATGTCAGTTAATGTTTCATTATCAGTCATAGGGAAGATTTGTTTTCACCATAGATCTCAGCAATAAGGGTTACTTGGACACAAACACTGATACAGCAGCAGTCAATCTGATAACCAAGACGGCTACTAAGTGACTAATGGGCAGGTAGCATACATAGTATGGATATGCTGAACAAAGGGATCATTCACATCCCAGGTGAGACCGAGCAGGATGGCTTGAGATTTCATCATGCTACCCAGAATAGCATGCAATTTAAAACCTATGAATGGTTTATTTCTGGAATTTTCCATCTAATATTTTCAGACAACTTTTGAACATGGATAACTGAAACCACAGAAAAGGAGGGACTACTATAAATGGTTTTAGAGCTATAATGGTATTTTTTACTGTTTTATAGGCCATAATGAATGAATCAACAGAGTTTGAGGAAAGAAGTGCTATCATATCTAAAGAATGGGAGCATGACCTGAAATCATTGAAAGAGAAAAATGAAAACTTATTTAAAAACTACCAAACTTTGAAGATCGCCCAGGCATCTAGTACTCATATTAATCCCAACACACAAGACAGTAAGAATCCTCATGTTACATCAAGAGCTATACAACTAACCACAGAGGTACATAATTTTTATAAGATATCTTCAGTTTGCAGCTTCATCATGGAGTTCAGAGCAAACTTATAGTATTAAATGTATTTATTAAGGAATGAGAACAAGACTTTCGTGTATGTGATGGTCTTGTTTTTTACATACAGTCTCCTGCGGCTATCATTCAACTGAACTAACGATAAAGCTAGATATCATATAATCTCTTCCCTTTCGATTATAAAAGAGAAGTAAACTGTAACTTGATTTGATTATTAAATTTATACAATATAGGCTGGGCGTGGTGGCTCACACCTGTAATCCTAGCACTCTGGGAGGCCTAGGCGGGAGGATCGCTCAAGGTCAGGAGTTCAAGACCAGCCTGAGCAAGAGCGAGACCCCATCTCTACTAAAAATAGAAAGGAATTAATTGACCAACTAAAAATATATAGAAAAAATTAGCCAGGCATGGTGGCACATGCCTGTAATCCCAGCTACTCAGGAGGCTGAGGCAGAAGGATTGCTCGAGCCCAGGAGTTTGAGGTTGCTGTGAGCTAGACTGACACCTCGGCATTCTAGCCTGGGCAACAGAGTGAGACTCTGTCTCAAAAAAAAAAAAAAAAAATGTATACAATAAATATAGTTTAAGTTACTACCACTTAAGGTATTATACATTATAAATTTTCTAAATCATGGGACTTTCTATTAAACTATAGTCTGTGTCTGTATGCAGAACAAATAATAGCTTGAAAAGAAATAGCAACTTAGCTTTTCTCTAATTATCATTAGTGTCTTTAATATTGCTTAATGTTATAATCACAATAAAAATGAAAGAGGCTAAAAATACAACAAAATTGTCAGTACATTATTTGAATAATTCAAATACTTTATTAACTACCCTTACTTGGAATTTATAAACATGAGCAAACATGCTATTTTATTTTGGTGGAGAACCCGAGAGTAAATTATAATTCATCATTTTTACCAAAATAAATTCTTGTAATAAAACATTAACCTCTAGTTTCCCCCTCCAGAAATGATGATTCAGTTGTGAGGCAACTCTCTAGTAAGGCATTGGAAAAGTTACTGGATTTGGTTTGTTTTTAATAAAAGTTGAAATAAAAAAAAATATTAACCACTAGTTTAATAGTTAATTACCAGTGAAAACTAGGAGATCATTACAATACTACATAGTGTTTTGATTGGCTGATCATTATAGAACTCAGCTGACAGAGATAAAATAGAGGAAAGATGAAATCAATCTACCAAAGTAATAATTTAAAGACGCAAAACAAAATTCCATCTTCAGTGACCTAAGAAAATATCCCAACAGATAATAAAATATATGCTACTATAATTAGACTAGTTTGGTAATGATGCAGGAGTAGACAAGTAGAGCAAGGGAACAGAATAGAGTGTTTGGAAGTACACGCAATAAGAATGAGAACTTAGTACAGGTATAACAGTACTAAATAACAGTATCATTCAACTCACTGGGGAAAAGATGGTTTACTTAGTGCATGATTTGATACAACAGGCTAAACTGTATGCATATGAATAATCTAATCATGAAAAATCAAGGTGGTTACATTTATTCTAAGTTAATTTATACTTGCAAAAAACTAGAAACAACCCAAACATTCAATAGTAGGTAACTGATTAAATAATTTATGATACTTCCATGTAATGAGATTCTGTGTGTCAATGAACATAAAAAACATGAACGATCTATGTGTTGATAATAGAAAGATATGGAAAATATGTTGTCAAGTTAAAAGCAGAACTGTAGTATATTATATGTATTACTGACTTTAAATCTATATATTCATATGTGTTTAAATATAGATAGAAAGTTTCTGGAAGGATACTCTCAAAATAGTATATTAGTCACTGCTTTAGGGTCAGCTGGGGATCTGAGAGTAGGGAAACTTATGTGCTTCTTAATATTTTCCATATATTTGTATTTTTCCATTTAAGACTAATAAAAATAAAGGGGAAGGTGTGTTACAGGTATTACTTTAGAGAATCAATTAAGAAATGTACTTTCTTTAAGTAGTGTTCACCTGAAATGCGAGTGCCTGTTTATTATGCTTTGCACTCTGCTAACCAGTAAATATCATAACCACTGTGCTGTTTTCATCTGCATGGTTTAAGAATTTGTGGACAAATTATAATGTAAAATTCTGGCATTTTTTTAAAAACCCAAAATCATCTTTTAAATAAAGGAAATAACATTTATGTAGATTGACATTTGGCCTTTCTTTTCTATTATTTGTTAATGCAACCTTTGAAAAAATTAATAATACCTAAATGCAATCATCTTTTTTTTTTTTTTTTTTTTTTTT
>VBSM01001359.1:10516-26588 GCA_008086735.1 Cheirogaleus medius
CTCCGCCCCGCCCTGGCCCCGCCCTAAGCTCTGCTCCCCCTTCCCACTAAGCACCTCTCCGCACCCGCACTAAGCTCCGCCCCGCCCCGCCCGGCCCTGGAACTAAGCTCCGCCCCCTGCTCCGCAGCCACCTGGCAGACCCAGGGTCCCCGGAGCTAGGCCCGGGTCCTAAGCCCCGCCCCGCGCAGGCCCCGCTGGGTCTTGCCCCGTCGTGAAGCCCCGCCCCCAGCCCTAGAAGCCGCGCCCCCGGCCAGACTCCGGCGTGCGCAGGCTCCCTGCACCCCACGACCGGCCTGTGCCTGGCTCTGGAAGCCGTCCTTCCGCGCAGGCGCACTAAGCCTGCAGCAGGCCCGCCTTTTTCCCGTGTCCCAGGCCTCTTTCTGTCTGGGTCCCCTCGGGCGGGGCTGCCATGGTGCTGCCGCTTCCGCTGTCGACGCCGCTCTGCACACTGCCGCCGGGCCCCGGGCAGCCTCGATTCGTGTGCTACTGCGACGGGGAGGGAAGCGGGGACGGGGATCTCGGCGCCTTCAACCTCTAGTGAGTGGGGTCCGCGGGACGGAGGGGCGCAGGGAGCTCTGCGCGGCCCCTTCTGACAGCCGCTCCGCCCCCCCGCCCCAGTGTAACGGACGCGGAGGCGCTGTGGAGCACCTGCTTCACGCCGGACAGCCTGGCGGCCCTGGTGAGTAAAGGGACACCTGGGCAGGTCAGGGAGCCTGCAACCCCATACCTGCAGGCCAGACCGCCTGGGGGTTAAGGGGATCTGGGATACCCCAGAACGGTCTGAGCACCCCCATTTCCCTGCCTGGTAGCTGTAGTCCTAAAATTTTCTTGGGATCCCAGGTGGCTCTGGGGCCTGGCACGTTTGGGTTGTCCCCAGTGGGTTCAGGGTCCCAAGCAGCTGGTGACAATCTTCTGTGCCCTGTAGAAAGCCCGTTTTGGCCTGAGTGCGGCTGAAGACATCACTCCCCGGTTCAGGTGAGACTCGAGCAGGGAAAGAGGGTGGGTGGGAAGCGGGTGGGTCTGCCCACAGCACTCAGCACCTCTCCTCTCCCAGGGCAGCCTGCGAGCAGCAAGCTGTGACTCTGACCCTGCAGGAGGACAAAGCATCCCTGACCCTTTCAGGGGGCCCCTTGGCCCTGGCCTTTGACCTGTCCAAGGTGCCTGGCCCAGAGGCAGCCCCCAGGTTGCAGGCACTGACGCTGAGCCTGGCAAAGCGTGTGTGCAACTTGGAGCGGCAGCTGACAGGTAAGGTGGGAGTGGGCATCCTAGACCCTTACTAGGATCCCCTGCTCCTGGCACAAAGTGGGTCTCCACTGGCTTTCTTCCCCAGCTGCAGGAGAGACAGCCCCCAGCCCCCGGAAGAACCCCCGGCCTGCAGGGCCTCAGCTCTTCTTACCAGGTAAAGTGTGTCAATCTGCCTTGGGTTGGGCTGTGCTCTTTCCTCTGGAACAGTTTCTCCAGAAGAAGCTTTAAGCTCCAGAGGGAGGATCTGTCCTGTTCGGAGAGGGTTGTGGCCAGGGGTGCTGCCAGGTTCAGGAGCCCCTACGTCCTAGCATTCTATATTCCCCCAGACCCAGATCCCCAGAGAGGTGGCCCTGGACCTGGGGTCAGGAGACGGTGTCCGGGAGAGTCCCTTATCAACCCTGGCTTTAAGAGGTACTTGCCCCTCCCTGTGTCCGGGGTCCAACCTGGACTCTGCCCCTCCCTCCATACTCCATTGTGTCACCTCTCTTCTCTCCTAGTAAGAAACCAGCTGGCGGCGTAAACTTTGATGAAACCTAAAGGTACAGCAAGAAGTGTGGCCCTGCTGAGAGTCTGCCTGCAAGGGGAGGAGTAGCCCCCAAGGCCCCCCCACTGGAGACCTCCACCACCGGTTCCACTTGCCTGTCCTGCTGCCAGGCAGGAATAAGGCAGCTCCTCAAATCCCTTCCCCACCAAATAAATACTCCCTCGGGGTGCAGGTGCTGGCCAGGCTCTGGCTTCTGGGCATTGGTCTAGGGAGGGGATCAGGGAACCCCCTTGGGGTCTGTACTCTGGGCAGGGGGCCACAGGATGTAACAGCTGCACCAGGCTTCCAGGTGTGGAGGAGGCTTTTCCTTGCTGGGTCTAGGGATGGCAAGGGAGCTCTCTCAGACCCGTCCAGCTATTCCTGTCTGGACAGCCCAGGCACTGAGAGGGGCCCAACCAGAGTCAGGGCTCTCCAAGGCTTCGAACTCTGTTCTGACTCTTCTGAGCCCCACCCAGGCAGGGCACGGCCACAAGGGTGCCACACGGGCGCACACAGGAGAAAGTCTTGTGCAGATACATGTCTGGGTAGCAACCACCCTGAAGCCCCCTGGGGGGAAGAGGATGGGCCTGCTGCCTGGGACCGGCTGCAGAATGTGGGCCAGCTCCCACCCACCTGGCCTGGAGCCCAGGGGTGGTGTTTTGTGGACTCCCCACCCTCCTTGGCCATCCAAGGTGCCCAGCCCCACCCTGGCCTGACTGGTTTGGGAGCCCAATCCTGTCCCCAAGATCTCTGACGCCACCACCGCAGGAGGCCCCAAGTGGGTGGCCTGACTCAGTGTGGGGAGATGGACCACACCCTGACCACTGGGCCCTCCTGCCCATGTCTTTCTGGGCTGTCATCTTAGGTTGAGCGTCCCACCCTGGAGGTTTGGGGACGAGAAGCACGTCCAGGTGGGGGCAGTGCTCGTGGGGCCCTCAGATGTCAGGACTCCGGCACTCAGGCAGAGAAACCTTTATGGGGCCGCAGATGCAGGGGCGGGGCGAGGGCGCACGGCTGGCCGGTAGGCCGCCAGGATCTCCGAGCTGTGCGGACATGTGTACTTGAACTCTTTCTCCAGCAGCGCGCAGTCCAGGTAGCGGCGGACGCCGCGCAGCTCGGCGGGGATGGGCGCCTGGCGAAAGTGCGTGCACACCGTCTGCGATCGAGGGATGTGGTCAGGACCGCCTCCTGGGTTCGCCCGTGCCCCCCGCCCCCGCCCCCGCCCGCGCTCACGTCGACGATGTGCAGTTTGGGCAGCAGGCGGCAGTCGGCCAGTGACAGCTGGTCGCCATCCAGGAAGCGGCGGCGCGACTCGCGCAGCCGGGGCTCCCCCTCCAGTTCGTGCTCCAGGGGCGCGAGCAAGTAGCTGTCGAGCCTGGCGAGGGCACGCAACAGCTGCTGGTACAGGGCTGGGGGCGGGTGTGCGGTGAGCAGCGGGCCCGGAGCGCGCCCTCCCGCCCCGGCACCCAACCCTGCCTCACCATCGTCCTGCACGGGCACCGGGTTCTTGATGAACGCGGAGAACTTATGGAAGATGTCGTTACCCGCTGTGTTGGACTCCCTATAACGGGGCGCCAGGCTGGGGAAGCTGCGGGGGTTGGGGGGTGAGGGACCTGGGTCAGACCCTGCTGCTGCCCTGCTCCTGCCCCACAGTACCCCAAAGCATCCTCTCAGAGCTCTGTCCTGGGGGCGTCCTCCCTGGGGCCCCATCTCTGTCCCACCCTTGCCCGCCCTCACTTGGGTGGCCCCAGGGTCTCCTCCAGAAACTCTTCGATCTGCAGCGTGTCCGTCTTGGCGTCACCATCACACAGCAAGATGGGCAGCTGCGAGCCGGGGGCAAAGTCCTTCAGCACGTCCGGGGACCTGTGGGCACCAGCAGGGAAGGAGGAGGCTGGCCCACCGGCACGCGGAGGCCAGGGAGGCGCCCCAGGGTGGGGTCTCACCTGCGCGTGTCCACCGTGGTGAGTGTGAAGGGCACACCCTTGAGGAGCAGGACCATGAAGAGCCGCTGGCAGGAGGGGCAGTGCCCCACGCTCTCCCCGTCCTCGCTCGCCTGGGGTAGGTGGAGCAGAGAGTGTTGGGCTGGGAGCAGACCCAGGAGCCTGCCACCAGGCTGGGTGGGACCCTGCCTCCTACTGCCAGCAGGACTGGAACAGCGCCAGTTCCCTGGCTTGGTCAGCCCGGCCTCCAAGTGCCCAGTGAGGGTGCTTGACTCGTTTTCCCCAGGAGATGGGGAGGGGCGGGACCCTGGCTGTGGGGCCTGGCGCCGGGCACTTTATCTTCAGAACCTGGGCAGAGGCCAGGCACCTGGGCTGGGGCCCCAAAAGCTGGTTGCAAGGGTGGGGTGAGCCCAGCAAGCTGTTTTCTGAGTGATCTACCTGCCAGACGGGGCACTGTCTGGAAGCACAGGGCTTCCCCAAGCCCTGTGGGTGGGGAGGGGGCTGAGGCCTGGCAGCATCCCCCACACACACACACACATGGATCTGGACACCAGCCTGAGAGACGATAGGGCTGCCCGGCCCAGCACCCCCTTCCTGGCACACTGATTTTTGCCCCAGGAGGGCTGGGAGCGGGACCAGGGTCACACTGACCCCCTTATGGGGGTAACTCACTGGGTCCTTATCCCCCAGGCTGTCCCCGCTTCACTGAGCCTCTGTAGGGCTGCCTGAGTCCCCGGAGCCCAGCACAGGGGAGGGGCTCAGACACTGCTGGAGAGGCCTACACCTCAGCTGGCCCCATAATGCAGTCCCCAAAGCACCCTGCCCAAGCCCCTCCCTCCAGCCCCACCTGCCCGCACCTTGACAAACAGCTGGAGCTTGGTGGTCTCTGCCATGGTGAGCGCTGAGGCTGTCAGGGCGGGCCGGCGGGAACCTGGGGAGCTCTTTAAGTCTCCCTGTGCGCCCCGCCCTCCTGGCCTCCGGGCCCGCCCCGCGGAGCCACCTAAGCGGATGGGTGAAGCTGCCTGTGTAACTCGAGCCGAAACTGGGGAGTCTGAGCATGAGGTGTGACCATGGCAGGACAGCGCTGGGGGCTACCCACGGTGTGCGGCTGGCTCATACCGAAAGACAGGTGCTGAGTGCGCAGCAGGGACCAGGAGGGTGCAGGATGGCAGTGTGGTGGGTGGAGACCAGTGGACCGGGAGGCAGGGAGCACCCATGGCCAGGGTCTGCAGGGGTGTCAGCCTGGATCAGGAACACCCCACCATGAGCCCAGCTCTGGGCCTGCCCCAGGGCCCTCCCTGCGGGCCCCAGCCCAAAGAGCCGGGGGTGAGGGTGGGTAGGAGAAATGACCAGCCTGGCTTCAGTTTCCCCGTCAGCAGTATCAGGGCATTACAGGGGTGATAAGCCCATCTGGAAGACACGCCCCCTCCTGCTAGCTGAGCTCTGTCAGCCAGGGCCCCCCAGGGTGGGGCTCACATTCCAGACAGGACAGGCTGGGGTACCAGTCTGGCTTTGGTGTTTGAAACCATCCTTCCCACTTGGGCTCAGAGAAGGTTTCTTATCCCTCTCGGCCTTTAACCGCTTCGGTACGGTGCTCACCGGCCTCAAAACCTTGCCCACAGCCGACACTCATAGTCCGCATGATAGTTTGTGCTGCGCATTGACAACGAATCTGTTTTGCTCTTGTGTGATGAGGAAAGCTTTAAAACACTGAAAGCTTGTTTTACTTTACAGGCAGCTTTAGGAAAATAACTATAATAACTCCTACTAAGGACTTGTTAAAAGGTCACAGATTCATAGTAACTTATTAGCTGAACGTACACACTGCAACTGCAGAGATAAAAGCTGTAAAAGTAAACGCTTTTGGCTGTCGGCTAAAGTCGACGCTCGGCTGTGCCTGTTCATCTGTGACTGTTGACTGTAGTCGACGCTCGGCTGTGCGTGTTCATCTGTGGCTGTTGACTGTAGTCGACGCTCGGCTGTGCGCGTTCATCTGTGGCTGTCGACTGTAGTCGATGCTCGTAGTGAAGTGGTTAAAAAGCAGCACCAGGAGAGGGTTTAGAAGCCACAGCCTGCATGGTCCTGGCTGCAAGGAAAAGGCCAGGGCAGCTCTGGCAGTCTGCGAGTGAGCCTGTGCGCCCTGCTCCTGCCTCCTGGCTCCACCGGTGAGCTGTAGTCTCTGCCTTTGCGGTCACCCGCTGTGCCTCCATCCTGCCTGGGCCCTGGTGTGTGGGGTGGCAGCCCCAGGGAGTACCCCGAGGGGAGACACCCCCTGGGGACCCAGGGTGCCCATAGAATGCCGTGGCTGCCTTAGCCCCCCTGAATCAGTGTGGTCCTGGTGCCTGACTGGCCTGGACAGGGCAGCAGAGGTGGCACTGCTCACGTGCCTGCTTGCTGAGGCCTCAGCTGTGACGGGCCCCCGTGCCACGATCCAGGCCCCATGACTGTCTCAGGGCCCTCCTTGCCAGCCCAGCCTGACCCCTTCCTGGGGCCACCAGTCAGGGCTCCCGGTTACGGGCCACTGTACGAGCCTTGGCAATGTGCTGTGGGGCTCTAGCATCCTTTGCAGTCCGGACCTCGGTCCCCCCCCGCCCCCCCACCTGCCTCTGCCTCTGCCCCTGCCCCTGCCTCTGCCCCTGCCTCTGCTCCTGCCTCTGCCCCTGCCCCTGCCTCTGCCTCTGCCCCTGCCTCTGCCCCTGCCCCTGCCCCTGCCCCTGCCCCTGCCCCTGCCTCTGCCCCTGCCTCTGCCCCTGCCTCTGCCCCTGCCCCTGCCTCTGCCCCTGCCCCTGCCTCTGCCCCTGCCCCTGCCTCTGCCCCTGCCCCTGCCTCTGCCCCTGCCTCTGCCCCTGCCTCTGCCTCTGCCCCTGCTTCAATTCCAAGCGCCCGTGTTTCCGCTGTTTCCTGCCAGTGTGGCCAGAGCTCCACCTGCCGGCTTCCTGCGTCCCTAGCAGACAAACCGCCAGCCCCCCCCACCGCCCCAGGTGTTTGTACACAGGGATAAAAGCAGCCTTACTCATCCACGAGAAAAACAGAACGGACAGAGGATACGAACTGGCATCTCAGAGAAAAGGAAACAGAAAACACACTGTGTGAAAATGTTTCACCTCACACTTAACCAAATCAAATATGGTTCATCTCTGCAACCGACAGAAATGGGGTCACACTGTCATTTGTCAAGTGTGAGGTGTCAACTGGTGTGACGGCAGTGGCCGTCCGAACGCTGTCCCCCAGTGCCCTGCCCACCTGGGAGTTAGCCCACTGTTCCTCCTAAAACATGCCTGCTGCCCCACTTAGTGGCAAAACCCTGGGACACAGCCACTGTCCTGGTCTGCGGGGGAGTCCCACGGGTCCAGGGAAGAGGACAGAAGAGGTGGGTCGACACAGGCCTGCTGTGGGGAGAGTCTGAGATTAACCACTTCAGGACTGCGCTCGCCGGCCGCGAAACCTCACCCACAGCTGGCAATCACAGTCCGCACGGTAGTTTGTGCCGTGCAATGACGACGGATCCGTTTTGCTCTTGTGTGATGAGGAAAGCTTTAAAGCACTGAAAGCTTGTTTTAATGTACAGGCAGCTTTACTTGTAATGTAAATCAGAATAGGTAACATATATGTTTTCATTACGTTTCAAAATGTTCACAATTTTATTTTGACAAATGAAAAATTAGTAAAGTCATATCACGGCTGTGGGCTAAAGTCGACGCTCGGCTGTGTGCGTTCATCTGTGGCTGTCGACTACAGTTGACGCTGGTCCTGAAGTGGTTAAGTGATATTACGGACTGGGTCTTGTCTCCCAAAATTCACACGCTGGAGTCCTAACCTGCAGTCCCTCAGGTCTGTACAGAATCAATCAAGTTAAAATGAGGTCGTTAGGGTGGGTCCTAATTCAACATGACTGGTGTCAGTATAAAAGGGAGATTTGAGCTGGGTGTGGTGGCGCACACCTGTGGTCCCAGATACTCAGAGGAGGCTGAGGTGGGAGGATGGCTTGAGCCCAGGAGGTGGAGGCTGCAGTGAGCTGCGATCACACCTGTGAATAGCCACTGCACTCCAGCCTGGGCGACAGAGTGGAAACTCCATCTCCAAAAAAAATTAATAATAAATATCTTTAAAAAGGTAGATTTAGACAGACACACACAGAGGGAACTCCACGTGAAGCTGAAGGCAGACAGCAGTGACGCACCTACAAGCCACGGAACACCAAGGTCTGCCCCAGACACCAATAGCTTTGGGGAGGCTGGGGCAGCTGTCCCCCCCCACCCCGACACTCGGTCTCAGACTTCCAGCCTCCAGATAGAAGATAAATGTCTGTTGTTTCAAGGCCCCCATTCTGTGGGACTTTGTCTGGCAGCCCTTGAAAACTAATACAAGTGGGGGGAAAACAGGAAATTGAGGGAAACCATCATTAGTATAGATCATCCCGAGTCTCTGCTTGTACGTATTAGGTTATTTGGCATGGAATGTCCCATTTCCCTGAGTACTGAGTTTGACAGTTGATATCTCTGACATTGCGCTTTGACACTTCTCATTTTATGTTTATTGTGGAGGGACATCCTCAGTCTTTCAAACACATTTTGGCTGGTGATACACATTTTCTAGAGCAATTTTTGTGAAACCGTGGATAAGTCGAGAATTCACGTGATTTTCTAATATGAGTTCTGTCGAGGAACCATTGCAGGGCAGACAGCTGGAAATATCAATGAAGTGTTGGGAAGCATGTGGCTACTGAACGCACAGTACGTCGATGGTTTGAGAATTTCCATTCTGGTGATTTTAATCTTGAAAATGAGCCACGTGGGCGACGTGAGACCAGGGTGGATGATGATGAGCTGAAAACTGCAATGGAAGCGAATCCATCTCAACCTACGCGTGAATTAGCAGCAAGGCTTTTCGGTTGTGTTTTGTTTTTATTTCAGAATATTATGGGGGTACAAGTGTTTTGGTTACATAAATTGCTTTTGTACAGTTTGAGGCAAAGTTATAAGTGTGCCCATCACCCAGATACTGTGCATTGTACGCATTAGGTGTGAATTTACCTACCCCTTCTTCCCCCCTCCCACTTGCTTGTCGATGAGTTTTATTTCCGTATATGCACATAAGTGTTGTTCAGTTAGTTCCCATTTAATGGTCGGTACATGTGGTGTTTGTTTTTCCATTCTTGTGATACATCACTTAGAAGAATGATCTCCAGGTCCATCCAGGTTAATACAAGAGGTATTCGTTCACCATTGTTTTTTTAATGGCTGAGCAGTACTCCATGGGGTATCTATACCACATTTTATTAATCCACTCACGTATTCATGGGCACTTGGGTGGATTCCACATCTTTGCAATTGTGAATTCTGCTAGCAGCAAGGTTTGCTGTTACTATTCCAACAGTACTGGAACATTTGAAACAAGTGGGCAAGGCAAAGAAGCTGGATAGATGGATTCCACAGGAGGTAAACAAGCGTCAGAAGAGAAACCATCTCGAAGTTTGCCTTTCTTTGCTGTCACAACATAAAGGCTGAACCATTTCTATGCGGTATTGTTACGTGTGATGAAAAATTGATTATTTTTGAGAATCGCAAGCCTTTGGCACAATGGTTGGATAAGGATGAAGTGCCAAAACACAGTCCAAAACCAAATATTTGTCAAAAAAGCTAATGTTGTGTGTTTGGTGGTCCAGCACTGGTATTATCCACTATAGCTTCATGAAACCTGGTCAGTTGTTTACCGTGGATGTCTACTGCGACCAGTTGGATGAAATGATGAGGATGCTTGTGATTAAGCAGTAGAGATTGGTCAACAGAGACCAGACAGTCCTCTTGCAAGACAATGCTTGACCACATGTCACACAACGCTGCTCAAACTACAGCAGCTGGACTTGGAAACTCTCTGTCACCCACCATATTCACCAGACTTTGTACCAACTGACTACCACTTATTCCAGGCTTTGGACCACTTCTTGCAAGGACAAATATTCAATTCCCAACAAGCTGTGGAAAATGTCTTTCATGATTTCATCGCCACTCATTCTCCAGGCTTCTTCGCTGCTGGCATAAGCAAGCTACCATTAAGATGGCAAACCTGGGCCGGGCGCGGTGGCTCACACCTGTAATCCTAGCGCTCTGGGAGGCCAAGGCTGGTGGATCGCTCAAGGTCAGGAGTTCGAAACCAGCCTGAGCAAGAACAAGACCCCGTCTCTACTAAAAATAGAAAGAAATTAATTGGCCAACTAAAAATATATATAGAAAAAATTAGCCGAGCATGGTGGCACATGCCTGTAGTCCCAGCTACTTGGGAGGCTGAGGCAGAAGGATTGCTTGAGCCCAGGAGTTTGAAGTTGCTGTGAGCTAGGCTGACGCCACGGCACTCAAGCCCGGGCAACAGAGTGAGACTGTGTCTCAAAAAAAAAAAAAAAAGATGGCAAACTTGTGTGGACAGTTTAGGTGCATGCTTTGATTAATTGTACTGCTTATTTGAGACATGGTAAACTACAGTTTTTATTTGAAATCAGACATTTCATATTTAATGAACTAATATCTGGGAAAAGACCCAGGAGTCACCTGCAGATGGGCTCTGACAAGTAGGCGCCCTCCACTTCCGCTTCCCAGTCTCCGCACTGTTTGAATTTTCTGCCGTATCTTCACAGCAAATGTTTTAGAGAAGTGAGAACAGACATGTATAGCCACTATGCTTAACTGAACCCAGGGCCTGCCCAGCCCTGGGGTTATCCCTCAGCCTCCACCCCTGCAGGCCCTTCCTGGAGCAGCCCTGGGAGGGGTCCTGGGGCCTCAGGGGGCTCATCCTTCCTGCTGGCCCCTGGCTGAGGTCCCAGGCGCTGCTGGTCTGGGACATGCTGGTGTTGGTAGAGACTCTCTTTCCTGGGTGCCCCACTCTGTAGGCTCCTTCCCAGGGGCAATTTTTTATTTTTAGAGATGGGATCTCACTCTGTCACCCAGGCTGGAGTACAGTGGCACAATCACAGCTCACTGCAGCCTCCAACTCCTGGGCTCAAGCGATCCTCCTGCCTCAGCCTCCCGAGCAGCTGGGACTACAGGTGCCACCACCATGCCCGGCTAATTTTTAAATTTTTTTTCCTAGGGACGGAGGTCTCAATACGTTGCTCAGGCTGGTCTTAAAATCCTGGCCTCGAATGAACCTGCTTCAGCCTCCCAGAGAGCTGGGATTACAGGCACAAGCCACCATGCCCAGCTACACCCCATGGACACTTCAACAGTTCTGTTCTGAAGGGGGGTGCAAACGGGGAGGGAAGCGGAGGAATTAGGGGTGGCATGGGGCATCGGCAGGAACTTTTAGCTCTGTCCTCAGAGAGGTCTAGAAGTGGCAACAGCCCAGGAGCAGTGAGCAGCCCCAGTACTCAGACTCTGGTTTCCAAAGAGCCCTGGAAACTAAGCTGCAAGGAACCAAGGCTCTGCAATGGACCAAATGTGTCCCCCAAAATTCATGTGTTGAAATCCTAATCCCCAAGGTGACGTCATCAGGAGGTGGGGCCTACCACGAGTGCCCGTAGAAAAGAGACCACAGAGAGCTGCCTCACTTTTTCTACCCTCTGGGGATACAAGAGAGTAAGAACTGAGAAGGGGCCTCCGCAGAGGCTGACCATACTGGTACCCCCGATCTCGGACTTCCAGCCTCCAGGGCTGGAAGAAATGTCAACCAGGTGACCACTTTCAGCATGGCCTGCCAAGGTACAGACTGACACCACGAGTCTCCTGGCATGACAGCCACAGCATTGCCCGGCACCGCCCTTGCCAAAAATGTCCAATCTGAGTCTGGCCAAGAGAAAATGATCAGACCTATCCAGCCCTGGACTCCTCAAACCTGTCCTTGTGGAGAACCCAGAGCGGAAGGGTGCGAGACAGCTCTAGAGGAGCCCATGGCATGGGAGAAGTAATTCCCTACTGGATCCCAGATTTTTAAGAAAGCTAAGGGCTGGGCGAGGTGGCTCACGCCTGTAATCCAAGCACTCTGGGAGGCCGAGGCGGGAGAATCGCTCAAGGTCAGGAGTTCGAAACCAGCCTAAGCAAGAGCAAGACCCTGTCTCTACTGAAAATAGAAAGAAATTAATCGGCCAACCAAAAATATATAGAAAAAATTAACCGGACATGGTGGCACATGCCTGTAGTCCCAGCTACCCAGGAAGCTGAGGCAGGAGGATCGCTTGAGCCCAGGAGTTTGAGGTTGCTGTGAGCTAGGCTGACACCAGGGCACTCTAGCCCGGGCAACAAAGTGAGACTCTGTTTAAAAATAAATAAAGATAAAAATAAAGCTACGCAGGACATGCTTGGGACACTGGGAGCCTTGGATAACTGTGCCGTGTCCTTGTTAGCTCCAGGGAGGTCCTCGTTCCTGGGAGAAGGAGATCGCAGGACCTGGGCGGAAGGGTCACAGCAGCTGCTACTTGCTTTCCGGTGTGTCAGCGCGAAAGAAGGTATACACGGAGAAAGGCAAGATAGGGCAGGTGTGTCAAGACTTCCACAGTGGGCAAATCTGGGTGAACAGCATGCAGGTGTGCATTGTGCTATTCTTGCATCTTTTCTGAAAGTTTAAAATGTAAGGGGAAGGGTGGTGGGGGTATGCATTTGTTTTCTACCACTGCATTACAAATCATCACAAATTAAGCAGCTTAAAATGATACACCCATGAGTTGTCTCAGGGTCTCTGTGGGCTGGAGTCTGGGCACAGCCTACCTGGGTCCTGTGTGCAGGTCCCACCGGGTGTCGGCCGGGCTGTGTTCCTTTCTGGACCTCAGGGTCCTCTTCCTGGTAGGATTCAGCTCCTCATGGTTGCAGGCTCAAGACCACAGCTCCTGGAGGCCACTGCAGGGTCCTGCCACGTGCACTCTACCTCTCTCCTGTGGCTGACCACCAAACCTGCCCCAGCCCCTCCAGTGGGCGGGGTTCCTCTCGGTCCCCACCAGGCTCCACACCCTCCTGGGCTGCCCCAGGGCCTGGGAGACCTTACCCAGTGACCCCCAGCCTCTTGGGCGGCCACAGCAAACAGCACAGAAGAACACAAACGCCCGCCCCGCCCCAAGCCTATGGGCCGCCCCCACTACTCCTTCCCTCTGTCCCCCACCCTGGCACCAGCCCTTACCTGTGTGCCTCCCCCACTCCAGGCCCTTGAGATGGTCTGAGCTGGGAAGGGCTGTGGCCCTGCCTCCTGCTGCCCTGTCTCTTGCCCTGAGCACACCAGGCTCCCTCGCCAACAACCCTCCCGGGGCCTTGGCAGGGGCTCTGCCCTAATGCACCCCTTACCCGACTTCAGTCTTCCCTGGAGATCACCTCCTCCTGGAAGCCCTCCCCACACCCTCTTAGGGTGGAGATGGCCGGGCGCATGCCACATGCCGTGGCAGGCCTGGGTGGGTACTAGCCACCGGGCGCCCTCTCCCTACACCTGGACAGGGCATTCCGGAAGTGTGTGGGGAAGGCGCAACAGCGGTGGTGCCGACCCTGCCCAGTGGGTCTGTCTTCTACACCCCCCACACACGCAGGCTGCTGGGGCATTTTGTCCATTTATTTAAACAAACATCTGTGCACTTTGTACAAGTCCAGCTCCCAAGTGGGTGGGAGAGAGAAGGCAGCTGTGGGGGGGAGTCTGGCCCCCACCTGGACAGCAGGGCCAGCTTCTCCCTTCCTGCCACCTGCCAGCCAGCCGGAGGCAGCCCCTCCCCAACCGAGCTGATGGCTTCCCATGGACGGCCACCTTCCCGCACAGAAGCAGGGTGAGGGGAGCCTCTTCTCGAAGCAAAATAAATAGGAGGGACTAACCCAGACTGGGTGTGGGACAGACGCAGCCCCCCACCCCCGCAGCCCCAGGCCCTGGGGCAGCGCACCCGTGTTGGGGGGGAGAAGAGCCAGCTAGGGGGGCCGGGCCGGCCAGGCTCAGGTGCTGCTGGGGGAGGGCCGGGCAGTGCCTAGTACTGCCGCGTCACCTGGGGGGGCAGAGCTAGGCAGGGGCGGGGGCCGGGTCAGCCCCCGAGGCTTTAAGGCAAAGCAGGGTGAGGGTGTGCGCAGCCCAGGGCTGGGCCAGCCTTTGGCACAGTTTGGGGAGGGCGGCCGCAGTGACCGCAGGGCAGGGCCAAGGACGGGTGGCGGCTGCAGGAGGACCAGAGCCCCTGATCCCGAACCTCCCACACACCAGGGATGCGGGGAGGCCTTGGCCTCTGCCCGACTTGTGTCCCCAGAGTCGAGTTCCTGACCCAGGCCTGGCGGTCAGCAGAGCGTGTCCGTGTTGAAGGAGAGCTGGGCCTGGTGGGCAGCAGACAGGCCAGGGTGAGGGGGTATCCCCTGGCAACCCCTGTTGCCTACTGAGGGTGACCCGGCTGGACCCCGCTGGGGCACACCCCCTGGCTGGACCGAGCTCTCTTGGTGACTGGTGGCCACTGTGTCTGCATCACCCTCCCCACCCATCCTCAGGCGCTGGTCCCTTCCACCCTCATCTCTGCTCTGTAGCTCCTCCAAGGCCCCAGCAGGTTTGGGCTCTGTGGTTGGTCACTCATGGGAGTGACTAGGCCTGTCCCTGGCCCTCCCTGGTCCACTCTAGTCCTCAGCACCCAGCAGGCCCCTCTCCACCCTGTGGCCTTTTCTCCCCCACCCAGCCCCTGGAGCCTGAGCCCTGGAGTGGCCTGGGTGCAGTGGGCAGAGTTGCCTCCTGCACTAGCCCTGTGGAGCCTCGAGTGGCCGTGACACTGCAGCCTGCTCACCCGCTCCTCCTCGAAGCTGATGAGGCCCTCGTCTTCCGTGTCCAGGTCCTCCGGCTCGTCTACCACGAGTGCCCGGAGCTCCGTGGGGGTGGACCGGGGTCGGAGCAGGCTGAGCAGGCGGCCAAGAGGGGACTGAAGTGCCGAAGGTGGCTCAGTCTCCTGTTGCTCCAGGTTGTCGCTCTGCTTCTTGGCGAAATTCACAAACACCTGGTGGATGGAGGAGGTGAGTGGGCAGGGCAGGCCCGGCCCAGGTAGGCGGGGCAGATCAGTGGGCGGGGCAAGCGGATGGGTGGGGCAGGCTCGAGTGGGTGGGGGCAGACCAGTGGGCGGAGCAAGTGAGTGGGCGTGGCAGGCCAAGGTGGGCGGGGCGGATCGGTGGGCGGGGCAAGTAACTGGGCGGGGCCGGCCCGGGTGGACGGGGCAGGAAAGTGGGAGGAGCAAACCCCGTAGGAACTGAGCTTTAACCCGGTACTTACATTGTCCAGCGTGGTCTGGCTGACCGAGTAGTCCTCGATGCCCAGCACACCTGCCACCTGCTCCATCTTGCTGAACACCTGGGCCAGTGAGATGTGCTCCGACTTGAGCTGGTACTGCACCTTCGTGTGGTGTCGCTCCTGGGGGGCGGGAAGGTCAGAGGCTGCTCGGGAAGTGCCGGCCACGCCCAGCCCCCCGGGACACACCCACCTTGAGCACGGCCTCGGGGAAGTTCCGGTTGAAGAACCGCACCACGTCCTTGACGCTCTGGCTGCTCTTGGTCCGCACCGTGATCATGTAGCCGTCTCCAAACCTGGCAGGACAGGCGCGTGGCCCGGAGCCCAGGGAGCCCGGGGCGCCTCTCCTGAGCCCCAATCCCGCCCGCCACAGACCCCACACCCAGGCCCCAGCACCCCCGCTGCTCACCGGTTCTTCAGGTGCTGGATGCTGCCTAGGCAGCGCAGGCGCCCGTTCACCATGATGGCCAGCCGCGTGCACAGCGCCTCGCACTCCTCCATGCTGCGGGCAGAGCACGGGCTGGCACCAGAGGCGCGGTGCGGGGAGGGGACCGGGAGCACACGTCCTACCTGTGCGATGTGAGCACCACGGAGCGCCCCGTCTTGATGAGGTCGAGGATGAGGTTCCAGAGGAAGCGCCGGGCCTTGGGGTCCATGCCTGTGGTGGGCTCGTCCTGGGGTGGGCGGCAGGGTCAGCCGGCTGCACGCGCTCACCCACCGCACCTGACCGCCCCGCCCTCGCCTGCGCTCACCAGGAAGATGAAGGCTGGGTACCCGATGAGGGCGATGGCTGTCGACAGCTTGCGCTTGTTGCCGCCGCTGTAGGTGCCGGCCGGCTTGTCTGCGTACTTGGTCAGCTCCAGCTTCTCCAGCGCCCACCTCACCACCTGGCCAGGGAGGGCAGAGGTCAGGGGCAGACGTCAGGCACCCACCACGCCGGCTCCCTAGACCATCCCCGCCGGGCCTCACCCGGGCCTCGTCCTTCCAGGGAATGCCGCGCAGCCGCGTGTACAGCTGCAGGTGCTCCCGCGCCGTGAGCTCGTCGAACAGGGCGTCGAACTGCGGGCAGTAGCCGAGGCTCTGCTGCACCTGGAGCAGCTCCTTGAGCACGCTGGGGACGCAGCGGCCGTCAGCACGCAGACGCACAGCCACCTACCCCTAACCC
>VBSM01001392.1:0-12656 GCA_008086735.1 Cheirogaleus medius
TTCTGGGCAGCAGCCATACTTAGAATCTCCTGTGTTCAGGACAGCTCCCAACACTCTAGTGTCGTGGCCCATTTGCAGGACGGGGGATGAACACGTAACACAAAGAAACACACAAAGACAGACACGGACACACACAGATGGTACAAGACTGCAGCGCAGAATGCACCAGTCGTTTTATTCTTATACTCTAAAAATCAAAGTTACTGCCTTATACGTGACCACCCAGGCATTGCAGCAATGGCCATAAATTCCGGAACACGTAGCCTAAGGACACAGATGTCCCATGACTCGGGGTCTTAATGCAGCTGCTTAAGGCGATGGCCATAAGCCAGAGTTTGAGATAAGCACAGATAAGCAATGCAGCCACAAAGGGAAACTTTCCATTCCCATCCCTTCCGGCCTGGCCTCCTGCGGCTGTGCCTGTCTTAGGTTGTTCCTCCCTGAGGGATCTTACCTGTCATTGGCTAAACAGTCATCCCATGAGCTCAGGCAGTACCCATAAGGGCAAGATGTTTCTCAAGTGGCCTCCAGACCCCCAGGGCTGTGGGGCTGGAAACACGTGCTTACGTGCAGAAGCTCAAACTCTTTGTTATGCCTTCAAGCAGCAACCCTGTTTGTTAGGTAAACCTAAGCTGGAACGTATGACTCTCATGCCGCTCTGGGCTGGGCACGTATTCCTTCTCCTAAGATTAATTCTTAAGCTGCACAGTTATATGGCAAGTCTGCTACACTCTAGGAAACCCACCCCATGTGAGTCCCAGTCTGTAAACGTGTAGTTGCCTTCTCTCCAGACCCGTATTTTAAGGGTGGATATATGTGCAGTCTTGGCCAAAAAGAGCATTCTGTAAATGTGCATGGTGAGCCCCTAAATATCTGTGACCCTGGTGCACAGTGCAGGACTCACCTGTGGATCATGAGCTGCAGGTGTTCTGGGGAAATCTACCGTGGCTCCACCAAGCCCACGAAGAGCAAAGGTGGCTTCTCCATCCTGACAGGTGAAATGTCCACACTGAGGGCAAGATCTTGCATGTTGTCATCAAGCATAGATGGAAGGCAGAGGTCACCTTCCCTAAAGAGGGGACTGCCGTGCCTGACAACAGCCCTACAGATGCTGCTTTGGTACCCGAAGAGCAGCCCTGTGTACACTTCTGCCAAATGGCATCGGTAAGCCAAGGGTGTGGTGCCTGATCAGACTGGGAAGTGGGGAGCAGGGCAGGGGCATGGCCAGGGCACAATGGGGCATGAACACCTTTGTTCACTAGCAAGGGCTTCTTTCCCACCTTCATTTTATCTTACTTTCCCTCTCATTCTAAGACACCTTTTCCTTACTCTCAGCTTTGTTTTACCTGGGAGGTAAGTGTCTGCCTGGTCGACATTCCTTTCCCAGACAGCTGGGTGATCCCTCTGCTTTGCAAATGTCATCAATCCCAGCAGCCTGAAGAAATGCTCCAGGAGGGGAACCGCTTCCCCAAGGTAACTTGGCAGCGAGGAAACCAACCTCAGGTCCAAGTGTGCTTTCCCAACACCTCAGCATGCCCCACGTGACAGAGTCTCAGGCAGTGTCTGCCCTGTTCCTAAGACCTTCCCCCAACCAGCGCAGTGTCCACTGCAGCAATAACCCCAAACACTCCCACCCACCTGTGTGACCCTCTGGTCACTGAAAACTTCTTCTAAAAAACGATGAAGCCACTAGTTTCTGAAAAATATACCTGTCTTTGACCCTCTCTTCAGATATGGAAGACCTATCTTCCACGCTGCTCCAAAGGCTATGAAACAGCCAGTGAGGGGAAGGTGTGGGCTGCAAGACAATGCCATCAAGGCCAAGCTAAGAGGTAGGAAACCCATCTTCTCAAACTTCTTCAGGGACAGAAGGGGCTTCTGAGGGCACATGATATCCATTCCTCCACAAGAGCTCCAGGGCACTGGTCATATTTTAGAAGCCAAAATAGGCAATAGGAAGAGATGAAGTAACTCCTACTTTTCCCTAAATGCAAGTTCTAGGTTACCCAAACCTGTGCCCCCAACACAGCACACAGAGAAATCACCACTCTTTCTCAACAAGGAATTAATTGTTGTTTTGGGGGGAAATTTTTCCTCCCTGGAAATGCGTGGGAAGCATTTTCTGTCTAGAGAGTTGGGACAAATCTCCGCACACGGTGTGTTCAGCAGTGGAAGGGGCGGCTGGAGGCCCTTGGTTAACTTGATGCCTGCAGGTGGGACTTGCACAGGGCACAGGCTCCCAGCGGGGCGTGGGTGGGGAACGCCCCTGCGGTAGCAGCCGGCACTCCGATGCCACACCTTTCTACGGCTGTCTGTCCTTGTCTCTGATCTGTCTAATCCCTGTAAGAAAACTCTGGCCAGCAAAGGCAACTTTTTGGCAACCTGACTTGGTACGTGTCACTTTAGCAAAGAGAGCCATGTTGTTGCAGAGGTGGCCGTGGGTGGGCTCTGCCTGAACCTGCAGTTCTGTTTTGTGGTAAGTTGGGGACATAAGAGGCTGTTTGGGGCCAGCAATATCTATTCCGTGCCTGTGCCCCAGTTTCTCCTCTGGGAACTTCCCAATGTGTCATAACCTCTGAGCTTCTGCAGTCCTGGCAAAGGCAGCTCTACTTTTCCCCAGACCTCTGTTCTGCACAGGTGATGCCAGGGAGCTGCCCTTTTCCAGAGAAACTTGGGATGTCCCTAACCCTACATCCCCTCCACCAATATCTCCTGCTTTGAGTCCCACAGGGCTTACTCTCTCTGTGGCTGGGGGGAAATTCTCACCCTGGCACTTCCATAAGACGTGCTTAGGACACAGGGGTCCTGCCCCTGCTCCATGCAGATCCCTTGGTCCTCCAAGACGTCATGCTGCACCTGGAGCTGCCGGGCTCCTGCCCAGGGCATAAGTCAGTAAGGCCTTGGAAATCAAGTTACCTGAGGGAAGGGGTATGTCACTGGGATGGCTTTGAGCTTGGCTATGCTCCCTGTTCTCCAACTTAAATTTTAATTCACTCAGTAGCTGATTTTTAAGGTCTGATGATTTAGGATCTTGGGGAACTGATATTCCTGGTGGGGAACTTTCAGTGGTCATGGTCGTTTCTACTCTACCTGTATCTACATTTACCCCTGGGGGTCTGGGAAGGTGGTGGGCCAGGAGCAGCCCCCAGCGTGCCGCTCTCAGGGAGTGCGAACTGCAGGCAGACGCCTGCCTACGGATGGGAAGGAACATTACGAAATCACAGAGAAGCAATGCAGGATACTCAGTGAAAGGGGTGAGGGACGACACTTCCCACCTGATCAAGTGATTGCAGGGCGGCGTTCACACATGGGAAGAACAGGAGGAGAGCGCCGGGTGCTGCACTCGCCGGCAGGCACCGTGGCCAAGCTCCCTCCACCACCACAGGACGTGGTCAGGATGGACTGGGGACCTGCCTAGCGCCCGTGCAGAATCAAGACACTGGATGACAGGCACAGTACAGATCTGGCGGCAGCCAATCCCACTCTTCTGCAGCTCACGCCATCCTGTGCTTCCAGGTGCACGGCGCCAGGCTTTGCAGCAGTAGCCTTCACGTCACCCCCATGGGCTACAGAGGGAGCAGACTAAGCGGAGGCTTCTCTGAACCATGCCCTGTGCCTGGAAGCCAAGTGCCCCTCCCTCCAGCACGGCAGGATCTGAGCAGAGGGACTGAGGGGGGCACTGCAGGCTCTGACCTGGGAAGCTTCGGGGGACTACTTCAGCGGTCCTGGGGGGCAGGGAGAACTCCGCAGTGTGACCCCCAAGCCTGTGACACAGCCCACCACCTCCTCAGCCCTGGCTCCCGTCCTCCAGGTCTGAATAGCCTCCCACCTGCTCGGCCCTGCCTCTGCCTCCAGGTGGCATCAGCTCACTGTGGCACAGCCCTGCTTCCGGCTCTGAGGCCCTGCTCAGAAGCCCTGCTTCTGGCTCCACCCGTGTCCCCAGAGGTCCTGCCAGGCCGAGGACACCACTTCCAACATTCCAGCACTGCACCTAGACCCCAAGACACCACCCCTGAGTCTCCACCACTGCTGCAGGGCCGGTGGAACTGCTCCAAGGTCCAACGCCCAGCCAGGGACACCCCCCCCCCCCAGCCTCAAGCCACCATTATACCGAGACCTAGTTTGAGCAAATGCCCACAGCCTGGGAACCCATGACCACCACCTAGATAGCCTCACCCAGCTGCCACTGTCACCTCTGGGGAGACCCGAGACAGAGCAACTCCCCACAATGCCAGCCTCCATGGAGAGGGTCGCACCCAGCTCACAACTCGAATGTCCTACAACTATCTGGGAAACAACCCAACACCCAGCACAAAGATAATCCAGCACAGGCTTGAGCAGTGGCAACCACCTGTGAACAGGGAAATCAGAACAGCTGTATTACAGGCTTGTGGTGCACATGCCCTTCCCTTCCATGTCTACATTCCAGAGAAGGAAAAAAAGCACCATACAGGAAGCTCCCCTTTTTCTAATTAAGCAGGAGAGTTCCCTGCAAAACAGGTGCCCTGCAAACCTATTAGCCCTGAGTCAAGAAACGAGGTTTCAGATGACAAGAAACCATCAAAAGAACCCTGGCAACATGAAAAAACAAAACAGTTCAACACCCCCAAGGGATCACAATGTAGCTACAGTGGTGGACTCCAACAACAAGGAAATTGCAAAAATGACAGAAATGGAATTCAGAATCTGGATGGCAAATAAGATGAATGGAATTGAAGAAAAAGTTGAGAATCAACAAGAAGTCAAAAAAAATTATTTCAGGGAAATTAATGAAAAAGTCACTAAGGAGACAGACAACATAAGAAAGGATATGATAGAACTTAAAGAAATAGAAGAGTCATCTAGGGAATTTCAAAACACTGCAGAAAGCTTCAACAGTAGACTACACCAAGAAGAAAGAATCTCAGAGCTTGAAGACAAGGCTCTTGAGCTAACTGTGTCATTTAAAAAGGCAGAGAACAAAAAAGCCTAAGCAATCACTTAGAGAGAGATGGGACTATACAAAATGAACTAACATATTAATTATAGGTATCCCTTAGGGAGAAGAAAGAGCTAAAAGCATGGAAAATCTATTTGAGGGAATTATTGAAGAAATCTTCCCTGGTATCACCAGAGATCCAAACATCCAGATACAAGATAGTCATCGAACACCAGAAGATTGGTAGCAAATAGGACATCTTCAAGACACATAGTAATCAACCTGGTCAAAGTCAAAATGAAGGAGGAAATTCTACAAGCAGCTAGACATAAGCAACTGACCTAAAAAGGAAAACTCAACAGGCTAACAGTAGACTTCTTAGTGGAAACCTTACAAGCCAGAAGGGAGTGAATACCCATCTTTGATCTTAAACAGAACAACTACCAGCCTAGAATTTTATTTTATTTTATTTTATTTTATTTTATTTTATTTTATTTTATTTTATTTTAGACAGTCTCACTGTGTTGCCCGGGCTAGAGTGCCATGGCGTCAGCCTAGCTCACAGCAACCTCAAACTCCTGGGCTCAAGCGATCCTCCTGCCTCAGCCTCCCGAGTAGCTGGGACTACAGGCAGGTGCCACTATGCCCGGCTAATTTTTTTTCTACTCTTTTAGTTGTTTGGCTAATTTTTTTCTATTTATAGTAGAAACGGGGTCTTGCTCTTGCTCAGGCTGGTCTCGAACTCCTGAGCTCAAGCAATCCTCCCGCCTCGGCCTCCCAGAGTGCTAGGATTACAAGACGTGAGCCACCGCACCCGGCCCCAGCCTAGAATTTTGAATCCTGCAAAACTTAAGTTTCACAGCTGATGTAGAAATTAAGCCTTTCCAAACAAGCAAAGACTGAGGGAATTTGTCATGACCAGACCCGCCCTGCAAGAAATACTCAGAACTGCATTATAAATGAATCAGCACAATGGATACCCACCAGTGTTAAATCACCCAAAAAAGCTAAAGCTCACAACTCTTATAAAACAATAGCACAAGAGAGAAAACAAAGCAATAAGGTATTACCCAACATGATGAACAGAACAGCATCCCACAAGTCAATTCTCTCTCTCTCAACATGAATAGTTTAAATGCACCACTAAAAATAAATAGGTGGGCTGAATTTATGAAAAAACACAAGCTAAGTATCTGATGTCTCCAGGAAAAAAATCTAAACCATAAGGACTCAGACCAACGTGAAAGGATGTAAAAAAATATTCCACGCAAATGGAAACCAAAGGAGAATAAGTATAACCATTCACACATCAGATAAAATTGACTTTAAATCAGGTGTCCTCAAACTACGGCCCTCAGGCCACATGCGGCCCGCCCAGGACATTTATCCGGCCCACCCGGTGTTTTTGCCGCTGCTGCCTGTCCTGCTTAGCAGCCGACTCATCCCGGACCCACAGTACGCACTCTCCAATGGTCTGAGGGACAGTGAACTGGCCCCCTGTTTAAAAAGTTTGAGGCCCCCTGCTTTAAATCAACAATGGTAAAGACAAAGATAGTCACTATATAATGGTAAAGGGAACAATTCAACAAGAAGACATAACAATCCTAAATATATATGCACCTAACACAGGAGCTCCCAGATACATAAAACAAATGCTACTAGAGCTAAGCAAGGAAATACACAGTAGCACTGTGATTGCCAGGGACTCCAACCCTCTACCGCCAGAGCTGGGCAGAACCTCAAAGCAGGAAATAAACACTGGACTTAAATGGGGCCCTAAAACAAATGGACCTAACAGACATTTACAGAACATTCTACCCTCAAACTACTGAATATACATTCTTCCCATCAGCACACAGGACATTCTCCAAGACTGATCATATTTTAGGCCACAAAACAAGACAAAACAAATTTTTTTAAAATCAAAATCATACCATGTATCTTCTCAGGACCATAGTGGAATAAAACTAGAAATCAGCTTTGAGAGAAACACTCAATTATACACAAAGGCATGGAAAAAACCTGCTGCTGAATGTTTACTGGGTCAATAATCACTGATCCATGAAATTAAGATGGAAATCAAAAGACGCCATGACATGAATGACAAAGGGGACACAAGCTATCAAAATCTACAGGATTCAGCAAAAGCATCACTAAGGGGAAAATTCATGGCCTTAAGTGCCCACATCCAAAAGTCAGAAAGGCCACAAATTAACAACTTAATATTATATCTCAAGGAACTAAAAAAGGAAGAGCAAACCAAACCAAAAGCTAGCAGAAGAAAACAAATAACAAAGGTCAAAGCAGAAATAAATAAAATGGAACACATTTATCACCGGGGAGCTTTCCGACTGACTAGTTGTCAAGTCGTTACTAGATTGTTATCGAACAGCACGAAGCTCCTCTGCCTTGAATATCTCCCTGGACCTGTTGAGTATGGAAAAATGTTCCAAATTCTTCATCCTTTTGTCTTGAAGTCTTGCTGCTCCATCGTTGGAACTCATTTTCTCATCCATTGGCTTGTGTCCAGCCCCAGCTTGCCTTGTGGGCAGCTTTGGCCTGTATCTGTTGGTTAGTATAGAGTGCTTCTGACTTGCTTTGTTTATGCTGCTGTGGGGGGTGGCCAGAAAAGTCTGTCTGCCATCCTCTATTGTCTGGACATTCTCTGTAAGCTCATGGTTGGTATCAGATGGTGATTGTCTTAAGGCTCCCTGTCCTCCTTTGCCCACAGGTGAGGTGACAGGGAGGACATGATCCAGGCTGGGAACTGAATTTGTTGTTCTCACCTGTTCTTCATGAAAAGCTTTAGAGCTTCTTCTAAGGGGCCTGGAAACTCCATCTTTGGAATTTACCCCAGAAATAAGGTAGGTTGAAGAGGCAAAGTCAGGTAAAGATTCAAATGAGTCATTCTTTGAGTTAAAGATTTCCATGGATTCAAGGACCTTGGGGGGAAGACCCCATGTCACCCTCATATAAAAACTTTTAATATGGTCTTCCAACAGCTCTTGCTGGCTGGAACCAAGGACGCAAACCTCCTGGGAAGTATTCGGGTGGTGGTTCCCATCCACCAAAGATACCAAATTTCTGTGTTTTATTTGGCTGTGGGATTTCTTAGGAAGAGGCACTGTGTGCTTGACAGAATGACGTGAATTATGCACAGTCCTAGAAATCTGACTCTCATTGATTTCCTCAAATTTCTTGCTCAAGTGTGCTATCAGGGCATTTTCAAGTTGTTTTGGACCTAGGCTCACACTTGAGGCCCTTGAATTATTCCCTGGAAGACTCACCATGTGATGTTCTACGTCTTTCACAGAGTGAGATTCTAGACCCTTATCTGAAGACCTCTCTGGGTCACTCAACAGATGATCTTTTGGGCCATTCTCTAGGCTATGTCCCTGATCCTTCCTCACATCCTTCTTTAGGGAAGGCATTTCTGAGCATCTCTCATGGAAACTTCCAGATTGACTCAATCCAAAATTCTCTAGATCTTTACTTCTTTGACCTTTAAAGAAAGAGATCCATGAGAGTCCATAATGGCACTTTGACTCAGATGTCTCAGGAATTTTTCTCTGAGGATTTAGCAGTGACAAAGACTCATAGATCCTGCGGGGCAGGCCCCACCGGTGTTGGATGAGCCTCTTTCGAAGGTGGTGCTCTAGTTTCTTCCGAAGCTCACTGGTGAGAGGAAAATCTCCAGGAAGGATAGAGATTGGAACATGAGCCTTGGAGGAGTGGCTGACCAGTGTAAGGTTGGGAGACGGAGGACAAAAGTCTTTCTGAGATTTCTTGACCACAGAGGGTAAACCCCACACAATTTCCTGTTCTTTCTGCAACACATTCCATTCTAGGTGATGAATTTCAGATGGCAGAAGGTTCTGTGCCTCCTTCTGGGGTTTATGAAAACACACTCCACAGATCCTAATCTGGGATAGAGAATCAGGTGATAGGATTGGGAATGGGGATTGAAGTTGGGCCTGGGATTGGACTTGAGTGAGGGGTAGGGACTGAGATGGAGGCAGGGTTTGAGGCAAAGGTTGAGATTGGGCCTCAGGCAAGGACAGAGGTTGGGAAGGAGGAAGTACTGGGGATTCTTGGGCTACGGAGGTATTTGAGATTCCATTGAAGAACACATGGGTTGAGGAAGAGCCACCCAGGATGAGGACAGTAGACTGCAGGGACTCACTGTGCAGAGACGGGAGACCGCAGAAGAGCTGTATATATTTTTGCTCTAAATTGTCCTCAAAGGTCTTAGAATATATGCGCTGCTGATGCACGTGCAACTTCTCTGGTTTGTCTGTGCTGGTCCACAAAGGAAGGGAAACTGCCAAGCCATGTTTATCGGCAGTTGATGCTAACAGTTGGGCTGCAGAATTTAGTTGGTGGTCTGACTTAAGTGGCTTTGGAAAAGATCTTATTTTCTTTCCCTTTTCCTTCCAAATCAGGAAATCATTCCTCTTTTTAACTTGTCCCTCCAAGAGTGCCAAAATATCAGGGTTGAAAAAAGAGAGTTTCCCAGGTTCTACAAGGTTGGCTGCAGAGTCTCCCACAAAAGAGGCCTCAGAAGAGTGGAGGGCAGAAAGCTCTTGCTTGAAGTCACATGGTGCCAAGTTGGAGGGGAACAAGTCCTGGGCATGAGGCTGCCACCAGGAGAATTCTAAAATTGCAAGGCTTGAAGGGTCAATGCCTCTGATTGTTGGGACGTAAGTGGACGATTCATCAGTGCTATCTGGAGATGACATCTCCAGAACAGGCTTTGATAAGATGGAAGTTGATTTAGATTGAGTCACAGTTAAGGTGCCATCTGGCAGTGGTGAAGCAGACGGGGTTGGCGGTGCATGATGATGAGCCTGGGCATCAGTGGGATCCATTGCCAGGGATGAATTTCGTAAGGGGCCGATGTCTTGGGAGGGGATGGGGTCAAATGCAAAGATGGTCTTTACAGACAAAGTGGCCTCTGGCTGGAGAACAGGATCTGCTCCCTGAGTGTGATGTGGTGGGACAGGGGGAAAGGCAAGTGGCTGGGGTGGAGAAGGGTCCACTAGGGATTTGGAATTCGAGGAAGAAATGGGCTCTGGTGGCAGCGGGTCATCCAGTGGTGAGGGTGAAGGTAAGTCGGGTAAGGGGGTCATCAGCTCAGGTGAGAGAATGGAGGCGGGAGGTGGAGAAGGCTCAGGCAGAGGGGCTGGCATTAATACTCCTGGAGGGCTTACTGACAGAGTGGAGGAGAAAGTATGTGAAGACTCTGTCACAGAAACTGGATAACCTAGAAGTGACACAGAGGGAGCAGCATCTTCCAGGGACTGTCGGAGCAGCACTTTCATGATCTCAGCAGTTGCGCTGTTGCACACATCACAGAGTGGGTCTGGACATAACAGCTGACGAAAGCTCGTGGTATCATGATTGTCACCCCAGGAGCTGCAGAAGACAGGAGGTACAAAGCTGCAGCCAGAACCAGAACGAGGAAAGGGGTGCATGCTAGCCTAGCTGGAGTGGGGCCAGCTGAAGCCTGCTACCCCTCACCTCGCCCCCACCCATGACTTCACAATATACTCTCTACCCTCTCCCCAATGACTTCATTCGCAAACCCATTCCCATAGCTACCCCCTCCCATGACTACGGCAGCGTGCACTGAATCCCTGAAATACACTGAACACGCTTTAAAAAGGGACCAGGAAAGGGGAAAGATTAATCACCTTATCAGAATAGAAAGCAGCTTTCTTTCCTCCTCTGCTTTGCACTGGTGAGTTCTCTGACCTGGGAAACCAGGAGATTAAGCCATATGTAAGGAAGGCAGAAGCATAAGAATCATAAAGGAGTCCCTTTATGGGAGACCCCTGGGATATTAAACTCTGATAGCCCCAAAATCAGCAGACAAGGTCAAGTGGTTAACAATATTAACAAGGTTCATGTGTGTATGTGGCCTCATTTATAAAGTACTTTCCCATACTTTCCCCACATGATGCTGAAAACCACACAAAGCACATACGTCAGTGGTTACCTCAAAGAGGAACCCAAGCACCCAGGAAGTCAAAGTACATATACAAAGTCAGGAGATGGAAGTTCTGACTCCAAATCAACCGCTAGTCTCCCTTGACACCTCACGTGGCCACCTACTGGGGAATACCTTTGCCCAGGTCCATTACTGCTTCCTGCCCACAGATGGGCAGAGCAGGGACTCTGAGAAGTGCCTCAGGTCCCGTTGCCTTCCCGTGAGCCCTCCTCTGCGGGCTCTGCTTTCCAGCAAGTGACATCCTCGGAGATCACGAACCTGGGACCTCACAGAAGGAACAGAAAGGCCCCCCTTGGAGAGCTCAGGTCACACAGACAGAACCTTACCTTTCAGTGTCCCACCTTTCCTTCTCCTCTTGGCTCTGCCCTTATGTTGAAAACAAAAAGAAAAGAGTAAAAGGCTGGGACTCACGTCTCTCACTCCTCTTCTCTAGGAAGCTCAGACTTTCATTATCCATGAATAATATGACTCCCCATTTTAATTAACAGAAATGTGTTTCTTATCAATTTTTTTTTTTTGAGACAGAGTCTCACTGTGTTGCCCAGGCTAGAGTGCCGTGGCGTCAGCCTAGCTCACAGCAACCTCAACTCCTAGGCTCAAGTGATCCTCCTGCCTCAGCCTCCCGAGTAGCTGGGACTACAGGCATGCGCCACCATGCCCGGCTAATTTTTTCTATATATTTTTAGTTGGCCAATTAATTTCTTTCTATTTAGTAGAGATGAGGTCTCGCTCTTGCTCAGGCTGGTTTCAAACTCCTGACCTTGAGCGATCCGCCCGCCTCGGCCTCCCAGAGAGCTAGGATTACAGGCGTGAGCCACCACGCCCGGCCTCTTACCAATTTTTAAAAGTGATAAAATATTTCCAATTTTTCCTTCTTTGAAAAATTCAAAGAAGGATTTTCTTTTTGTAAAATCCCCACTTGATGTACGCAGAAGTCTTGTGCTCAAGGAGGACACAGAATCAGAAGGCAACAGTCACTGCTCCCTCAGAGGACCCTGTATCCTGGGGACAGAGTTCGCAGGCTCTCAACATTGCTCTCCTGATCAGCCGGACATAAAGGAAGGCTTGGCCAAGTGACACCTGACATGGAAATGTGACTCGACATCAAGTGTCAGGAGAGACTGTTCTCCTTCAGAGAACCCACACTTTCTAAATATGCCAACCCAAGACCATGACATCACTGTTTGGGGTTTTATCCTGGAACCCTCCACCACACCCACATTGGCAGCTTGTGAGCCTGAGGTGGAAACCTTGGTCCTCTTGAACCCCAAGCCCTGCACACCTTCCTTTGTTCCATCACTCTCTAAGCCACCCAGACTCGTTCAGAAACGTGGGAATAGGAATGCGAAACAACAAAGAATCTCTTTTGGACGTTTCTTACCTTTCTGATGTCTTCCTTTTCCCAGGTGGTTGAAAAAAATGATTTCATTACTAGGTAGAACAGGTACAGAAACAGTAACCCCAGTCCACTCAGAAAGACCAATTGGGGGTCTGTATCCAAAACAGTCGAGCCGAAGCTCAGCCATGGCTGTGTGTGGCAGCTCGGGAAACAGAGAATGTTCTCCATTGTGTGAATGGCATGGCTGCCCGAAGCAACTGAGCGCTGAGGATGCCCGTGCTTGGCTATAGTCCCAGGCCTGAATCACAGAGCACAGAAGAGTCACAGAGGGTTTCTGAGGGTGGGGAGGGGACAACAGGAGGAGGGTGTGGCCACTGCCCCTCCCCCCC
>VBSM01001392.1:12756-31203 GCA_008086735.1 Cheirogaleus medius
GCTGTGAGCTAGGCAGACACCATGGCACTCTAGCCCGGGCAACAGAGTGAGACTGTCTCAAAAAAATAAATAAAAATAAAATAAAATAAAACCTAAAGTCCTTTTATACTTATTTTTATGCATGTTGAATAGTACATATTTGTTTTAAAGTAAGCCTTTACTGTTTTGAATCAGAGGGGCTAACTCAAATAATTAAAACTAGTAATTCATTACTCAACATCCAGAAAACTAAAGTATAAACATATATAATTAAAACTTCAAGTGATCTTGGGGGCAAATTTGTAGCACTTATTTTTCTGAAGTTAGTAAAGCTTAAACTTGGGGTGCACATGACCCAGTGAGACACCAACCATAGCAGCCAAGCCAGTGCCTGTGTCCCTCCTCCCCCCAACTTCAGGTAGCGCAGCTTAGGGAGAGTCTTCTTCCACCTGGGGAAAGGAAAGGGAAGCGTTCAGAGGACTTTGTTTTGCAATTTGGGTAAAAGCTCAGCCACATGAGTACCAAGCAGACTCCTGAGGCCCCTGGGTCCAGGCTTTAGTTTCTGGAGGACATTTCTGGACCCACCCTGGGCAGAAGAAAACATGCTGGCCTGAAGGGAAGGATGGGTCCTGGCAGGATTCACCACCTGTTGACTAAAGAGCCCTTGGGCTTTGAATAAACTTTAGAGGCAGCCAGGCAGCAGTCACCATGGGCTCTGGGTGAGACCGGGCTGGGTTCAGGTATGACCTGGCGCTGGTGGTCATGAGGGAGTCGCCACATCACTCCTCCCCAACTCTAGCAGCCCAGCACAGAGAGTGAGGGAAGAGAGTCAGAGACTTTGCCTGGTAACCCAGGGAATTCTCTTGTATCTTACCCAAGCTCACCAAGGCAGTACCACCAGGAGTCTGCAAGAGTCACAGCATTACTGGGCTTGGGGCGCCACCCAGTGCTGATACAGCTGCAGTGACCAAAGACTTAGACCACAAAACTCAATTCCACTTGAGTATCTGGAAAGCTATCTCAAGAATGGGTTCCAACAAGCCCAGACTGTGAAGATTAAAATAAATACCTAACTCTTCAATGCCTAGACATTGATGAACATCCACAAGCATCAAGAACATCCAGGAAAACATGATCCCACCAAATGTACTAAATAAGGTACCAATGACCAATCCTGGAGTGATAGAGATGGGAGATCTTTCAGATAAAGAATTCAAAAATAGCTGTCCTGAAAAAGCTCAATGAACTTCAGGACAACATAGAGAAAGAATTCAGAAGCATGCCAGAGATATTTAACAAAGAGGCTGAAATAATTAAAAAAAAAAAAAGCAGAAATTCTAGACTTAAGAATTCAATTGACAAACTATGAAAAGCATCAGAGTCTCTCAATAACAGAATTGACCAAACAGAATAGAGAATTAGTGAGCTTGAAGATAAGCTATTTGAAAATACAAAGAGAAAAAAGAAAAAGAATGAAACACACCTACAAGATCTATAAAATAGCCTCAAAAGAACAAATCTAAGAGTTACTGGCCTTAAAGAGGAGGTAGAGAGAGAGACTGGGATAGAAAGCTTATTCAAAGAAATAATAAAAGGGAACTTTCCAAACCTAGAGAACGGTATCAATATTCAGGTACAAAAAGGTCATAGAACACCAACCAGATTTAACTCAAACAAGGCTGTCTCAAGGCATTTAATAATCAAGTTCCCAAAGGCCATGGATAAGGAAAAGGTCCTAAGGAAAGCATGAGGAGAGAGAGGAAAAAATACATATAACGGAGCTCCAATCTGGCAGCAAACTTCTCAGTGGAAACCTTACAGACCAGGAGAGAGTGGCATGGCATATTCAAAGTGCTGAAGGAAAAGAACCTTAAACCTAGAATATTATATTCTGCAAAAATATCCTTTCAACATGGCAAAATACTTTCCCAGATAAAGAAAAGCTGAGGAATTTCATCAACCTGTTCTATAAGAAATGCTAAAAGGAATTCTGCAATCTGCAAGAAAAGGATATTAACAATAACAAATCTTGGGCAGGGCCGGGCGTGGTGGCTCATGCCTGTAAACCTAGCACTCGGAGAGGCGTAGGTGGGAGGATTGCTTGAGCTCAGGCGTTCAAGACCAGCCTGAGCAAGAGTGGGAGACCCCCATTTCTATAAGAAATACGAAGATTAGATGGGTATGGTGCTGTGTGCCTGCAGTCCCAGCTACTTGGGAGGCTAAGGTAGGAGAATTGCTTGAGCCCAGGAGTTTGAGGTTGCTGTGAGCTATGATGACACCACTGCACTCCATCCAGGATGACAGAGTGAGACTTTGTCTCCAAAAGAAAAAAAATATATCTTCTGAAGGTATACAAGTCACTGAAGGTATACAAGTCACTGGTAACAGTAAAGACTCAAATACAGAATATTCTATTGCTGTAGTTGTGGTATATAACCACTTATATCTTGAGTAGGAAGACTAAAAGACAAACCTATCAAAAATAACTTTTTGAGAGACAGTATAAAAAGATAAGGATGGAAACAACAAAAAGTTAAAGTGCAGGGGAAGGGAATGGAGTTAAAGAGCAGAATTTCTGTTAAATTTCTTTTTGCTTGTTTAGTTACTTGTTTGTAAGTAGAGTTGTCATATGTTTAAAATACTTGGCTATAAAATGGGTTTTTGCAAGCCTCGTGGTAACCTCAAATCAAAAAACATGGAACAGGCCGGGCACGGTGGCTCACGCCTGTAATCCTAGCACTCTGGGAGGCCGAGGCGAGAGGATTGCTCAAGGTCGGGAGTTCGAGACCAGCCTGAGCAAGAGCAAGACCCCGTCTCTACTAAAAACAGAAAGAAATTAATTGACCAACTAAAAATATATAGAAAAAATTAGCCGGGCATGGCGGCGCATGCCTGTAGTCCCAGCTACTCGGGAGGCTGAGGCAGGAGGATCGCTTGAGTCCAGGAGTTTGAGGTTGCTGTGAGCTAGGCTGACGCCATGGCACTCTAGCGGGGGCAACAAGAGTGAGACTTTGTCTCAAAAAAAAACATGGAACAGATACATAAAAAATGAAAAATAAGAAATTAAAATACACTACCAGAGAAATTCACTTTTAACAAAGGAAGACAGGAAGAAAGTAAAGAAGAAAGAACCACAAAACAACCAGACATTAAATAACAATATGGCAGTAGCATGTCCTTACCTATCAGTAGCAACACTGACTGTGAATGGACTAAACGCTCCAATCAAAACACTGAGTGGCTGAATGGGTGAAAAAACACTAGCCACCCATATGTTGTCTGCAGGAAACACACTTCGCCTATAAAGACACACACAGGCTGAAAATAAAGGGATGGAAAAAGATATTCCGTGCAAGTGGAAACCAAAAGAGAGCAGGGGCCGGGCGCGGTGGCTCACGCCTGTAATCCTAGCACTCTGGGAGGCCGAGGCGGGTGGATAGCTCAAGGTCAGGAGTTCGAAACCAGCCTGACCAAGAGCGAGACCCCGTCTCTACTAAAAATAGAAATACATTAATTGGCCAACTAATAATATATAGAAAAAAAAATTAGCCGGGCATGGTGGCGCATGCCTGTAGTCCCAGCTACTCGGGAGGCTGAGGCAGAAGGATTGCTTGAGCCCAGGAGCTTGAGGTTGCTGTGAGCTAGGCTGACGCCACGGCACTCACCCTAGCCTGGGCAACAAAGTAAGACTCTGTCTCAAAAAAAAAAAAAAAAAAAAGAGAGCAGGAATAGCTATACTTCTATCAGATAAAATAGATTTCAAGATAAAACCTGTAAAAAGAGACAAAGAGGTAGGTTATTATATAATGATAAAGGGGTCGATTCAGCAAAAGGATATAATGATTCTAAATACATATCACCCAACACTGGAGCACCCAGATATATAAAGCAAATATTATCAGAGCTAAAGAGAGAGACTCCAATAATGGTTGCAGAGCTCTACACTCCACTTTCAGCCTTGGACAGACCATCCAGACAGAAAATTGACAATGAAACACTGGACTTAACAAGCACTACAGACCAAATGGACCTAACAGATATTTACAGAATGTTTCATCCAACAGCTGCAGAATTCACATTTTCCTCCTCAGCCTGTGGATCATCATTCTCAAGGATAGACCATATGTTAGGCCACAAAACAAGTCTCAAAAAATTCAAACAAATTGAAATTATACCAAGTATTTTCTCTGACCACAATGGAATAAAACTAGAAATCAATATCATATAGAACATTGGAAAATATACAAATATGCAGAAATTAAACAATATGCTCCTGAATGACCAGTGGGTCAATAAAGAGATTAAGAAGAAAATTTAAAAATTTTTCAAAACAAATGAAAATGAAAACAAAACATTGAAACCTACGGCATACAGCAAAAGCAGTAATCAGAGGAAAGTTTATGGCAGTTAAGTGCCTACATTAAAAAAGTAGAAGCACTTCAAATAAACAACAGTGCATCTCAAAGAACTAGAACAAAAGCAAAACAAACCCAAAATTAGCAGAAGAAAATAAAGAGCAGAACAGAAATAAATGACACTGAAGCAAAAAAATATAAAAGATCAACAAAACAAAAAGTTGTTTTGAAAATATAAACAAAATAGACTAACACGAGAGAAGACCCAAATCAATAAAATCAGAGATTAAAAAAGAGACATTACAACTGATACTGCAGAAATTCGAATGATCATTAGAGACTACTATGAGCAACTTTTCACAATATTGCCACCTGAAGCAAAGGTCTAGGACGAACTGACAGGTGTGCACCACAAACGGTGAAGTCCTAAGGAAAAGAATCTGTGACAGGACTGATTTCAGACTGCAGGATTCAGGAGGGCTTCTGGGTAATGCAGGCCCTTTTGTTTTTCCACTAACAACTCCAGTCGGTATAGATGAGAAAAGGACAGCCATCGATCCCAGATGTCTTACCTGTCCCACTTGATGGCATCATGGCCTAGAAAGAAAAGCTCCTTCTCAAGGTGCCAAGGAAACTGACAGCAGCTACTCACAGTGCTTTCCTGCCTGTGCTCACCGAACAGCCCTGAAGCTTCTAAGACCTTACCCAGTAGTATCAACTGTTTCCAACTGATTTTAATAGGATGCCAAAAAAAACCCTGCTTCTTGTTCAAAAATGCCAGGGAACAACTAAATTAAATCCAGAACAGTATTTCAATTCTCATTATACACCAGAATCCTTGTGACACAAAGTCTTTAAAAGAGGCAGGCATGATCTCAACGGCTGGAATTAAACCACCTTTAATATGCCATTGTGCATGGGTGAGATTTTCCACTTGGAGTGCCTAGTATACCACGTTTCCCTTTCTTGATCACAAAACTCAGAGAAAACGCTGTTCCAGCTATAAAAACTAGTATGTTGAAAATAAGTGGAAATAGGAAATAATAATAGAATTTGGATATTATATAATGAAAATTACACAGAAGAAAACACACATGAAGGCGCTGCTGACATGAAAGTCTTTGTTTTTAATTTGATTGATACACATTTGACAAAATATTTTAGAATAAAATAATCCATAAACAGGTACAAGATATTTACAGTAACAGAGCTGTGAAAAACGTAAAATTGATATATTTCTCAAACAGAAATAACTATAAAATTTCCTACTGTGAATCTGGAAGACTTTCAGTTCCTACTCATCACCCTGGTCTAAAGCCCCAACAGGTGACATGTAAGGCCCAGGAGTAGGACAAACACGCTTTAACACATTTGGCAATTAAGGATCATCTATTAGTGTGAGCTGGCAGGGAAATGAATGGCTGGCCAGATCTTAAAGTAAGAAACAGAATGGAAGACTCCATGGAAAACAACAAGGGACAAGAAAGACCTAACTAAAATCACACTCATCTTCTCTTAGTCTCCCATAGAAGAAGGCTGCAAACCAAACTATTTTAAAGACTTACTCAATTTTCCTCATTAGCAAAAATCAGCAACCCTGAGACTCCAACTTTCCATGACGTAACAGCTAATAAACATCTAAAACTGTTTAAGATTTATAAACTAATTTTACATGATCAAATAGAAAATAACTCTTATGATTTAAAAATACATTTAAGGGAAGGGAACAAAATTTTTCTCAAATTTATTTTTCATGTCTAATTCTTAAACATTCCAACTAATAATTTCTATTATCTGTAATTAGTTTCACACACAGGGATATTTCAACTGGACGTGTTTAGTACAACTTGCTCTTGATTATTACATGGAATGCCTACCCCTTCATATTAATATTCAAATATACTTAAAAAAAAGTTTTACCCATCTGGAATATACAGTAGAAATTTACTGATTTACAAGATAACCACATAAACAGAGACCATGAAAAAATAACCAAATGCTCATTCTTTGTAACACAACTGAAACAAACATGGTACATCATACACATCAACATCTACTGATCCAACTAAGCTATTTAATAAGCTATACTTTCAAAGAATAGTTTCCACAAACAACTTTGTATAGCAAATATTCACACCGTGTTTAAAAATCAAATTTGCTGCTCCTCTAGTGGTGGTTCAAGGGCTTCCATTAGCTTTTTATTTGCCTCTTCATTATGCCGGCTTTGACAATGAGTTAAATGTTTCTTAAAGCCCCTGGGGAAATTTGACTCAAAATTACAACGTGGACATTTAAGTAAACTTTGCCCATGGGCTGCTACATGATTTTTAAGGAGAGATTCCAAAAGAAAAGCCTTTCCACAGATTGTGCATTTGTAAGGGCTATGAACATTATGCTTATTAACCAAATGATGCAAAACAGCACCTTTTTTCATAGCACGACAGCAACAAATTTTGCAATAATACTTTCCTTTCCCACGCTTCATGTATTTTGCAATCTCCTCTTCAGAGATAAAAGCTTCTTTTTCTTCAGTGAATTGTAGTACATTTTTGAACTGCTCTGGACTAGTCACGTCCACTTTGTTCTCTTTGCTAAAATCAATGGATTCGACATCAACTTGCTCTTGATCACTGCTCGATTCTTGGCCTTTAATATCTACTGCATCCAAATCTGTTTTTATATACTCACTACTACTCAACTCAGCATCCGAGTTCTCTTGGTTGTCTTTCTTGAGCTTCTTTGAGGAAGGAAATAAAGTGTCTTCTAAGAGTTTCTTAGGTGTACCTAGTTCTTCCTGAACCAAAATATCACACTTCTGATCATCTACAGCATCTATTTGTAGTTCATCACCAAGCTCAACTGCCTTCTGAGATTCTGAGAATATGGCAGATTTGGGAAGTTCAGGGAAAAGGGCGTGCTTCCGGGGCTCTGGAAAAAGAGCACGTTTTCGTGGTTCAGGAGAAGCAGGCGGGGCTGTTTTGGTAGGCTCAGGAAACAAAGCGGGTTTTCTAGGTTCAGTATCAATAGAAAGAACAGGCTTCCAGATATCTGAGGCTGCCTTGGGGGACTCCGAGAGTCCAGAAGGACCTGGTTTTCGGGTCTCAGGGAAGACAGTAGGTTTCTGAGGTTCAATGAAAAAGGAAGACTTCCAGAGATCTGGAGAACCACCACGGGAACTTTTCTGGGACTCAGGAAAATCAAGTGAAGCAGGAGAAGTTTTCCGCTGATCAGGAGAAAGCTTCCAAAGGTCTGGTGACCCCGAGGGTTTCCTGAGCTCTGGAGATCCTGCTGGACTACGGACCTCTGGGGACAGTGGTGGGCCTGGTTTTCGAAGCTCAGGAGACACCGGAGGAACTGCCTTCCAATGTTCAGGTGACAATGTGGGTGCCGTCTTTCGCAGTTCTGGTGGGCCAGACTTCCAAGACTCAGGAGATGCAGAAGGAGATTTCCAGGAGCCAGGTGAGACTGATGAAGACTTCCAGGATGCAGGGGACACAGATGGAGTGGGTTTCCAAGGTCCAGGGGATATAGAAGGAATTGGTTTCCAAGGCCCAGGAGATACTGATGGAGCAGGTTTAGCTGGTTTCCAAGGTCCTGATGACGCTGCAGGACTGGACTTCCAAGGCCGAGGGGACCCAGGTGGCCCTGGCTTCCAAGAACCTGGTGACACTGCTGGGGCTGGTCTCCTGGGCTCTGGGGACACAGCAGGGAATGGCTTCCAAGGTTCAGGAGACTCTGATGGGGACGGCTTCCTTGGCTCAGGGGAGGTAGTCCGGGCTGACTTTCGAGATTCTGGAGATGCGGTTGGGGATGGTCCCCAAGGTTCAGGAGAAGCAGCTAGAACTGGTGACTCAGGAGATGAGGCTGAAGGTGGCCCCAATGTTTCTGGAAAATGAGAGTGTTTCTGGGATTTGGGATTAATAAAAGTAGCTTTTACTGGCTCAGGAGATACAGGGGCAGGTTTCTGTGGTTCTGGAGAAGGAACAGGGGCAGCCTTCTGCGATTCAGAAACAGATACTGGTTTTGGAAGTTCAGGAGAAGAAATAGGGGCAGGTTTTGAAGGCTCAGGAGAAGGAAGAGAAGGTGTCTGTAGCTCAGGAGAAACAACAGGGCCAGGTTTCTGAGGCTCCAGGGGACTAAGAGGAGTAGGTTTCGGTGATTCTGGAGACAAAACTGAGCCAAGTTTCTGTGTTTCCATGGAAAGGGCAGGTATGGGTTTCAGGAGTTCTGCTGAATTAGAGGGCATTTTCTGGTGTTCAGGAAAAGGAGGGCTTTTCACAGGATCTGTTTCTTTATTCAATTGATTTTTTGGTTTATCATTCCATTTGTCTGTGGATGAATGTTTGGACGTGATGTGGTAATATACATTAGAGTACATCTTGCTGGTGAAGAAACATTTATGGCAGTGAAATAACTTTGCACTTTTCTGGTAAAATATCATTTTACCTAACCCACCAGCATCCATTTCATCACAGAATTCCGGGTGGATGGTGCCCATGTGAATTTGCACATTTTCATAATCTGTGCCTCTGAAACCACAGTGGTCACACTCCAGTCGTGCTGATGGTTTACGAAGTTCCTGGAATACATCCATTCTTCCTTCTACTACAATACACACACTTATAGTCTTTAAAACTTTCAATATTGCTGCAATAAAGTAGAAATAAATTATTTTAATAAAATGCTGTCAGTCTATTCTGCAACTTTTATGTCTAGAATAGTGTGTCTTATTAGAAAATGTCTCTTATTTATAAAGGGTATGAAAAGGACGACAATATGAAACTAATTTTTAACTGAGTTCCAGGTGCACTGCTAAGAGTTTTATATATATCATCTTATTTAATCTTCCTGGCACTATGACTCAAGTATTATTTTCATTTGCAAATGAAGGAACTGAGGTCCAGAGAAGTGAAGCAACTTCTATGGTCCAGGTTATAGGACTAACAGTGGCTCAAGGCTGATTCTAGAATTATCTCTCATGCGTGCTTTATACTTTGACTCTCAAACTCTGAATCCACAAGTCATCAGTACACAAAGATGAGTAAATATCAAAATTAAATCTCAGCTATAGAAAGCAGAGCAAGAAACTCTAAATACTTCTGAGAAAGTACTTAATAAACTAAATCCAGCCATGAAAAGATGACTTATTTTCTTAACATGATGCTGGCTTGACTTAATGCCAATATATCTTATAATATTTTATCCATCCCAATATAAACTATTTTATTCATTCACTTAATAAATAGTTTTGTGTCCTGTCTGTTCCGGGTACTTAGGTTTAAAGCAGTGCCGTGCGATGTGGTTGTTTGTATGGGTTGGGAAGGCAAGGGTATGAAGAGCCACACAGAGAAGCTATCAGGAAAGGCTCCTCTGAGTAGGATACTCCAGCAGAGATCCTGGATGATGCGAAAGAACAGACCCAGCAAAGGGCAATTCAGAGAGGACACCCTTGAAGCTGCAACTTAGTTGCCAGAAAAGATGATTTTTAAAATTTTAAGCCAGTCTTCTTATGGCAAAAGTAACAGAAGTTCATAGTTAAAAATACTCATTCACACAGTACCAGATACTCACATAGTATCAGTCCTCAAGGGTAGCCACTGTACTTATCTGTCACTGAAGAAATGTTCTAGGCATATACAAATCCACACACAGATTTCACACAAATGGGATATTAAACATATTACTTGGCAACTTGTTTTCATTTAAAAATTTATCTGGGACATTTTTACATAAGGAGTAAGCACTACATTTCCTTACACCCATCTTTGCGGGTGAGGGTATTTCTGCAGGGAAAAATTCCTAGAAGTGGATTACCTGGCTCAAAGGACATTTGCATTTAACACAGACACATCTTACCAAATCCTCAAGAAGTTGTAGTACTACTACACACCAACAGTATAAATGTAAGGGACAATTTCCTAACTCCCTCACCAACACTGAGTATAACTAAACTCCTAATGCTTGCTACTACTCGAGTAAAAGATACTATCTCACTATTGTTTTAATGTGCTTTTCTTTAATGAGAAAGACTGAACACTTTCCCTTATTAGTCATGTGCCTCTTTTCCTATGAAGTGCTGGTTCATTTTCTTTATCCATTTTTATTAATGATTTGTAAACGGTCTTTGTATATAAAAGAAATCATCTCTTTTATCGAAAATATTTTCCCAGTTTATCATTTGTCTCAACTTTGTTTATGGTAGTTCCTTTTGGCGGGGGGGAGTGAGTTTTTTTGCTTTAAACCACATTCAATTGGTTTACATAAAAATTAAAACCTTAAGACTGTTTTCCCTTATGACTCTGGGTTTTAAATCATGCTTCCCTACTTAATTAGTTTTTTAATCACTTAGCAGTTTTTCCTGGTTTTGATAATTTTATTTTTTTTAATATTTGTACCTATAATCCATGTGGTAGGAGTGAGGTAGGAATCCGGCCTATTTTTTCATCCCAAATCAGCTGTCTCAACAACATTGACTACACAACTCTTTTCTTCACTGCTGTGAAATGTTCCCTTTAGCGCTTACTAAATTTCACACACATGGACTCTACTCTGGACTCTCCTCTATTCTTCAACATTTCCATTTCTATTGCCCACCAACTTCCCCCTCTTCCATCTCACATTTCAGGCATGCTATTCTCAGCCTGAGACCCAACAAATGCTAAAACAGATTCTGTAACTAATATACATATTGAATTTACTAACCAAGTGGATTGCAAATTCTCATTAAATTACACTCCACTTACCTAAAGTACCAACCACTTCTGAAAGCATGCAATGTGCTCTGTGCTAACAATAACTTGAGTAATGATATTTTCTTTACCGTACCTCAAAGAACAGCACAGATCAGAAATACATTTAAACAATCTCCCTTTATTAATTACAAAAACATTAACTCAAAAAATTTAATAACATTTCTAATTTTGCCAACTTGTTTTTAAAAATGTTATTACTGACAATATTGTCTCCTATCACCTGTATAAGTGTTACATCATTTGCCCCATCCCCCCTTTTTTTGCTCTAAAGCTTAAAAAGGTAATAGACAGTTTAAGAAACAAATGCGTTTCTTCAGAAAGTATTAACTCCTGAGTTACCCAGTAGTTATCTTGTCTTTTAGAATATTGTTTTGAAGGCTAGAAGGACTATAACAAAAGAAAAATAAGTATTTTAGTACTGAAGAAAAATCTCTAAAAACAATGTTTAACTTACAAACATAATGAAGAATACGTGCAGAAATAATGGATTAACCATCCATCTCAGAGCCCAATATTCAATAACACTAGATGACTTTAAAGGAAAATGGAAGATGTGTCTCAATAACTCCATCAGGCCACAGGTGGCAATAACGAACAGCCGAGCTCATACTAAAGAGGCAATGTTATATATTATATAGACATCAGAACAGAGATTAAGAGCTCAGGCATTCGGGGTATGTATTATTCTCTACCCCTCCCACTGTCTTCTACCTACAACCAATTCTTTAGGCCAATCTCATACTTAAAAAAAAAAAAAAAGTCTAAAAAGCATGCTACAGAATTTACTTCTTATATCCCAAATCTATCACAGATACGTACATCTAGCACACTAGATGTACTAGCATATATGTAGTATATACTAGATCTAGCATATATGTTACTATATATAGGCATGTATGCTTTTACAGAGAGTTTTTCTTCAAGAACTCCAAGCATTTTTCAAAAATTTTCTCATCATATTCTCCTAAGCATTAGAAAATGAGACATTTTAAAAGCAAACAAAAAGTACATGCAAAGAAATGCTAGTGGAATAACACTTTGTTTAAGTCCAGGACTAATGCTTTTAAAGTGGGGAAGAAACAAAGACCAACATGCTTTCCCTACTAGACTTACCAGTTGTCTTACTAAACACCTTAGAAGAGGTCTTCAAAGGGCAGGCAGTCTACATGGCTTTTTGACTAAGCCACAGAAAACAGCCTACAGCATATGAAGAACAACAAAGATGAGAAGCTGAACCTGAAAAAAACCAAGAGAAGATAAACAAAACTACACCTCTGATAATTTGTGCCCCTATAAAAGAATCCTGTGTTATTTCTCTCACCATCCCACCCCTCCGACAGTGAGAGGGTTCTAATATAAGCCTGGATGCTCGCTTTAATGAAATGACACCAAAGACTGCAATACGTACCAGCCCTGTCTAACACCCCTTTAATAATCCATACAGAATCATGCCCATGTGCATAACCAACCCCAGCTTACAGTCTCAGGACACTAACCTACATTTTTACTTCTCGGATGAGCACTGAGAAGACTACTGGTGTGGGTACAAACTGTAACAGCTGACTTCTGTCAATTATCAATATTACACAGCGGAGTAGCAAATTAACAGTGGAGGAAGAAACGACACAATCCATAGAACCAAGGTGCAAAAAAAAGGACTCTGGGAGGAAGAGGATGGTGGTGTCCTGACACTGAGGAGGAATGGAGAGATCTGCTTTAGTGACTGCTCTGGCTCTTATCTCCCCGCATGCACGTCAAAGAGAAGCACCGTGGCCTGGATGAGTTTGCTGACAAGAGCAGAATGGGGTGAACTGGCCACGCACAAGCTAGACAACAGCACAATATACTTCTGATAAGCTTCAGCACACTTGCCCACCCCTCCCTCTATTCCCTACACCTTGTCACTGCTTTAATTCTGACATCTGATCTCCTTGCCAATTTCCCTTCCTTCCAACCCATTTGTCACACTGCTACCAATGTCATCTTCCAAACGTAAAAGCCTAATACAACTTGCCTGCTCACAATTCCTTAAAATACATACAGTATAAATTAGAACATGGCATATAAAGCTCTTCACAGTCTGGCCCACAACCAGACTGCGTTCTCAAAATACTGACCCACATGTAATTCCCTGATTCTTCAAGCTTCTGGGCCTTTGCACAAGATATTTCCTCTCCTTTACGCTACCTGTCTCACCACTCAGCTACCAGGCAAATTCTATCCTTCGGGCAGGACATCTTTTTAAGTACAGTCGTCCTTCAGTACATGCAGGGTTGGTTCCAGGACAGCCCAAGTATACCACGGTCTGGGCATACTCAAGTCTCACAGTCTGTCCTGTGGAACCAGAATATACAATGTCAGCCTCCGTATATGCAGGTCTCAAGTCCTGTGAATGATGTATTATTCCTTGGGTGGACCCGCATAGTTCGAACTTGTGTGTACTGGTCAATTCCCTGCTCCCTCCCGTTCTCCCTGGGACCCCCAGCTGTACGCATACTTCTGGTTCAGCAGTCACCCCTTTGGCACCACAGCCTGACTCCACAACAGACTGTGTGCTTTCAGAGAGGAGGGACTATCCATTTATTCGCCCCTGTAACCCGTGCACATCCCTGGCACAGTGTGTGCTCAGAGAGTATCTGTCAATTCTAACATTCTCTCCATAAGACTGGAGCCCCAACCTTAGATTCACATGACTTTAAAACCAGAGAAGACCTGAGCTACCATCTATCTTCAGAGTCATAGGGTTTGGGGGCATGAGAAGAGTTCAAAGATGATCTACTTTAAAACTTCAATTTATAGTTGAAGAAACTCAAGCCTGACATTAAATAGTTTGCCAAAGATCAAGCAAATGATCAGCTTCTGATGACAGAAAAAGTTCTGCCTATCTGCCCTGCCCTTCAGGTTCTTTCTGAAGATGATTAAACTAATACAGTGGAATTTAGTGAGATCTTTAAAAGCCTGTATAATAACTTGAAATCAACAAGTGCAACTGGAACATTTAGAGCCCACACCCTACATGGATAAACACAGGACTGCAGAGAACTGTATCCCATACTCTGCACTGGGCAGAGTAACCCAGTGATCACTATTCCAGCTCTGGGCAAGAAAGTCACGTTAGATTAGAGTCCCTAACCAACCAGAGAATATACAAAAGAAAGCAAGCATGACGGCAGGTAGCCTTTAAAAACATGCCATTTATGAATACAGACATTTAACTTCACAAGGGGAAGAATTATGGATAATATGTAAGCTGTCTAAGCAGCAGCAAAACAGATTTCAGCTCAACACAGTTTTATAAACTGCTCCATCATGAACTTGAACAAGACACTTTGTCAGGTAGGAGCAAGCCATAATTAGAAGCTGATAATCAGTATAGGACTAGAAGGATCCTCAGAGGACTTGAATCAAACCTCTTCACTTTACAACTGAGAAAACTGATGCAGAGGGAGAGACGTGACTTGTCAAAGAACACAACAACAAGGCCGCAGGAAGCAAAACAAGACCACATTTTCCTGATTCTGGGTCTCTGCTGTAATACAGCGCTCTCTTTCCCATGGAGCAGAATGATCTACAGGGATGTTACAGAATTGAGTTCCAGATTTCAGCTTCTATGCAGAACCTAGACAGCTGAGATACCTTTCAGCATTTAAGATTCTAGCACACTTTTTAAATAAATTTCAGCGCTCCTACCCTAACTATAAAAGTAACTCTGAATTGGTCAGATTAATAAAAATTTCTCATTCTATTTTTTGCTTCTACAGACTGCATGTTTTCTCTAAAAAATTTAAGTTCTGACCACTTGTGCTCTGCCAGCCCATCACCCAGTATGCTCCAACTCAAATGCTATGTCACATGGTTTATCACACCTATTTTCCATTTCCCATTCAATTTTTTTCCTTGAAGTCTAACATCATTGATTTAAAATACATGTGATATAGTGATGTACAAATTTTTAGATTAAAATTCAATACATAGAGCATGTTTAAAGCTAAATGGGTTCTATTAGTCTATATACATACTAGCATTGTTTTTCACTTTAGCTGATTTTTTTAAAAATACACTTATTTTTGATTAGTTTTAAAGAAAAACTGAACAGACAGTATACAAGAATTCCTATATATCTCCTTCCACCCACTCCAAGAGTTTCTCCTATTACAGATTGAGCATTCCTAATCAAAAATCCAAAATCCGAAATGCTCCAAAATCTGAAACCTTTCTAGTGCTGACATGACTTTCACTGGAGCATTTCAGTTTTTTAGATTAGGGATGCTCAACCAGTAAGTATAATGCACATATTTCAAAATCTGAAAAAAATTCAAAATCCAAGATACTTTTGGTCCCAAGCATTTCAGATAAAGTATACTCAACCTGTATTAACATCTTGCATTAGTGTGAGATATCTGTTACAAATGATGAACTAATATTCATTTATTACTATTAACTCCACAGTTTACATGAGGAGTCATTCTTCACATTGTACTTTTAAGGGTTTTGACAATGTATGCCATGTATCCACCATTACAGTGTGGCACAGAATAATTTCACTGCCCTAAAATTTCCCCAGGCTCCTCACAACCACTACTAATTCTTTACTGTGGTTGTGCCTTTCCATATTTTGTTTTTTTCTGAGACAAAGAGTCTCACTCTGTCGCCCAGGCTAGAATGCAGTGGCCTCACCATAGCTCACTACAACCTCAAACTCCTAAGCTTAGGCAGTCTTCCTGCCTTAGCCTCCCCCCTTGGCTAATTTTTTTTCTATTTTTTATAGAGACGGGGTCTCATTTTTGCTCAGGCTAGTCCACTTAACCATTTTTAAAAACACAATTTAGTGACATTGTAAGTACACTCAAAATGTCATGCAACCATTACCACTACCAAGTTCTAGAGCTTTTCATCACCACAAACAGAAACTCTCTACCCATTCCACTCTTCCACCAGCTGGTAATCTCTATTCTACTTTCTGTGTCTGAGCGGGATCATACAGTATTTGTCCTTTTGTGTCTTATTTCATTTAATATAATGTTTTCAAGGTTCCTCTATGTTGCAGCATGTATAAGAATTTCGTTCCTTTTTAAGGACGAATGATATGTATGTACCACAACTTGTCTCCCATTCATCTGTTGTCAGATATTTGAAATGTGAATAACGCTGCTATGAACATTTGTGAACAAGTATGTTTGATCTTGGCTTTCAACTCCTTGGGGCATATACCTTAGGAGTGGCAGTGAGGACCCACTAAAGTGTTTTCCATAACTACTCCACCACTTTACATTACCAGTAGCAATGCACCAGAGTTCTAACTTCTCCACATCCCCAACAATTACTATTTCCAATTTTCTTGGTTAATAGCCACCCTAATACGTGTCAGGTGGTATCTCATTGTGGTTTTCATTTGCATTTTCCTAATGGCCAGTGATGCTCAGCATCTTTTCACGCACTTATTGGACATCTGTATACCGTCTTTAGAGAAAAATCTATTCAAATCCTTTACCCATTTTTTAAATGGGTTGCTTTTTGTTGTTGAGTTGCAGCTGTTTAGATACTGTAGATATTAACCTTTTATCAGACTTAAGATTTACAAATGTTTTCTCCCATTCTGGGGGCTGCCTGCCGGATTTTTAAACAGTAATAATGGCAGAAGACGATGCAGACCAGGGAAACTGCATCCAGGACTAAATTAGAAAGAGCGCCTTCCTTGTTGTGCCGTCCCAACTTCCCAGTGGGCTTTTAAACAGAATGTTCCACGCCTCCGCCCGACTGACAGACTCCGGGCCTCCGCCGCGACTCGCCCGGCACAAAGGGGCCCTCCCGCCCCTCCCGCCCGGCCTCCGGGAGCTGGTCCTCGCCCGGGCGGGGGAGACGCCAGCGGCCGGGCGCAGCCCCTCTGTCCTCGAACCCACGGCCTCCTCCCGGGACCAAGCCCGGCCAGGTCGGCGGCTGGACACCGGCTTGGGGTCTGCGGCACCGACCACACCCCTCCCCGGCCCCTCCCGCTCCTCACCGGTCCCGGCCGCGGCGGCGTCAAGGTGGGCGAAGGTCGGCGGGGAAGGCCCGGCTCGGGGTCGCGGGCGGGTCCGCGGAACCCTGCGACGCGGCGGCCTTCCGAATGGCGACGGGACGCAGCAGCCGGGATCCGGACGCGCGAACGTGCGCGCGCCCGCGCGACAGACGGGGGGTTGACGGGAAGCGAGTTTGGCGCCGCGCGCCCTCCCGCGCGGACCAATCAGATCGCCGATCGCACGGCGCGGCTGCGTCGAGAGTGCACAGGGGAGACGAGCGGCTCGGGCCGGAAGTACTGCGCACCCGCCCCGCCCCGGAAGTTCGGTGTGCGCCCGCCCCGCCTCCGCCGCCACGGCGCGCCTGCGCTGCGAGCACCGTAAGGGTCCCGCAGTGCTGGGGGGCGCGGGGTGGGCTGTGATCGTTCTGGCCTGCGGCCTCGTGGTTGCTCTCTCTTCGTTTTCTTGCTTTTTTGTCTTTGTTGTTGTATGAATGAACTTATTAGAAAACTAAAAATGGTGGGACACTGCCCCATACGTTCTGAGGGTTACCATTGGCATCAGTGCCCACGACGAAAGTACGAGACAAATAATGTTATTCGGTGACATAAATATTTCTAATCATCCGTCCTCCACTACACGTCCCAATCTCAAGTTATCTCCTTCGTTTCTTGTTTTTATTAATAGTTCCTATGAACTATTCTAATTAAAATGCGTACATGACTAATTTTGATGTTATCCGTCTGTATACTTTGAAAGATTGTGAAATTGGTTTACTTACACAACTTTCTACATCTGCATACTTTCTAAAGTTTTGCTTCTTATGTTAAAAGCTTTTCAATTTATTTGTTGTAAAATATACATGCCATAAAGTTTGCCATCTTAACCGTTTCTAAGTGTGCGGTTCAGTGGTATTAAATACATGCATGATGTGTAACAATCACCAGCACCCATTTCCATAACTCTTTTTATCTTGTGAAACTGAAATTCTGTACTCATTGTGACCCAAATAAATGACTGAGGCAAAAATCTCCATCAATGAAGGTTTGCTAAGCCAAAATTTTGAGAACATGCCAGGAAAAAACAGAGCCCCAGAGAAGCTGTGGCTGTTTTCCCAGGGGGAAGTTGGCATCTTCACTATTTTAAAGGCAGCAGGGAGACTCCAGAGTTCTAAAATATTTACATCAGACAGATTTCTACTTTGCCATCTTCCCAGAATCCTCCTTCTCTTCAATTTCTTTCTCTCTTTTGTTGAAGTGAAGAGACACATTAGGCCCTAAGTGCCTGGCACTGAGGTGGTGCCGCACAAGGAGGAGTGACGTGGCCCCTTTGCAGGACGGGGGATGGACATATAACACAAAGAGA
>VBSM01001392.1:31303-61579 GCA_008086735.1 Cheirogaleus medius
CCCCAAGATCAATTCTTAAGCTGCACAATTATATGGCAAGTCTGCTACAGAGGAGAGTCGGTCTTTCAGATTCTCTGTATCCCAGAATGCCAGGTAGACCCTGTTACCATAGAACAAACGACCTTTACCCTGTGATCCTGCTCCACTCCATCTGAGCAGGTTCACCTGGGTGAGCAGACAGCTCTTATCCACCAGGTTTACCTAGGTGCTCACCTGTGTGAGCAGAGGGCACTTAATCATCATGTTCACCTGTGTGAGCAAACAGCATCTTCTCAAACTCAGTGCAGGCATTTCCAGTCTGTTTTCTACTGTTTTTGTTCTATCTTCCCTTTCATGCCAAATTGAGGATCCTGGATTCTTTAATTTCTGAAGTAATTCTGATTTCTGGGATTCAATATTAAAATTAGATATTTTAGGTTATTTTCTCATTTTTGTTTTTGCAGCAAAAGTGATTCATTAAATTTTATTTAATAGCTTTCTAAAAAAAAACCTTTCCACATAATTAAAGATTTTTAAAATGCAAATAATAACACTTTGTTGCTGGATGTGGTGGCTCACCTGTAATCCCAGCTACTTGGGAGAGTGACGTGGGAGGACCACGTGAGCCCACGAGTTCCAGTCCAACCTGAGCAACGTAGTGAGACGCCATCTCTTAAAAAACAACAACAACAACAAAAACCACTTTGTACGCTGTAAATGTTAAATGTAAAAACAAGACACTATTTTACTTTTGTCTGAACTTTAAGGTTTTACAGATCAAGAACTTCTGAGAGTGTGAGATATGAAACAGGGTTCACTGTGGCTGCAGGACCAAATTTGAATGGCTCCTCTAGTTTCTTTTTTTCTAAAGTGTTAGAATGAGTTCATTATCCCAAAGCCCTATCTCAACTGAACTCTGAACAAACCACTAACATAAAGCAACTCTTGGAAGCCACAATCTAGATTGTGATGGGACAGTAACTCTGGGTATTTTTCATTGATGTTTCTTCTGCGAAGAAACAACAACAATATAACAAAACACCAAACATCCTCTGCCATTATTTTGAATTGAAATTATATAAACAAATCTATTGTAGTTATAGAATATTGAATAGTTCAAGATGAATAATGCAATAAATTCCAAGTTATTGAAATCTTGGTGTTTTGAAAGTCTCTCAGTATATTGGCCTGAACTTGAAAGTAACCAAAGAAAACAGAAATAACTCTCATGAAATACTGTACTAAAATTAGGCTCTCACAAACAGTTTTAAGATTCTATTGAACACATACTTCTCAATAGCTTATTTGAATGTTTTCTGAATCTACACTAGATATCAGGGGCCAAACTTGGATCAGGGAGTGGGTGGAGGCAGGTGAACTACAACTGCAGCCTGACAGACTTTAGGAAGGGGCCCCAGTCTCAGCCTGCGATGGCCTCCGGCTCCGTCACTTGTCGTGTATGTGGGAAACAATGATACTGAGCATTTGCACATGCTCAGAACCTACGCAGGATCACACCATCAAAAGAAGCAGCCAAACCCAGGCTGCCTTTCTGTAGAAAAAGTCAGAAAATTTTTCTACTCAAATTACTGCATTAATACATATTTCAAGAAATGTTAATATAATTTAAATGGCTGAGAAATAAATGAGAAAATTCTTCCTGTAAGAAATAATAAAAGCAGTTCAGATTATAATATAGATCTAATATAATTAACTGATCCACTTTATTAGTAATAAAAAACTATTCTATCTCTACTTAATTTATAACAATGCAAAATCATGTTAACTAAAACGTTAAGTTATTTATGAGAAGTATGACAAAATGCTATTCCTTGAGTGTGTGTGTATGTATTGAGCTCTGGTGTTGAGCTTCAGGGAATGTCAAAGTCTAGTTTTCAGAAGTTAAAAACATGATTCTTACACAAATGTAAAGTGAATACATATCAGAGATTTATGTACCTTATTAATGGTGGAATCCAGAGGAAGATAAAGCTAGTTCTGAGCATTCATAAAATTGAGTACGTATAGTCAATAGAAGAAGGAATGTGGAATCAGATGGCTAATTAGATAACAGAAGTGTTAACATCCTACAATGAAATGAAATAACCTCTTAGGCTATCTTTTCTATCTCTACTAGACAAAAATCTATAAATTAATATGTAACTTCATGGTGTGTGGTCCCTAATCAATAAAAAATAATAGGTCGAACACTAAATAATCCTTAGCCTGTCAGACATGACACAGAAAGCCATGCAATCACTTTTTGGCTCATTTCCTAGTTCTGGACGATTTTTTAACAGGACTAATTTAATAAGAATGAAATATTAAAATAAGTCAAGTCCATTAATATTTTCAACATGGTTATCAAGCCTTTCCCAGTGTATTTAATGTCAATAAGGGTATCTGATGTGTATGTCCTTGGAAGACATTCTTGTGACCTCATGTGCCAATCTGAAGACTCCAGGCTTATAAAAAGACTTTAACCAGTGCTGTTAACGCTTCTCATTAAAATAATCCTCTGAGATATTATCTCCAGGTTAAAATCAAGAACGTTTGTCCATGTCTGCACACATACTAAGTGCCAGAGCATGAGCTCAGGGGTGTTTGGCTCCAAATTCCACTCACCGGCCCCTACTTATATAAGAATTTGGAGATGAAACTTCGTATCCTTTTGGCTCTTGATATAGTTACTTAACTACTCTATTAGAAACTTACCAAAATCTGGTCAGCATCCTCTAAGTGAGTTTTGAGGACAAAGGAGCCATCTCTGTCCTGTTTCTCACAGGCTGTTGGCTGTCCGAGGCTCAGCCCACAAAATGAAGAAAGCCCATTTATATGGGAAAAGCAGACTGTCTGCTGACGTGCTCCGACCGTCATTAGTTGGCTGACGGTGGCCACGTTTCCCATGAGTGAGATTGGCCCTGGAAGGCTGAGGCCTCCGTGGCTGCTGTTGGAGAGGAGAAAGCAGACAGTAGGCAGCGGTGAGTGGAGAAAAGTGGACTTGCATTCCCGAGGAGGGGGCCATCTCTGAGTCACGTGCGTAGGCTGACCTGATTGGGACGTCCAGGGCCTGGTGCTGAGGCAGAGAGGGCAAGAGGACTGGCATCTGGGCCAGCATCTTCAGGACGGGTTGGTGATGCTGACGGAGGACTCCGGGTTGCACTGAGGAACAGAGCAGGGTTCAGCCTCTCGGGGGCTGTGCAGGAGGGACTTGGTCTGGACCAGGGGGACCAGGGCTCTGGGGTCAGGCAGACACTCTCCACCTTAGGAGAAGGAACTGGATGGCCAATCATGGTCTGAGGATCTTTGACAAGCTCCAAAACTGGAGAAGGAGGGGTGCCTGGGCCCCCAGAAGCCTTTGCTGGTGGCAGTGGGGCTCGCTCTCTTCTGCCAGGCAGAGTGGGCTGTGCTGAATGACAATCATCCACATAGCTGGCCCGGGTGAGTCCGGTGGGGACGGACAGGGCAGGTGCTCAATAAAGACTAGCTGAACACAGCAAGGAGTGGGCGAAAGGCTCCCCAGCAAGTGCAGCTGAGTTCTTCACACAGGGCCAACTTACCGTGATGCACAAAGCCAGGCTTCCTCCAACCAGTCCCACTTTGCTCCAGTGAGGGGAGCAGCAGAGGGCACTTTCCTTCACACAAGCCACCCGGAGAACGATGGTCACCTGCTCTGCTGGTTAAGGACAACAGAGCAGGCAGGATGACCACAGCATCCACCTGGCCCTGTGTGTGGTCACAGAGCTGCAGAGGGAGCCCCAGCTTCTCTCCTCCCCAACATTCTGTGTAAGGGCTGCAACCAGCCTCCCTCTCCAAGAAAGGACTTCCCCTACCTGCTATTGCCAAGACCGAGGAGGCGCTGGCAGAGCTGAGGACCTGCAGCTTCAGTGCTCAGTGGGGACACATTTTCTCCTGCACCAGGAGGAGCAAGTGCAGTGTTTAAGGGCTTGGGCTGTGAAGTCAGCCCAACCTCACTTGAACTTGCCTTTGTCACTTACTGTGTGTGTGTGTGTGTGTGTACGCGCACATGCGTGAGTGTGAACTTGGGCAGGCTATTTTCTCATATGTAAATGGGGTAGAATTGTAGTACCTGCCTTAAAAGGTTGTTAAAGCATAAGACACCATAATGTGTTCAGAGAACTTAGTAAAGTTTGTAGCGCACTGAATGTACTTAATAGATGCTAGATGCCATTATTACTTTATATTCTGATTGAATTATAGTAACAAGACCTTTGACCACTGGTAGGGAAAATAATATTAAAAATTTGGGCCAGGTGCAGTGGCTCACACCTGTAATCCTAGCACCCTGAGAGGCCAAGGTGGGCGGATCGTTTGAGCTCAGGGGTTCGAGACCAGCCTGAGCAAGAGCGAGATCCCGTCTCTACTAAAAATAGAAAAAATTAGCCGGGCATGGTGGTGCACGTCTGTAGTCCCAGCTATTCAGGAGGCTGGGGCAAATGGATCGCTTGAGCCCAGGAGTTTGAGGTTGCTGTGAGCTAGGCTGACGCCACGGCACTCTAGCCTGGGCAACAGAGTGAGACTCTGTCTCAAAAAAACCCAAAAAATTTGGAATATTTTTTCTTCTTCCTGGCGATGAGCTAGTACCCGTGGGGACTTTATTCTATCAAACACCTGGGTTATGAGATGCCAACTGGTGACTACCCTGAAAATGCTGCTGGTGGACTCCCGACCTGATTGCTGAGCTGCAGCAGGCAGGGGAGGTATCTGCCTTCACGGGTCCGGCATGACACCCTTCCTGCTGTTCCGACACAGGTGCAGGCTCAGGTCCTGGTGAAACAGTTCAGGCATCACTTCTTCATCTAGGAAGACTTCCCACCTCCCACACTGGACAAGGCACTTTATCATAACTGACTTTTGTGAGTGTGTCGCCCTCCAAAGTCTGAGCTCTCTGAGGGCAAAGACCTACATGCCGTATTTCTGGAATACAGAACTTTCTCAAATGCACAACCCAGCATTTTTCTGTCGACACAATGTGCTGCAATGTTACATATTGCTGGTTCTCAACCCAGGTTACACATGGGTACCACCTGGAGAGAGCTGCAGAAACTCCTGGTGCCTGGCCCCAGCCCAGACCAGTAGAATCGACGAGGGAGGGGCACAGGCCTGTGTGTCTTGCAGAAGCTTCCAGGCTGAGAACTTGGCTGTAAACGGTGATCCTCACCCCAGTCCACCCTCCGCTGTGAGAGAAGATGCCCGTATGGCAGTCAGAAAACCTGACTTTGAGTAAGGGAGGGCAGCTCAGCGCTCTCACCTCCGTTTGTCTTTAAAACGAGGATGTGTGGCATCCACCTCATGGAACTGTGAGGATGAAATGATTAGGAGAAAGTGCACGAGCAAGTTGAGCAACTGAGTCACGTTATGACTGTGAGGAGGCTGTGAGGTCCTATCACTGTCATTTTAGATACAAAATGCAAATCTTAGTGGAAAGAGGGCAACGTTCTTTAAATTACAGTCTCTGTGGACTCAGGGAGGGGTGGGGGAGGCGATTGAGCCAGACTGGATCCAAGGGGTGCTGGACCAAGCTAACAGTTAGGTTCCCCTCAAGTGAAATTCTTTAAATATTTGCTCAGCCCTCACTCAGAGGAGGCTGGGTACACACAGGGAGGTAGTGGAGCCTCTCTGTTATCTTAAGCTCTCAGCACAAACTCAGAAGGCAGGTAGTGACCACCCGGTTGTTCTTGCAGGAAGTTCCCTGGGGAAACCAAGCATTCCTCCCTCCTTCCACCGGTGTTCTCCCCCTGCGAGTTCCAGGGGATGGAACGTTCACCAGCTTGGTGCCTCCCACGTCCAGCTCATCCTCTTAATCTAGCTCTGCAGAGCGGAGGCCCTGGTGGCCTCCTCCAAGTGACCTCCTTGGGATCATTAAGGGTCACAGGATGCTCCCATGGGCGACCAGGTATCATGTGTGCTCCCCTCATGTGTGCCCAGCTTCATCCACTTGAAACAGTGACAGGTTTGGGGTGGATCATATTGCTTTAAGATGAGCAAAGAGTATCTCGAGGTTGCGCATCTAACAAATGAGAAGTTACAGGGTTCTCGTTTTTAAGAAGGAGCCTACATTTTCCCATGTTATTGCTTTCCATGGTAAGCTGGAGGTGGCATGACATTTAAAGGCTCAGGAAAAGTAAATAAATGGCAGAAAGAACCAGTGACTTGGGGTAAAAATCTGTCCTTTCATGTACGGGTCTGCCCATCTTTAAAACAAATGACATGATGACACCTCCTTCGTGGGGTGACTATCAGGACCCAAGAAGAGTAAAAACTGTGAAAGGCAGTTCAGGGAACAGCTAAGGCTGTGGGCTTAGAGTCAACATTTGATTTTCAGAAAGGCAAAAACACGACTCAGACATAGAATGAACGTGTGTCAACGTTTCATCAACTTGCTAATGAGACAAGGAGTTGGTTCAAAGGAGAGTTTTGGGAACAGGGGTTTATATAGTTAGCTGGTAAAGGCAGACAGAAATAAGTTTGCTGAATCTGAGAAAATGTTAATGGGACCATTTCCAAAATGCATCCTACAAAACCTAGGGGTAAAATTTTATGTGATTTCTTCCTGATAAAGTGTACAGACCACTAGAAGTATTTTGATTATAGATAACTATGAACATTAAGATAATTGAAACCTGTTTTTACCAAATGTTTCCCAATTATAGTCATTCTTCATCCAATTAAATATTTCATTATTTCTATCTCACATTGATTAAAAATAAAATGACATGCTAACTGCCAGATTAGCTTTCAGCAGTATGTATTTTTTTTGAGACAGAGTCTCACTCTGTTGCCTGGGCTAGAGAGCCGTGGCATCAGCCTAGCTCACAGCAACCTTAAACTCCTCAGCTCAAGGGATCCTCCTGCCTCAACCTCCCGAATAGCTGGGACTACAGGCTGTTAAGCACATTGGTGGCCTCCAAGTGATCTAAACTTTGCCCTGCATGGCCTTAGGTCCTGTTAATAATTCAGTATCTTTTTGTCACAGAAAATCTTTGTCAATCTTATGATCTTGTTTTAACACTGATGCTGGTCAAGCGTATCCGAACTCCTAAAGGAGGGGGTATAATGAGACTTCTCCGGCCTCCCTCCCCTTCATGGCCAGGAATTCAGTTTTACGGTTTTTCTGGAGTCCCCTTGGCCAAGAAGGAGTCTGTTCAGGTGGCGGTGAGGCTTAGGGTTTTATTTTAGTTCACAGTACTAGTATAGTTCCCACTCGTACTTGAACATGGGCAAATAAAAATAAGAAAAAGAAAAAAAAATCACAAAGGAATTCCTAAATGCAGATTTTTCCAATGTCCTTCAACAGGGACATTGGTAGGAGATTAACAGAGAGCCTTGGGGAAAGAATATGTTTTCAAATTTCTCATTTTACGGTTATTATTTCAGTTATTTTTACATATTTGGTCGTGACCAAGTTTTGAATCCATTTGGAAAGAGATGTAAAGTACCTACTTTTTTTTATACATAAATATTGTTTAAAACTTAGAAAGAAAACCCAATAAAACTAAAATCCATCTTAACCCTTCCTTCAATTGCTGTTAAAGTTTGGTATATTTTCCGCCAGTGTTTTTCCTAAATGCTTAAGTATTTTTAAAGATATTTCACTATGAGGTTTAAGTGGCTTCAAAACCAAAATACATAATGAAATATCCAGCTATCAGAAATTCTAGTCATAAAATATTTTATTTGTAAGACAATATTGGCTTAAAGATACATTTTCTTATTTGTGGACCAGGAAGTTGCAAGGCCTGGTACTGAGTCTTCTCACTGGCTTGGGCGTCTGCGCAGCACGTTTGCTGAGTCCGCACCGCTGGCCCGCGACCTGCTGGGTGTGCACGGTGGCCCGCGGGGCACTCAGTCCCTGCCTTCGTGGGGTTCCCTCTCCAGTGGGTGGGTGATGTAGAGAAGCCCAACATCTCCCCAGGGAAAGCCGTTATGGGAGGGGCGCTCGTTTTTAACTGGGGACAAAAGGAGAGCTCTCAGAGTAAGTGATATGTAAACTGAGGCACCACAGTGTCCTCTGAGGGGACCTGAAGGTGGGTGGCCGGAGCGCAGGGAGGGGCAGGAGGCACGAGATGAGGCGCAGACTCGACGGGGCAGGGTCCCACGGGCTTTTCGGACCGTGGCGGGAACCTGGACATGGCATGGTCCCGCCACCGTGCGCAGGCCTGGGGGAGAAGGGCCGCGCTGGGAGCAGGGAGAGGCCGCGGGCGAGGCGACGCCGGTGCGCGCTGCGCAGTACACATCAGGCGTCTGGAGCCCTGCAGAGACCGAGCCTCTGAGAGGCTGGAGGCGCCACTTTCCAAGATGAGAAGATGGAGATATTTTTTAGGGAGGACCCGTTACCTTTCGATATCTGTGAAGTAGCCAAGTGGACAGGCAGGTGTGTGGATCCAGAGGTCAAACGATACCTGGTGCTGAGAAGGTAATTTGGGAGATATTGGCACAGGGTGGCATTTTAAGCCACGGGAATGTATGAAATCACCTGGGTGCTGAGAGCAGCGGCCACAGGGACGGGCGGCCCACGGGCACCGAAGCTCCTCCGAGGGCAGAGGTGAGCGGCAGAGGGCCCACTCCCCAGGAGGAAGGTTTTTAAAAACAGGCTTAAAAATGCAATTATAAGGAAAACCTCTACCCCCACAACCCAATCTCTATAATCCGCCACTGCCAACTGCTAACTGGTGCTCATCTTTCTAGACATCTTCTATGCATATACAGACACCCTATCTCTGTCTCTCAACTTTTCAAAGCATAGATTCAATGCATAACTTGCACTCTTAACCGTACAGACATCGCGACGCTGGGTACTGTGGAACTATCATTTAATCGCCCCCCACTGATACATTTCTCCTCTACTACAACAGGGCTGTGAATGAAAATCTGGTGTTTTTATTTTCTGTGCATTTATGCAGGTGTATCTGCAGGATGTAGAATTAGAAGATCAAATGCTGGGTCTAAGGATATTCCCATTTCATGTTTCAACACATACGGCGATTTTGCTTGAAGAGTTTCCTTTGTAACACAGAGCTACCAAATCTAGCTGGATGCCAACAGACACGCAGAGGGAGGGAGAGGCTGACCATCTAGGAGAAGGAACCATGAGACAGCTTCCTGCTCCCCAAAACTAATTCCTTAAGATACTGTTCATTCTCAGTCCCCCAGTTTCTGGGACAGGCCTGTCCTAGTCTTGCATGGGCTGCCACAGACGAGGTGGCTTAGACAATACTGATTTCTTATGGTTCTGGAGGTGGAAGTCCAGGATCAAGGTGCTGGCCCACCTGGCTCCTGCCAAAGACCCTCTCCCGAGCTTGCAGACGGCACTGTCTCGCCTCACATGGTGGAGAGAGAGCATGACCTTCTGAGTCTCTTCGTACAAGGACACTAATCAGGGGACCAGGTACCCACCCTCATAACTTCATTTAACCTCAAATACTTCCTTACTATAAGCAGAGACACGGGGTGGGGGGGCGCTAGGACTTCAACATGTGAATTTAGGGAGGACGCAATTCAATCCATAGCAAAGCCTAACTCCAAACATCACGGTTTCTGTCATCTGTTAAGACATCCTAGAAACGTCAGCAGTCTGGTATCCAAGCAGTATCTCCTACACTGGCTCTCACGCCCCAGAGTAGCACAGGAATCCTCTGTCAAATCAGTTGTTCCATTTTTTGTTCAGAAAAGTATGGTCCCAGTGACGTAGTACACGGCTGCTCCGTGACCGTCTAACAGGGATAATCATATGTAGGCATGCTGCTCTTGACTTGCACATTGATTTTTCTGCACGATAGTAATTTAAAATTATTCTACTGAAATGCCGTTACTGTTGAAGAGTACCATTCTTTTCACGTGGTAGACTGCTCGTGTTTAAACTGACCAAGACATCTTTTATCAACCTTTTGTAATAAAAGGTTACTTATGTAATTATTTTTCTTTTAGATGTTACAGTGAAGAAGTCTGGAAGAACTTTAGAACTTTCCTGGATAAATATGCTTTTGATACAAAAAAGAATAACCATTTACAAAAGCTGCTAGCTTTCCACCAAAATGCAGCCCAACAGAAATGCACAAAGAGAAGACAGAGGACATTTTTCTAAACTTAACTGAAGTAAAAAAAATGACTTAAACTAAATTTTCATATAGCACATTATTATCATCAGACTTCACCTACAGCTGACACTAGGTTGAAGCAATTATCTGGTGAATTTAATTATGATAATTTATGTTTTTTAAAAAACCCTCAACTCTAGAATATTGTTCTGAAAACAAACCCTTTTCTTTTTTTGCTATTAATCTATCAACACAGATTCACACAGATCAAGCAACTATTTAATTCTCCACTTTAATCTCTGATATAGCCTTAACTTTAAAGAGAGGAAGAAGAGAGCAAAAAGCAAATCTCCTGAATGTATGCAGGACATTCTATCCTAGATAATGAGACGAACACCATCTCCTTTCATCAGAATGAAAAGACACTGAAATGAAAACTTGATGACAGAGATGAAGATACAAAGTCCTTTCTCAGAGTGCAACGTAAAGAATCGCAGGCCCTTCTCCGCGGTGGTCTCCTGTGCAGAGCCCCTTCACCGCAGGAGGTGTGTGGTCCGCACACGAACACCACGCTGCCAGGAGGCGAAACCAGTGCTCACGTCATGCCCACGACAGGGAGGGTCACCAGGGACCGGCGAGTGAGCCCCACTTTTTGGGAAGAGGTTCTCCTTTCTCAGATGGTGGGAACGTCCTGCTTGCTGTAAAGAACCCAGTATCCCCAAGTCACCCGCCTGTCCCAGGTGTTGCACTGCCATGGGGCTCCCAAGGGGAGAAGACTGTTCCCAAGCAAGCTGAGATACTGTGAGATGCGTCGGGTGGCTGTCATCCACTCGCAAGGCTGGGAGCACCTGCAACGGTGACAGCTCCGCGTCTCTGCTACGTTTGTTTAGAACACCATTATCGAAACTACCAAATAACTGACTAAAACCAAAGACTGGAATCCAAAATGAGAAACATAAAATGTTACAAGAAAGTTTTGCTGTGGAATCACTAAAAATCGAAATGCGAGGCCAATCCCCACACAGGCCCTTGGTCGCACTGAGAAGCTGAGTCCCTTCCCACGTGGCCACATTAAGGATAATTCCTTCCTCACCTTTTTTAAAACCATTTGTTAGACATGCGATAAACTCAGTTTTGTGTTTTCTTTCATAATGGGTAGTAAAATTTTACAAATATGTAAACAGCTTTTGATCTGACCAGCCACCAGTTGCTAGACATCTCTAAATCTGTTTCGTCATTCATGAAAAGATTATGTGTGTCCTGCCCAATTTTAAAGTGAGTCTAACCCTAAATTGGGAAATGTAAATGGAACTGTTTTTAAAACAAAACAAGCCATTACGAAATGTATTCTTGTTTTAAACCAGTGGTCTCCAAGTGAGTTATGGAAACCCCCGAGGATTCAATGGCCTCTCAGGGGTGGACAAGGTCAAAACTACTTTTTTTTTTTGAGACAGAGTCTCACTCGGTTGCCCGGGCTAGAGTGCCGTGGCATCAGCCTAGCTCACAGCAACCTCCGACTCCTAGGCTCAAGCAATCCTCCTGCCTCAGCCTGCCGAGTAGCTGGGACTACAGGCATGTGCCACCACGCCTGGCTAATTTTTTCTATATATATTTAGTTGTCTAGCTCATTTCTTTCTATTTTTAGTAGAGATGGGGTCTCACTCTTGATCAGGCTGGTTTCAAACTCCTGACCTTGAGCGATCCGCCCGCCTCAGCCTCCCAGAGTGCTTACAGGCGTGAGCCACTGTGCCTGGCCTCAAAACTACTTTTAAGACTAGGATATGATTTGCATTTTTTTACTCTGAATCTCTGGTGAGTAAACAGTGGTGTTTCCAGAGGCCCCATGATGTGTGGTGATGTTGTCACTTTGACAGCTAAATGGAGAGTGTGTTTGTATTTTAAGCATTTATTTTAATTTCAAATACAGGAAACATCAACAAACGTAACCTAGCTGATTAAAAAAATGCTCTTTGGGATTGTCAATAATTTTTAAGAATGAAAAGGGATCTTGAGACCGAAAGGCATAACCACTGTTTTAAACTGGCATTTCTCCAGGCAGAACTCCAGGGACGTGAGGCACCAGAGACAAACGAGCCCACCAGCCCAGAGGTGGGCTCAGGACCGAGACACGCTCAGCCCTGGGTTCTGGGTCTGCGAGTCTCCAGGATCGAAGGCAAACGTGCAGGGAGGACCCCAGCGGCCGCCACTCGCGAGCGCCGGCCTGGCCACTCCCTGGGCGGGAGTCTGCGAGCCTGGCCTGCGAGTCTTTGCTGGACACAGTCTCACTGGAATGTGGTCTCGCCCACCATCCACGTGCTGTCAAGGGCGCCTCCTCACTGCCACGGCGGAGGCGAGACGTTGTGGCAAGGTCCCAATGGCCGGCAAAGCCCCAGATATTTACCATCCAGCTTTCGGTTTGCCCCGCTGGGTGGCACGGGCTTTTGCTCAACCCCGCAAGGCCTTCTCTCCCGCTCCTCTCGCAATTTGGAGGCAGGGAGTCAAGAGTGACAGCACAGCGGTGCCATGGACTGACTTTCTATGCCCAGCAGTCATAGGCTTTTTAATGACAAATGATGAATTCTTAGGGTTTTGATAAATATAAATACTTCACACTAACAAGGAATGTATACAATCAGCAAAATATTCAGGTAATTGAAGCCACATTTTAAAAAGCAATTATTGTATTATGTATAGTCCTATATAGGAAAAGTACCATAACTTAAGGACTTAAAATTCATAGCAACAAAATTTTTATTTAATAAACAGTTGAAAGTGCAGTGCCAAAATATACCATAACATTTAAAAATTTCACTGCAAAGAATATGCATACTATCACATACTACATAATGCATAGTTTCAGAAAGCTACTTTAAAAATAAAGTGCCTAAAGCTCAAAAAGACAGGCTCTAGATGCTGTACTTCAGTTATTTCTTTCCCAAATAAAGGCAACTCCTATTATTTCAGCAAATCCTTAAACCACAACGGTTATGAACAAGGAGCACGTCCACCAACGGATGGAGAAACCGCCTCCACCCCGTCCGTGGCCAGGCTGCGAGGGCAGAGATGTGGCTGCGGGGCTCGCGGCGCAGAGGGTCCTGCCGGGGGAATCACGTGCAATGGGCTCTGCAGACGTGGCTGAGTCACAAAGGCTGTTACGGAACAAGACCTGCCCTTACCTTGACACTGGCTCACGATAAAACGCAGATTCTGACAGATCATTTGCTCAAATATGTTGTAAATACAAAGTGGATGCTATTCTCACAACACACTGAAGTGCTTCAGAATTCACACTAATATTAATTTTCTTCTGTGTTTTATTTCCATATTTTCCTACTTTCCAATGGAAATCATTTTCTGTTTTAGCTAAATCATAAATACTAGTTTATATAAGAAATGGCAAAATCTATGAAAATTCTGCTCAATTTTAAAAAGATGACTTCTCTTTTAAGAATAGTTTCTAGAAGTTTCTATGTCACCCTCTATATTTCTGGCTCTTAGTTTCCTTCAAGGAGTAAATTCACCTTTCAGGTTACACTCCCGGGTAACTGACACACTTCTGGGACGCCTTTCTCATCGCTCACCCACGTTACCAAGGAGGCGCACACAGCTCACTCTGCCTCTTTGCCCTGCGCAGGACCAGCGCCTGCTGAGGCTTCCGCCCCCGTCTTCCCACCACGTCCCTCCGCAGGGGCTCGGGGGCCAGCTCCTGGCTGGTGCGGCTGCACGGCCGGCCGGTCCTGTGGGAGTGGACAGAAGGGCGGGTTACTCTCCCCAGGTGGGCAGGGCTGGGGGCAACACCTCTCTGTACTTCTAGGGCCCGATGAGACAAATGTCTAAAGAACATCAATCTCGCAGCTAAAAATCAGCCCCTTTCACAGCACTATCTCAGAAGCTAGGCATTGTGAGGGGGAAAAAAAGCCATGAAAAGAAAGTTAATATTTAAAAGAACTTGTTGGTTTTCTGGGACCCTGCTACTGCAAATCAAGAGCACTGTGGAAACAGTAAAACCATGGTCCTGTCCTCCCAGCTGGAGAGATGAAGACTCAGATGTGCTCATCTCAGTCCTTGAGTCTGAAAATGAGGCATGGAACTCAGCTGATTGGATCTGTGGGCTGAAACCACTGGCATTAGTGGCAGCAGTTTCCATGTGGATCATTCCTGCCCCCATCTAACAGTGGGGGGCTGCCAGCTGTCCTTTTTAGAAAACACTAACCCGCCCTTTGACTGGACTCAGGAAATGAGGAGCAAAAGCCAGGGGAGCAGACAGTGATCCTGGAAGGTCAGAGCCAACAGCAAGGCTGAAGACAGCTCTTCCCAGCACCCAAGGGGCCAGAAGGGGCAACTCCCAGTCCCTCCACCCGCTGAGCGGCAGCCTTGGCCTCCAAAGGCCACCACAGGGAGCCCAGGTGTGGGCGGCAAGGACGACTGATGTAAGCATGTCCCACTTGCTCACCTGTACCCACTCCTGGACTCCTGGACTGAGCGTGGAAGCCCCAGCAGGTCATTGCCAGAGGGCTTAACTTAATTTTCTTTTCCTTAAAATGGGAAGAGTAGGGGAAGGGCTCAGCAGCCCAGGCATCTGAACCCTTCGGGGTAGGCAGAGGTGCAGGCCGCCTGCAGCCAACACACACAGCTTGGCTCTTCACCAAGCAACGAACACCTGTGTGTACAGGCAGAGCATGAATTCTGATCCCACAAGTACATCGCACCCTGCCAGGTCTCAGAGGAGAGGAGCTATCGCACACAGAGCACCTCATTACCACCACAGTGCTGTCAGATTTAACTGAGAGAGAGGTGAGTCACTGTGCATCCCCCCACCTAGAGTTGTGCAAACACCCAAATCATTCACGGCTGAAAAAATAAAAAGACAATTGAAAAACAAGCGCTCACGTGAACAATCCTCCCACCCAGAAGACCCATGCTGTAGCGCGTGGACCCTGAGGTTGTGGTATTAGCAACTAGGAAATCTCTGGGGCGCTGCAGGGGAGAGGAGTCAGGGATGAGAATGAGAAGGCCGTTCTCTGCCTTTCTGCCTCACCTTCACCGCAACGTCTTAAAAATGAACATTACTAATACATGAGGCTGAGGAGGAAGGCCACTCTCAACAGTCACGGACAAAGTCCTCAGGCCCCAAAGCCACTCTCTTTGTGTACTTTATCCAGCCTTCGTTTTTATTTCTGCACCTCTAGGAGCTAATAAAAGTGCGGATTAGTGTTTTCTAAAAGGAAGACAGTTCCCAGTTCCCCACTGTGAGATGGAGGTAGGAATAATCCACACGGAAACTGCTCATCACTAACACTGACAATGGTTAAGTTCACATGGAAAGCATTCTTGGAATGACAAAACCACAGAGGTAGAGTGGACAGCGGCCGCCGTGGTCAGGGAGGTGAGGGGAGTGAGAGCTAAGCCCTGGGCAGCCGTCAGGGGCACAGGAGGCCTGGTGGGGGCCTGGTCGGGGCCTGACCCTGGCGGGAGGTGACACCACCTACAGGCTGCTTTGGGAAAGTGTGATCCCAACAAAACTAAGTTCAAGCTTCTTAAAGAAAAGCTGTTTTTTGGGCTAAGTGGGTTCACTGTCTATACAGAACTAACTTACGGGTGTTTATGAGCCATTTGATTATTCATTAATAATCAGAATGCTGTTAATAATGTAAAAGAAAGCTCATTAGTATTTTCCTTACTGTCTTAAGGAAAGTGTGAGTGTGAACTTAAGGTGAGTGTGAATTTACCTTATTCTCAGGCAAATGGTATAATTGTGCTAGTTTTTTATTAAATAAAAACTTCCTTTTCCTGGTGAAAATAACTGATTCTTGGGAAAACATGGTGGCTGGTTTTCTTTTAGGATCTGGCTTTCAGGAACAACTGCTCTAGTAAATACTGACCCTCACAGCGGCAGGTTCCCCCTCATACCGTGAGGTACAATCCCCAACACGACGCCGGGACAGATTTTCCTTTTGGGTTAATAAAGACCTTATTTCCCAGCTGCTCCTTGCGGGGTGCCGGACTGTCCTCACACCTCTGCCCTCTTCCCGTCCTCGCCTCGGCCTCCCCGGGGGCGCCGCTGTCCTGGCTGCCATTCTTCCCTCCGTCCGGGGCCGGCCCTCGCCCCCATCTCAGCTCAGCTTCAGTCCTCCAGGGAAGCCTGCCTGGCTCGCAGTGGGCTCTGTGCTTTCTGTCATCCGCGTGGCATCTCTGTGCTTCAGGTTCTCTTTCTCGAGGTCTTCTCTCCATGTCCCTGTGCTCTCTGTCACTGTCATTTTGCGACCTGAGATTCAACATGAATGATCAGAGACCTTCTGCAAGCTGCTTACCGACACCTGTCTCCCTTTCTAGACTGTCAGCTCCCCAAAGGCACGCAAGGTGTGAGCCACGCTCAGTGCTGCAGTCCCGGGTCTGCGCAGTGACGGCGCGGCGCAGGCACTCGATAGAAAACTGCTGGCAAGATGAACACGTGAACAGTGATGGCAACAACAGTGTTGCCGCTGTACTCGAGTGACAGCTGCGCTGCACTGCTAAGGGACTTTACATACTTATCTTTCTAATTCTCAGTGACCCTCCAAAATAAACATGATCCACCCCCCCACACGTTTTTTGACAGATAAAGTAAATGAGACTAACAGGGGCTGAGTGACTGTCCTGGGAGCCCAGGTCCATCCACCACGACGCATCCCTGGTATTGACAGCTTAATTGTCCGCTCCAAGCATGGCTAAAATTAACTGAAATTTAATAATGCTAGATTAATTGTATTCATGCACACACTAAGATATTACATGAATAGTAAATAAATAAACGGCTGCTTAGCTCATCTGGTTCTTAGAGTCTTTCCCTCCACGAACTGCGGGAGAAAGTCGCACCCCGTGCGTGGCGCACCCGCCGAAGGAGCAGCCGGGCAAAAGGAGGTCATGCCAGAAACACGGCCGCAGGCCCTGCTGCATCATAAATAACATAATAAAAACGCCTATAACACAAACACAGTGCTGAAAGGTCATGGATTTGATAATCAGATGTAAATTAATTTTACAAAGAAACTGCATAAACCAAAATCCCCCAAAAGAGGGAAAAATGCTTTCTCAATAACTCTGTAAGAAATTGTTCAGGTCATTGTGATTCTGGGAAATTGGCAGCCTGACCCCATGACCTCACCACCTGCCCTCCCAACTAAAACCCACTTCCACCACCCCGTGAGCAAAGCGGCCCAGGTACCCGGACACGAGGGTGTCCCACCAGCGAGTGGGCAGGAGCCCAGGTCAGAGGGCAGCACTGATGGCCCCGCAGGCCCCCCCATCCCGCGGGGTCTGCCCCTCTCAGAGGTGAGCTCCCTCCACAGAGACTGTCCATGAGCAGCAAAGAGGGAGGCGACCCAAAGGGGCACAGGACCAACACAGCCGGTTAGTGTGTGCCATGTGTGTGCACAGAGTGAACAAAAGAATGACAGCGCCTAAAACTTAAAATTCTCCATCACAAAAGACTTGCCAGTCCTAAAAGACAGGATTCTCTGTAGACACACTGAAGGACGCTGGAAGAGCAAATAGGCGAGCAAAACACAGGGAAAACTGGCCAATCAGTGAAAAATCACAAACAAGACAGCCTGGGCAGCTAGACCCTGAGGACCTAGCAGCAGTACCAGGGTCCAGGAGGAAGGCTTAAGGGAGGAAAGAAGAGGTTGAAAGGGCAACAGCCACGCAAACCATAGAAGGAAATTTCCCTGACTTGAAGACTTGAAACTGCAGGCTAAAGAGGTTCACACAGTTCCTGGCCAAACTCTCGGATTCTAGAAAAATGCGAGATGCACACACTCACGCTGACAAAGGACACGTCACTACGACTTGCCGCTACTGAGGGCACAAGAACAAATGCTCACTTCGCCCTGAGCTCCTCCAGCCAGCTCTCCGAGGGTCTGGCTCTCGCCACCGTACAGGTTTCTCGTCGTCCTTCTCCAAAATCAACTTCCTCTCCTCTTTCCTTTGGTTTCTCTGTGGTTGGCTCCTCTCCCTTTTCCGGTTTCTTCAGAAGCTGAGAAATTATAATGTTAGTAAAATAGTACCTCAAGCATATTATAAAAGAAGTTGTTGAATAAATAATTAAATATACAAACCAATATTGAGCCCAGATGTTTGAACAGCCAAAAGATGTAAGCTAAAGGTCCAAAACCCAGGTTTTCAGTTTAATACACAGTGGAACATCCAGTCAAAAAAATGTTTTGTCGTCATAGAAAACCACCTAGAATGCCTAATGTGATGAAAAGATGCTATACGCCAATGAATCAAAGAATGTTACAAAACGGAATGTGCGTGGTGATTCCATTTCTGCTTCTACGTCCCCACACGCAGAGAGCCGCCCGGGAGGCTCCCTGCAGCGCTGCACCTACAGCGATGATTTCCAGGTGCAGAACTTGCATGCCTCGTTTCCTTTCAACTTCGGGGTCTAGTTTTTCTAAAATAAGCAAGTATTACTTTTGCAATAAGGAAAAAATAAACATTTTTTAAAAGGTTGCTTTATACTGATGACTTTTAAAATAGTGTATAGTTTTCAAAAGAGAAGGAGTACTTCTGAGAATTCTGTTCTCACTCATGAAAGCGGACTTTTTAAATGACAGCGCAGCAAACCACACACAGACACAGCAGACTCAGTGAGTCCATTTAAGGGCGGAGCTCACACGGGCAAACACTGCAGACTTTCTCATCGAGCACATGCGCCGTCAGCCCAGGCTCATCCTTCTATTCCGCCTGCATGGACTCTGGGAACTGAACATTTCCTTTCAGATAATGTCCATCTTTCTTTTTTTTTTTATATAGCAGTAATAGCTGTAATAAATACAAGCCATATGGAAGTGCAAGAATCTCTATATGGCCATTCATTTAACAAATAATCTTGTGCACCTATGAAGTGTTTTTACTCACACTTCTGAGACCAAACGTGCAGTGTCTTTTCTTACACTCCTGCAACTCTCTGACACCAGGTGCGTGTCCCACCTTCACTTCAGTTCTGACACATCTACCTGGAGTTAGCGTCAGATTCCATAAGTAAGGGCTCAGTCCCACATGACAGCCCTCACTTCAGATGACAGTTTCAAGTCCAGGATGTCACCGGTACTTCTGAACAACCAGCTCCCATAACCTCCCTCCCCTCTGGTTTGATAATTTGCTAGAATGGCTCACAGAACTCAGGAAGGCACTTTATTTGTTACCAGTTTATTATAAAGGATGTAAGTCGTGAACAGCCACATGGAAGAGAAGCACAGGGTAGGACGGGCGGCATGGGGTACTCAGAGACTCCAAGCCAAAACCCTCAGCACCTTGGTGCACTCACCAACCCAGGAGCCCCATGTCTCTGGCGTTTTCACGGAGGTGTCATTATGTGGCACAACTGATTAAAGCACCGGCCACTGGTGATCGGCCTGATCTCCAGCCCACCTCTCCTCTTGGAGGCTGGAGGTGGGACTGCAAGTTCCAACCCTCCAATCCTGCCCTGGTCTTTCTGGCGACCAGCCCCAGCCTGAAGCTGTCCAGGGACCCCCAGCCCTGTTATCTCACTGGCATACAACACACTATCACTCTGCAGATTCCAAAGGTCTGAGGAGCCGTGAGCCAGGAACCAAGGCCTGCATGAAGCACGGGGAACACGGCTGTGGATGGACAGACACACCCTGCACTGAAGGAAGTCTGAACTGACATTCTAGCTGAGGCAGCAGTGGTCATGTGGGAAGGGGATGGTGTATGCAGTGAAAAAAATATTAAAAAGGAAACAAAGGAAGAAGATAATCTCAGGTAGTACTGAATGCTGTGAACACATGCTAAAACTGGGGCACGGGTTACCGAGATGTGGGCTGAGGGGAAGAGGAAGGGTCTGGGAGGGCTCTCTGCGGAGGCAAGACAGAGACTGAGACCAGACTTGAGAAGGAGCCACGCTGTGTCTGGGGAGAGAGCTCCCTGTGGAGGAAAACAGGCCGGAGGCCGGAGGCGGACTCAGCCCCTGCATTCAGGAGGAGGGAAGCCAGCCGGCAGCCGCAGACCACACTGTCGGCCATCAGCGGCGTGTGCGCTCACCCACGCAGCCCGGTCACACACACACCATCCTCTGTGCATACATCACACTCGTAACCTGGCGACCCACACACTTTTTAAAAAAGCTTTATGTGGAAGATCACACAATGTTCCTAGATGATATCTGCAGGCTACAATTTATATATTTAGAAATTTTATTTGTAACTTTGGTATCCTAACTTCTTATTTCAACTCGGGCTCACTGCTTAGTTGCGGAGCAAGTGTTGTATTACTCTTCATTAACAACGAGGGCGTCTCTCTGCCTTTCTACCTTAGGCAGCTGATACAACTTCTTTTGGCATTTCTCCACAAATTTTATTTTTCAGGTTTTTAAAAAAAAAATTTCAATTCTCCAAATGATTTATAAGTCAGTGATCCCTACAGTAAGCACCCGGCGCTGGGTGACAGCACAGGTAAATCTCACCTGCACTGTCAGGCACAGTCCCAGCCCCTCCCAGGACAGAAGCTGTGGTCACTTGTCACTGCGTTCAATCTGCCACCAAGAGTTTGTTTTACCAGCTTTGGACAAGACTAATGCTTCTCTTGCTGCGTGTTTATGTTCTGATTTCTTTTTTTTATATATGAAGGATCCCAAACTTATTTTTACTGACTGAAATTTGTTTTATTTCTTGGGCTTACTGTGGATTCTAATTGTATACTCAAAAGTATAAAAATAAAATGCTATATTCCAAATACTTTAAGTCCTACTAAAAATTACAGTCAACTAGTTTCAATGCTTCTGTCTGAAAAATTCTGTTTAAAAAGCAGCTGACAAAAGGGATTCTGAGAATGTAAGCACTGGGCATTACTCTTTGTTTAAAAAGATAACCAAGAAGGTCAGACAACATCGGCACTCTCATGACTATAAAAGGCAACAAAATGTACACCTATTTTATCCCTGGCCATGACATGACAAAGATGAATTTCTACAATGACAAAAACCTGCCCTATAATATTAAGGCTTTACTTTATTAATCTTCATTTCGTTATTCAGAATATATGTGCCACAACTTTGTTGCAAAGAGAGGTGTCTGTACACGTAAACGAGCATGGACAGACAGAAACCCTGTCCTCAGAGTAGCTTCCTGGGGAAAAGCCTGCATTCGCCACTGGGCACCCACAGCTGCAGAGGGAGGATGGGTCATCTGTACTTAGCAGTCTTGGCTGGGTTCCTCGATTCCATCAATGGTATCAGAGTATGCAATTTTAAAACTATATAGATCTGTAGTCAATTCTTATCAAAGCCAACTTAAAAGAAACTACTTTGGATGACTGTTTTCGGGACAAAAGGTTTACCTATTCATCTTGCACACCTATTTTTTATCTTTGAAGCAAATGTGCTTGACAAACATTACCTGGTTCCTGTCCCACACCTTTTATGAAGTTGTACTTCAAAAGAATGTCTTTATACTTTAAAAAGAGACATTTCAAGAAATAGTCTTCAGAAATTATGTTACTCATTACCCTGTTCATCACATATTTCAGGTTTTCCTTCTTCAGGGCACATTCTTGCCCATTTGAAATTAAGCAGGGCCCCAGGATTTGTTTTGGCCAGTGGAACACGGGCAGAAGTGGGCACATCGCTCCACATGGAAGCACAGGAACCTGTGTGCAATCTGCCAGGCCACACATCCCTTTTCCACTGTCATAAAGACTGTGGGAGCAAATGCCAAGACAGAGCCTCTGTCAGCTCAGGTCACGGAATGACTACCCCGGGCCCCACAATCTCTACAAGTGCACAGCGGATACACAACATGAACAGGAAATGAACTTCAGTTAAACTAAACCAATGAAATTTCAAGACTATTTGTTACTGTGGAATTTTCTAGCCAATCTTCACTGATACAAATGGTTGTGTGTTTTTGTAGGGGTATTGTTTTTTGATTTTGTGTGTGTGTTTTTTCGAGACAGAGTCTCACTCGTTGCCTGGGCTACAGTGCTGTGGCGTCATCATAGCTCACTGCAGCTTCAAACTCCTGGGCTCAAGTGATTCTCCTGCCTCAGCTTCCCAAGTAGCTGGGACTACAGGCGTGTACCACCATGCCCAGCTAATTCTTCTGTTTTTAGTAGAGATGGGGTCTTGCTCTGGCCCAGGCTGGTCTTGAACTCCTGAGCTCAAGTGATCCTCCCACCTTGGCCTCCCAGACTGCCAGGATTACGGTGTGAGCCACCGCATGTAGCCTGTAGGGGTATTGTTAAGAAATTGTTCTCACCATTGCTAGTGAACCCCATGGGAAAAATTATTTTAGAGCAAACTCCTAGAAAAATCTTGTTTTCCTTGAAGAACTAATAGGTTTTCTCTTTGCTGGTAAAGCAAATTATGTTTCTGATCAACTTTTCTGTGTTTGACTGCAGAGAACATCAAAAACAAAGCTATAGTTCGATGATCTCTTTCCCACCCTTTCCTTTTCTAATCTGTTTTTCTCCAAGTCGTCACATTTTATTTTTTCCTTATGTTATATAATTTTATTGAATCCCTATAGGGTACCTTAAATCCTTCATGGAGTGAGGTAAGATATACATAAGGTTGAAATCTAGGTTTAATAAGCTCATTTGAGCAGGGTATTAGCACCTTTCGTACTGTATAGAAATCTCTAAGACATACGCCAGGGACCGCATGATTTTGGGCAAACTGCACATTATTTAAATCATCTTAACTACAGTGAAAAACGAGAAAATTCGTGAGTGGTCCTTAACAGATGACACATGAAACAGGAGAAAACTCGTGAGCGGTCCTTAAGGTGTTAAGAAGCTAAGGGTTGGCCGGGCATGGTGTCTCCCGCCTGTAATCCTAGCATTCTGGGAGGCCAAGGCGGGAGGATTGCTTGAGCTCAGGAGTTTGAGACCAACCTGAGCAAGAGTGAGACCCCATCTCTACTAAAAATAGAAAGAAATTAGATGGACAACTAAAAATATATAGAAAAAATTAAATTAGCTGGGCATGGTGGCGCATGCCTGTAGTCCCAACTACTTGGGAGGCTGAGGCAGGAGGATCACTTGAGACCCCAGGAATTTAAGGCTGCTGTAAGCTAGGCTGACGCCATGGCACTCTAGCCCAGGCAACAAAGTGAGACTCTGTCTCAAAAAAAAAAAAAAAGAAGCTAAGGGTTGATCCCAATTCTGGCCAGTACCTTTTATACAGAGCAAACTTCCCTCTACGCTTCAAACCACTCTCATAAATAAACGCATCAGTCACAGGAGCAAGTAGGCAAGAGGTACAGAAGCCCATTGCTGCTGCCAAAATATAAATGACACAACCCAGTTCTATGAGCCAGCCTTCATACAGAAAAGGCTGAGCCAGTGGGTTTTGAATGTGCATTTTTTAGTTAGGAAAATGTAAGCAAAAGCCCAGCAAACAGCAGTGGGGGCCAGCGGTGCTGCCTACTCCCTGCTCCCACCCTGCAGGGGTCCCACCCCCCACCCTGGCCTTCCCAGCAGCACGTCTGAGGAACTCCTAGGCTTAGGGAACACAATCTAAAAACTACCATGGCAGTATGGAAAAAAAAGAACCATTAACAACAACGGATTAGATTGAGAATGTTTTTAAAATTTCAAAGAGCTAAAATATCTAACAGGTATAATTAAAATAGCAGAACTATTTTTGGAAAAAATAAATGAAATGTTTCCTCAAAATTACCTTAATCCTTATTTCTTTCTCAGTAATCTTCTTCTGTTTATCTGCATCTTTCCTTTTACATCTTTCTTCTTCTCTTCTTTTTCTTTTTTCTTCTTCCCGCAAGCGTTTCTTCTCTAACTCCCTCCTCCTCCGCTCTTCTCGCTTCTCTTCCCGAATTCTCTAAGGACGTGGAAAAATACGTGTATGAACTGCTTGGGTGGACATGGCAGAAGCAGAAAGGGTGTACATCAGGAAAAAGGCCAGGCCTACCTGCTTTTCTAATTTTCTATTTTTAATATATTCCAAAAGAGGTGTGGTTCTTCTAGCTAAAACACAAAAATGGTAATGCAGTATTTAACTTCTAAAATAAGATTTCTTTTCTTTAAGTACTTGTTTTCAATTTAATCCTTAAAAAATTTAGGGGAACAACATCATTATTGTTTGAATTTACACAAGCAACACTGTATCCAGTGAAGTTTTTATTTCACTACTGTGAAGCTAAGTAATTTCAAGGTACCAGCAATTTTACACATAGTAGACACGTCATTCCTGATTCTTCAGGGAGTCTTAAAATATTACTTACAAAGAGTGTATAGAAAGTAAAATGAGAGGCCAGGCGCGGTGGCTCACACCTGTAATCCTAGCTCTCTGGGAGGCCGAAGCGGGAGGATCGCTCAAGGTCGGGAGTTCGAAACCAGCCTGAGCAAGAGCGAGACCCTGTCTCTACTAAAAATAGAAATAAATTAATTGGCCAACTAAAAAATATATATATACAAAAAATTAGCCGGGCATGGTGGCGCATGCCTGTAGTCCCAGCTACTTGGGAGGCTGAGGCAGAAGGATTGCTTGAGCCCAGGAGTTTGAGGTTGCTGTGAGCTAGGCTGATGCCACGGCACTCTAGCCCAGGCAAGAGAGTGAGACTCTGTCTCAAAAAAAAAAAAAAAAAAGTAAAATGAGTACAATGCATTCAACTCCCCAATGTTATTGATTATCTCTTCTTCACAGTTTTTCAGATACCTTACTTAAATCATTAAATAACATATTTATATGTTCACTTTGATTCAATACATATTCTATTTTTTCCTTTTCTACTTTCCAGACAATAGTTTTTAGCAACTTGGATTCCTGTAATTTCTTATAATATACACTCCATAAAAATCAGGGTGACACGAAAACTCTAGACTATAGTTTGGAAAGTGACCTGCATGGCACTGTTGATCCTGCTCATCAAACAGGCACCACCACCAAGGAATCAACACTTCCACAGACTCTAACTTGACCCTCACCTTTCGTGCCCCGACCTCTGACCTGGCCTGGACACTGGGTGCCCCATGAGCTGCAGGCCCTACGGTGCCACCTCTGAGCGAGCCAGGACCACAGACAGGAGGACAAGCTCAGTATTTACCTCAGTGATTAAAAACCCTTTGAGCCACATAATAAATCAGCTGTTATAAAATATAAAAACTTCATTACTAGACTAAAGAAGAATATTAGTGAACTATTTCAATAACATTAACCTTTCTTATCAATTTATTCAACAAACATTCATTCATTCCTAAACTCCTCTGTGCTATAACTGCAAAGAAGAAAACATAGTTCCCCTGGGGAAGTGGAGAGATGAAGCAAGAGAGGAGTTTATATAGAGGGAGTAGAGGGAGATCAACAAATCAGAAGATAAATTATAAACAGTGTGACTGTCATGTCAATGAGCCTTGATGGGTGAGCGGAGACTGACAGAGAGGAAAGACACTACCAGGTGTGCTTGGGACGAAACCACAGCAGGCTGCCTGTTGATGGACAGTGGAGTTTCATGTCTATGCTTCAGTTTGGGGGCACTGCTATGAGGAGATAATCATTTCTAAAATATATCACTTGCAGGTGCAGGGCTGAAGGCTGGATTCAAACCAGGTTCATGCTCTGGCTGGCTTTACAAACTCCCTGAGTTTGCCTGGCTTGCTCAGGGGGTTCGGAAATTTTTTTGAACAGTAGCAGGGTGACCTCATACATAAGCAGAGTCTCACTCTTCTGGGTTCCCGAGGCATCCTGGACACTGCTCTTTGCAAAGACACCGACTGTGACTTTGTGACACAATGCTCCTTCCCTGACAAAGCAGGTGCAGAGTGCTTACCTGTCCTTGCCGCTGCTCATTCAGAAGCACTGTAACTTAAAACGAAATGACCCTAACTAAAAAATCAGGGGCTCTCCCTCAACAAATGCTCAGAATACTTTCCCGAACTGCTGTCTTGCCATTTTTTTGTCAAAACTGGAAAATACTCTGCTAATTTCTGCTAAGCCCACAACAAGTTTCAATTTTTGTCATAATCATGAAAAAGAAATAAATACTCTATAAATAAACATCTCAATAAGGAAAACAGAAGAAATGAGCACACAGACCAACGAGTTCTCGTGTCTTTGCCTCTATCTCTCCCAGCAGAGTTTCAGGGTTGGCACTGGCCTTCTCTTCCTCCACACAGTAAGTTTCTAAGAACTTCTTATACTCTGGATCTATAAATTTAAAAAAAGAAAAGGAAAATAAGCATAACCTTCCCCAACTACAGCAGGGAATTATGTTGGATCAGTGTACTTAACTTGACACTTGCAAAGGACTCACCATCTTCGATGCTTCCGGTCTTGGCATCTCTTCTCTTCAGCTTCTTCTTGGCTATCTTCTGGAATGGCGCAAACTCCACCACCGCAGGATATTCTAGGCCTTTAACAGGAAACACATTCCAAACCATTCTGAAATTCTATTATATTCATTTCGGAAAATTATGATCCAGCTTACTGAAGGGTTAGGTATAATGATGACATGCTTCGCTACTGCTTAAATTACGATTTAATCATGTTTTCAAGCACCCACAACCTCAGCATGTCAAACTCCAGATTTAAACCAAGTATGAACTGGTGGTAGGAGCAGCAATTATTTATTAAATGAAATGACTCATCACGTGGTGGTGGTGGTGATATAACTGAATACACTCAAAATCCATCAAATTTTTCACTTTAAAAGGATAATGTTTACCATATGTAACTTATACCTCAATAAACCTAACCTCTCTACCCCCCTACACCAAATAATTTATCATTGGATTACCTTTAAATAATCAGATTTCTTAGCTACATCTTAAACTTTCTAAGAGGTTATCAATCTATTACATAAGTTAAGGAAACTACTTTGCTCAGAAGAGACCCAGGGCTAAAGGAGGGGCTTCAAAGGGTATATATAATATTCTAGGTAAGATTAGTTTCTAGTATGAAAGTTGAGAATGGAAGTCACTAGAAACCGATTTTGTCATTATATGGCGGGGAAACAACACAAGAGAAATGTTCACTAAGAGAATCTGCTATATGTTTAATCAACAAATGGAACATTTCTACCTCAGTACTAAACCCACTGAGTAACCATTTTTAAACTTGTCATTTAGGGTCAGGTGACCATGACATTTTAATTCTTGTTCATCTGGAAGACTTTTTTTTTTTTTTTTTTTTTTTTTTTTTTGAGACAGAGTCTCACTCTGTCACGCAGGTTAGAGTGAGTGCCGTGGCGTCAGCCTAGCTCACAGCAACCTCAAACTACTGGGCTCAAGCAATCCTTCTGCCTCAGCTTCCCAAGTAGCAGGGACTACAGGCATGCGCCACCATGCCCGGCTAATTTTTTCTATATATTTTTAGTTGGCCAATTAATTTATTTCTATTTTTAGTAGAGACGGGGTCTCACTCTTGATCAGGCTGGTTTTGAACTCCTGACCTTGAGTGATCCGCCCGCCTTGGACTCCCAGAGTGCTGGAAGACATTTTTGTGTCAGCCTCAACTATCCAGAACAAAGTCAAGAATCAGGAGGAACGCAGGGCACTGGACCGCAGGAAAGCGTCCACTCACTGCTGCGTCCACAGTGCCTGGCATGCAGTGGACACTCACTGAATGGCAGTCAGCACACTGCCCGACTTCAAACTTCCTACAAAGCTACAGTAATTAAACAGTGTGGTACTGGCATAAAGATAGACATACACACCAGTGGGACAGAATAGAGAACCCAGAAAAACCCTTGTATACATGGTCAAATGATTTCGACAAGGGTCCCAGGACCATTCAATGGGGAAAGGACAGTCTTTTCACAAACCGGTATTGGGAAAACTAGATATCCACATACAAAAAAATGAATTTGGACCTTTACCTAATATCGCATACAAAAATTAACTCAAAATGAACCAAACCTAAATGTAAGACTTAAAACTATAAAATGCTTAGAAAAAAACATGGAAGAAAATCTCCATAACATTAGGCTTGATAATGGGTTCTGATATGACACCAAAAGCAAAGGGAACTAAAGTAAAAATAATAAATTGAACTATATCAAAATTAAAAGCTGCTGGGCATCAAAAGGCATAATCAACAGAGTGAAAAGGCAACCTATGGAATGGGTGGAAATATCTGCAAATCATACATCTAATAAGGGGTTAATATTCAGAATGTACAGAGAACTTCTACAATTCAACGACAAACAACTAAATAATCCAATTTAAAAAATGGGCGAAAGACTTCAATGGATATTTCTCCAAAGATTATATGCAAATGGCCAATTAGCACATGAAAAAATGGTCAACATCAATAATGGGTAGAGAAATGCAAATGGAAACTACAATGAGATATCACCTCAAATCCACGATGCTGGCTAATGTTATAAATAAGTGTTGGTGAGGATGTGGAGTGACTGGAACCCTTGTGTGCTCTGGTGAGAACAGAAAATGGTGCAGCTGCTGTGGAAAACAGTGTGGCAATAAATGTTGTTATGCATATTTTGCCAACATTTTTTAAAAGTAAAAAAAGGCAACTGAATATATTACTGAATAAATGAGCAATCAACAGAAATGTCAAATAGTTTAAGCATTGAACTTGATTTTACTCACGGGAAATGTCTTGGCCCTCAACTTAGTCACTCTTTTACAATCTTTTCTAGTTTGTTATCCCTTGGTGGAGGAGAAGAAAACACTTCAGTGCCGGGGGCAGGAAGAGGTTGGCTGGCGAAGGAGGGAAGGGCAGAAAACAGTTTGCTGTGAGAGGTACACAGACTTGACAGCAGTGGAAACAGTGGTGAAGAGGAGACAGGAAAAATATCAAAAGCAGAACCCCAGAAGCACAGGGACTTGGAAACACAAAGAGCAGAGGTAAATGTCGCTGCTGAACAGCTGTTGGTGACCGAGGTTCACCATCACATCTCCTCTTCCTCACGTTACCAAGAAATGGTACAATCATGAAGACACAGATGTAAGTGTACAATGCATTTTAGAGAATTCCTATCACACACGGTAAAATAATTTAGTTGTGGAACATAAAAATATAAAGGTCATATCCAGAAAACTCATTTATATGAAAATATAAATGATAATACATCAATAGGTTGTCACTATTACATAGGATTTCTGGAATTTTTTGGTTTAAATATAATTTAAATTTTAATATCAGCACATATTTACAGTAACATAATCAAAATTTATGATCTTGTTTTAGTCTCTGAGAACTTCTTAATTAAAACTCACAAACATTCCATCAAAACTTCATTAATATACTTACAGATTATAATAAAGAGTTTATAAAAACAAATGATCCAACCTTTACTGTCAATGAAGATATATCCATCAAAACGATCTCTAAAAAGAAGGATGTCATCAGGGTTTCTAAAATTAATGTATGCTCTTGAGTAGAGATGAGGATGAAGACTAAAATGAGAGAGAACAGTGATGGTTAGTACGAGATAAAACACTCCTTTAATTTAGCCTTTTTTTTCTTTTCTGGATACAACAAATTACTTCAGGTAAAACGTCTATACTAAAGAATCATCTCTTAGTTAATTATAACAATTTGGATATTCTTTAGCAAAAACAAACCCACCATTAACTCAGATCTTTTTAATTACTTGAGGGAAATAATTTAGGTTAGCTTCTCTGCACAGAGCCAGGGTGCAAGTACAGTCCTCAGAGGTTGCAAACTCAAAGGAAGGTTATTCAAGGGTCATTCCTAATGCATGGTGACTGGAATACAATGCTAGCCATGACTTGTTTATAGAATAAAATGCTATACTGTAAAAGAGATTGTTTATTGATCTAGAGAACACTTTTAGGTATTTTAAAGCAGTATTTACTGTGGTACAAGGTGAGGAGTCTACATAGAGAACGAGGCCTTCATCCCCTCACAGCCACCAATTTCCTTCACAAGCAGGAACTTTCAATCAATCTCATTTCACAGATGAGAGCACTGAGGCTCAGAGAAATCAGGCACTTGCAGAGGGTGCAGTCAGTAAAGAGGTGAGACTGGAATTCCAACCCAAGTAACTCTGTACCTGTTTTTCTAAACTCCAGTCATTTGAAAATCATCTGTAAGGTTTTTTATAACCATATCTATGTTTACTAATTAGTGATATTTTACTTTGCATGGACTGACATTTTTGTTGGAAGGTATTTATTCTAAAAGAACGTTTGGGCGCGGTGGCTCACGGCCCATAATCCTAGCACCCTGGGAGGCTGAGGCGGGAGGATGGCTTGAGCTCAGGAGTTCAAGACCAGCCTGAGCAAGAGCGAGACC
>VBSM01001392.1:61679-77891 GCA_008086735.1 Cheirogaleus medius
TCCCCCCCCCCCATTTTCTCATGTACTTTCTTTTTTCATGTTGGGTATGCTTTCATTTATAGCACCTTTTCCCCAAGAACTTCAAACACGAAAGAAACTACAGAATCAGATAACCTTTTCTTTATTCCCTCTGATCCAGACATCTAAGGACATCTCTCTCAGGTCACAGGCTGACCAGGGAGACAGCAAAACAGGAACTTCAGTTACAACACAAAAAGGAATACAGACTTTGCAAAAATAAATTAAGAAAATTCACTATACAAATGGACAACCATAGCCCTCAACAAGTAACAACCAATCCCTGAAGGAGAATCTGATTTCCAGAGCTACCACATTACAATACTGAAAATGTACAGTCCTCTATACGAAATTACAAAGCACACACACTAGAAAATATGGATAAATCACAGGAAAAAAGAATTTGACAGAAACTGTCACTGAGGAAGCCCAGATGTTGGAATGCCTAGGCAAAGATGTGAATCAATTATATTAAATATGCTGAAAGGGATAACAGAAACTAGGGGCAAAGGACTGAAGGAACCAGGCAAGTGGTGTATGAATAGACAACGTCAATACAGAGATAGAAATTATAAAACTGAAAAATACAACAGCTGAAATTAAAAATTTCACTGGAAGGTATCAGCAGCAGATTTGAGGCAGGACAAAGATCAGCAACCTTGAAGACAGGCAACTGACATCATTCGGTCTGAGCACAAATAAAGAAAAATGAATCGAACTAAGGGAACTGTGGGGCACCATGAAACACAACAGACACATACAGGAATCCCAAGAAGAGAAGAGAGAGAGGGGCAGAAAAAATATTTGAAGAAATAATGGCCTCAAAGTGAGGAAGGCATGTTGAAAGCCAAGATGGGCAGAACCCTAGGCCTCTTGCCCGGTTAGCCAAGTTGTGAATGCAAAGGAAAAGTTCTTGAAGGAAATTAAAAGTGCTTTCTCTCTAGTAAACACACAGAGGATATGGAAGCAAAACAGTCTATTGCTGATAGGAAGAAAGTTTGAGTGAAGATCAACCAGTCACAGCATTCCCTTAAGCCAAAGCCGAATCCAGAGCAAGGTATTAACTCTTCAATTCTCTTAAGGCTGAGAGGTGAGGAAGCTGCAGAGAAAAGGTGGAAGCCAGCAGAGGTTGGCTCATGAGGTTTAAGGAAAGCAGCTGTCGCCATGACATAAAAGTGAAAGTAAAGCAGCAAGTGCTGATGTGGAAGCTGCAGCAGATTATCCAGAACTGCAGTCCCCAAGCCCCGGGTTGCGGACCACCACCAGTCTACAGGCCCCCCCCCACCCCACATCCTGGCCGTGGAAAAATTATTTTCCATAAAACTTGAGAACTGGGCCGCACAGCAGAAGGTGAGTGGCAGGTGAGCAAGGAGCAAAGCTTCACAGTTGCTCCCCATCACTCACATCACCTCCTGAGCTCCACCTCCCCTCATCCATGGAAAAATTATCTTCCGTGAAACCGGTTCCTGGTGCCAAAAAGGCTGGGGAGCACCGATCTAGAAGATCAGGCTATGATCATTGACAAAGGTAGCTACACTAACAACAGATTTTCAACGTAGATGAAACAGCCTTCTAGTGGAAGAAGATGCTGTCCAGGACTTTCATAGCTACAGAAGTCAATGCTTGGCTGCAAAGCTTCACAGGAGAGGCTGACTCTCTTTAGGGGCTAGTGCAGCTGGTGACCTTAAGTCGAAGCCAGTGCTCACTGATCCTTCTCAAAATCCCAGGGCCCTCCAGAATTATGCTATAGCTACTCTGTGTGTGCTCTATGAATGGAACAACAAATAAGAAAGCCCGTATGTGATGAGAAAGGTGCTTCACTTTTGTAGTATTTTATTCCAAAATCCATATTCCCAGTTCAATCATGAGGAATGCATCAAACAAACTCAAATTGAGGGGTATTCTACAGACTGCCCAACCAATATTCCTCAGAACCGTCAAGGTCATGAAAACCAAGGGAAGTGTGAGAAACTGTCACCAACGAGAGAACGCAAAGGAGACGTGATGACTAAATACAGCACGTACCTGGACTGGATCCTGGGACAAAAAGAGGATATCAGGGGAAAATTGGTGAAATCCAAATAGAGTCTGGCGTTTAGGCAGCAGTAACTACCAATGTTGGTTTCCCACTTGTGACACACGTTCCATGGTAACGTATGGCGTCAACAGTGGGGGAGCTGGGTGAGAGGCACCCAGCTCTTTGTACTGTCTCTGCAATTTTTCTGTAAATCTAAAATTAGTCCAAAATAAAACTTTACTGAAAAATAAAAAAGACATTAAGAGATGGTTTACCTTCTTTATTCCACTACATACAATTATTTTGTAGGTTCAGGGAATCAGAACGTGTCTGTTGCAAAGGCATGTGATCCAGTCTCTCAAGGCAGGTCTCTGTTCCTAAATGTAGGGATGTGGTTTGGGTTCCTCTTAGGGAGTAGGAAACTCCTGAGCCCTGGCAAGGAGGGGAGGGAGTACTGACCCACACTGGGACAAAGGGGATAGGACCACTGTCTGGAGTCATGTGCTATGGTCTGACATGGATGTCTCTAACATCATGTCACTTTCATTCATTTCGATTTCAAAGGTTTCTTCCAAGGAAGGTCTGGAATCTGGAGTTTTGCTTGAGGTTTCCAATGGCGTAAGCCCCGTTTCTTCTGCAGTCTGTTTTTCTACTTCAAATTCCCTGAAATCCCAGGGAGGTGAAATAATGTTTTTTAGTGTCTTCATTGTATGCACATCAAAGTCATAACATTTTAATTTGTCTTTAATGTCTGCTCCTAAAAAGAAACACCATAATTAGAATAAAATAAGCCATTCCATTGTTTATCTGTCATTTCCATCATTACATAACTCTATCATTTCAATCAAACTGTCCTTTTAAGAGCACAAGCAGAGATCAGAAGGGAAACAATGTTCCAATCTTCTTCGCCACCATTGTCAAGGGAGGCCCAGAGACTGCCAGAGGCACGTGTGGCTGCGGCTCTGTGCAGCCCCACGGTCGCCCTGCTCCCGAGCTGCAGCCCCACGGTCGCCCTGCTCCCGAGCTGCAGTCCCACGGTCACCCTGCTCCCCGAGCTGCAGTCCCACGGTCGCCCTGCTCCCCGAGCCCTCTCAGTCACTGGTGAGGCCCAGGGGACAACATTTCTCTCAGCTGTTGCACACAAGAAGTGCCTGTGGTATGCCTGTCAGGTATAGCCACTGATCTTTATGCATAAAGAAACCATAATGAAAAGAAATACATTTTCCACATATTACAACCTCAAGAATGTATATTTGAACAGATCTGAACAGATGTATTAGGTTCAATCATTTCTGACATAAGCAAAGTGACAATTTTACACAGTTCAAATTAACAGCTTTCGGTAATAGGTATTTTGGCAGATAATGACATGCCAACCTCCTAAAAATAAAAAACAATGAATGGCAAATTTGGAAGTCTCCCTAGGACCAGTAACTCTGCAAGGACAAGAAAAATGTCTGTCTTACTCATTACTGCATCTCTACCCCTTACTTAGCTGTATATAAACTTCCCATTTAAGCCTTACAACTTCTCCTTGAACAAGTGAGGAAACTGAGGCTCAGACTTGCCCTAAGTTACAGAGGCCGCTGCAAAACAGAGCTGAGGGGTCAATGGGGTCTTCAGAGCGCCAGAGCTCAAGTTTTTTGTTTTGTTTTTTTTTAACTGGATTACAACAGATAAGGAGCACAGTGTGCTTCCTCCCTAGGTGCACTGCAGGACAAATTCCTACACACACGTGCACTCACATAACCACTGCCAGGCAGAGATACAGAACCCCCACACCTCCTAACAACTGCCCCATGTCCCTTCCCGGCCAATGCTCCCAGCCTTCCCAAGGCTGAAGCAATCACTACTCTGACTTTTCTATCACCACCAGTTAGTTTTGCTGATTACCAATCTTCCTAAAAATGGAAGTAATCAGTACAAACTCTTTGTCAAAATTTTCTAAAATTTGGCCAGACTCGGTGGCTCACACCTAACACTCTGGGAGGCTGAGGTGGGAGGATCACTTGAGGTCAGGAGTTTGAGACCAGCCTGAGCAAGATCGAGACCCCAACTCTACTAAAAACAGAAAAATTAGCTGGGCATGGCGGTGGAGCCTGTAGTCCCAGCTACTCGGGAGGCTGAGGCAGAAGGATCGCTAGAGCCCAGGAATTTGAGGTTGCAGAAAGCTGTGATCATGCCATTGCACTCTACCCAGGTGACAGAATGAGACTCTGTCTCAAAAAAAGAAAAAAAACCTGTGAAATTCATCCATATTATTATACAATTCAGCAGTCTTTCTAATCATGCAGTCGTCTATTGTATAAATAGACCAGTTCATTTCTCCACTCTCCTGCTGGTGGACACTGGCTCATCTCCAGTTAGGTGCGAGGATGGATACAGCTGCTGTGAGCAATGCTGTGCGTGTCCTGCCTGTGGTTGACAGAGGCGCTGGTTTCTGTCAGGCTCATACCCGGGAGCAGAACTGCTGCATCACAAGTCTGGTCAATCACTACCCTAACACCCTCCAACGAATCACATCTCCCAGCATCTCTCCCTCGTACAGTCCCCTCCCACGCTGACTGTGAGCGTATGTGGCTTGTTTTGCTTAACAGAACAGGACAGAAGTGATGTTGCGCACCTTTAACCTTCAAGAGGTCCTGAAGCTTTGGTCCTTTAGAACCCTGAGACCACCATGCTATGAAGCAGCCTAGGACAAAAGCCCCACAGAAAGGCCCAGACCCCAGCTGGACCTCCCTGCCTGCAAGTGAAGCATCTGCTGACCACAGCCATGTGGGTAAACCTGGCAAGACCAGTAAATTAGCCGCCGGATTGACCACAGAGACTTTGGAGTGGTTTATTGGGCAGTAACGGATAACTGATACCATAGGCTTATTTAACTTTAGGAGGTATGTTGAACAGTTTTCCAAAGAGGTTTAACCCTCCTGTAATGCCACCAATCATCAATAATATACGGGGCTTCCAGTTGCTCCACATCATCACCAACACCAGGTTCTATGAGTATTTTTAATTTTTAGCCATTCTGGTGGGTGTGCAGTGGTTTCTCACTATGGTTTTTCATTTCATTTCCCTTATAAGAAATGAAGTTGAACACATTTATTTGGCTCATAACCACCTGTGTATCCTCTTTTGTTAAGCTCCTCAAGTTTTTTGCCCATTTTCTTACTAATTTTACCGAGTCACCTCTCCCAGTCTATGGCGTGCCCTTTGCCCTCTTAATAGTGTTTTTGATAAACAGAAGTTCTTAGTATTATTGAAGTCCAATTTATCATTTTTGTCCTCTTATGGGTTTCGCATCCTGTTAAAGAAATCTTTGCTGACCCCAAGGTCCAGATCTCAAGATTTAACCTCAGTCTATCTGCCTTATTGCTTGTTTGTAACTGAATGAATGCCCAAGAATAGCAATTCCATCCAAACTTATCCTATTACTTATTTAAAAACCGTTCACAATTACCTATTACTATTATGTGAATGTAAGGCATCTTAATACTCCACTGAAATGTAAAGGTTAGTATCATGTTACACCCTGCATTACGAAATAAGGCCAGCGCCCCTTCAATTAAAAATGCGTTGCTAAGATTTCTTTTTCCACTATACAATTAGAGTGATTCTTCTATAACTACAGTGCTTTACACATATTCTGTAACAGTATCTCACACGTAGCAAAAACGTGACTTTAAACTGGATACTTGACGACTTACTAATTCCCACAGCATTATTCTACCAAAATGGAGTTCCTTGATATTAATGTAGTTGGAATGGTTAGAAAGATAAACTCAGAATCTTAGATGAGAATTTGAGAAACCTAAACAGAAATATACAATCTAAAAAACTGAATACAATGCCAATAAGAATACTTATAATCTTACCAATATAAGCTTCAGAATCACCAATGTACATTTCGATGCAATGACCAAGCATCGTAACAGAAAATGTATCATCTCGCCTAAGACCGAGGGCCTGCCAAAAAAGATTCAGCATGGTTATTAAAAGAAAATGTTATTTCCTTCTCTTTCATTTAAAAACATTCCCACATTGATTCACTTCAAAATATTCCAGGGTGCCCAGGGTAAGTGGGGCTATCGCTACAAGACTGGCCACAGCTAATGACTGAAGTTCGGTGATGGGCCATGGAGGTTCGTCACACTGTTTTCTTATGCTTAAAATCTACCTCCACAGAAGATTAAAAACCTATATCTCATTCACAGATGAGCCTTCTGCATTAATTAGATCATAGAAGAGAGGTAAATTGCACAATATCCAAATATACGTATTTAAAAGATCATGCAAGACTACAAAATTTGCTCAGTTCAAACTTCTGACTAGCTCAGTACTCTGGTTACCATACTGATACCTTCAGGAATTCATCTAGTCTGAGAAACTCTAAATTAACCTTTGAAAATCAGTTATGAACCTATTACTCATGAATTTATCTTTGAAATATTACATTTCCTCATATTTCTTCTCTTTCTCCAAAACCATTAGCTCGTCAGTTCTAAGACCCACATTTTCCCAAATTCCAATGTTCTGAAGCTGGGGTGCCTGGCAGCTCCTGTTCCTTACTCCTGTTGCACCAGCTGATGTCTCACTGTGCTGTGTTGCAGCAGCCGCAGCTGCAACACGGACGTCACGCCTGTGCCGTGCAGACCTGGCGGTCATGCTGGCTGCACAGACTGGACGACAAACCACGTGAGGAACATTTAAAGAAGACGGTGAACTGTGGTTGTCTAAAAACCTCGTTGACACTTTTGCAGACTGAAAGGGATTTGCAAAGCAGGTGTCTGCGGCTTAGAGGAAATCCAGTCAACAACTAGGTGTGTGAGCTGGACCAGGCTACTTTTTTTGTAAAACAAGGATACTGACCCCCTGGGCTGAATATCACAACCATTTATTTCACTCATATATTCTTTTGTGTGTGTGTACTAGAGTGACAGAAATCTACATCTACATATGTTCAAGAGTACTTTCTCCAAGTACAAAAAATGAAGCGACAGGAAAAAATTATGTTAAAGTTTAGTTGTCAGCACTTTTCTTCTTTGTGGTCATCTCGCTTACTAATGGTGTCTTAGGTTTGACGAAACATGGTATATGGATTAAGGCAAGATTTTTCCTTGTGATGAGCCCAGACTGTTCTGTTCATTACTACAGTTATCTAAGGGAATTAAAGACTGGGAGCTGCCCAAGGGCTCACTGTGAGCAGATACTTCTGTGCTTCCTGCCTGGACCCAGCGCCCAGACTGGCCACCTGCAGGCCTCGCTGCAGACCCTGAGGACACGCCCCACGCCTGTCTCTAATTTGATGACTACTGCACAACATACACATTTCTCTGCAAAGAAAATAAAACATGATGTCGCCTAAAGAATTTTAAAACGGTAAAGAAATAAACATTGCCTAGAAAAGATATTTTCAAAAAAAGAAGTGGTTGATGTTACAGGTACAAACGGAGGACATACCGTGTGGAAATAGTCCACAGCATTTTCGAAGTTGCCCATCAGACTGTGGATGTAGCCTATGGCAGAGTAGGTGGACGCGTTCTGAGGAATTAACACCAATGCCTGACGGTGGTAATCCAAGGCCTCATCGTACTTTCTGTGACGGGAGACGGGGAGGGGCAGGGGAGAGGCAGAGAAGGGGAAAAAGAGAGAAAATGATTACTAGGTACAGTAAAAGCACTGAATTCCCAAGTCTAAGGTGAGCATTCGTCTATGTGAACACGTGAGAAACCCTTTCCTACGTTAGAGTAGTGAGTCTTGACTGGTAACTGACCTCCACCCCCATCTTCACGGGTCTCAACACCTCCTCAAGGTCCACCTTTCCAGCAGTGCCCTCAGGGCAGGGCGCTCCTCACAGATGTGCTGCGTCCCTGCTCATGCTCAGCAGGACGCTGACACCACAACCCTATCCCCGGCCTGTGCCCTTATCACACTGCCTTTTAATGTGATGCTGAACTTCCCAAACCAGGAGTCTAAAAGCAGCCAAGGAATTTGGCTTTAAGGTCCAAAAAAGTTACTTAGAAGTATTCCCCAAAGTTCTCTGGAATATTTGCCTTGTAAAGTCTTTTGTAAATAAAAAAAAAGGTTTTATGCTCAATTAAAGTTTGGGAAATGCTACAGCCCCTAATGCATAGTAATGACTGAAAGAAATCTGCAATAGCAAAACTTGTCAAATCTTGAGTAACCTAGAGTTTCTTCTTTAACCAAAGAACCCATTTTCAACTGTCATCTGTTTATCACACCACAAAACCTCTAGCAGAAAACAGAGTTAGAACATGGATACGGTTAAATTAGATCCTACTGTCCCAGTTCTTCTAAATTATTAATAACTCTGAACACTAAAATTTTAATCTAAAAAGAATTACTATAATTCTCAATGTTTCTAAATTAAAATTATACCAACAGAAATAAATAATAAAAACAATGATTTTGATGCTTATTATATCTGCTCAGCCACATGGAAGAAAACTGGAGGATCTCATGAAATGAAAACATGGAAAAGGCTAATTAAAATTAAGTAAACTTTTAGTCACAAAATATATTTCTGAAAATGCTCTGCTTCACTTACTTAAGTTTTCTGCAGACATGCCCCAAGTTGTTCAACAAGGGTTCCCATTTGTCAACTGTCACCTAAAACACAGCAACATCAAGCCCACGAGTTACACAGGTCACTGTTCAGCCTGGTTTGTTTGCACTCAATCACTTCCCGTCTCTGCAAGGGGCTCTCTCCTGGTGTGTGTCTGCACCACAGCCTGAGGCAAAAGCACTCGCTGGTTTATCCATCTTTCTTCCTACTAGAGGAGACTTCCTGAGGACTCTGTTGTCATTAGCACAATTTTGTCAAAGAGCCCATCCGTGCTGGAGAAGTTCAAATTTTGTACCTGAAGCTCAGAGCCTTCTCTGAAACACCAGATCTTCATATCCATCTGCCTACAAATATTTCTACTTAGAAATGTTACAAGTACTTTAGGTTCAATATGCCACACACCAAACTCATCTCTCTCCTGCCATTTCAGCTCCCCGATCTCAGCCCTTCTGAGTGCCTTACCAGTCAGTAAATGGCACCCCAAGACCCCTGACCCTTCCAAGAAACACCACAGCTTGTTCCTTTTACCTCCTGGGCACAACTCCCACACATTTAATCTTCACCCTCCCGTCACAGCGTCTGCCTGTTTTGTCCCTTTTCTTTTCTCACTCTGCTCGGGATAAGGTGCAAACTCTCTTACATCATTTTCAGGCCCTTAGTGACCCACATTTAACCCTCCTGCCCCCTTTCTCCATGTGTTCTATAAACTCAAAATCCAAGCCATATTGAATTAGCTCCAGTCTTTGCACACAACATTCTGTACACCTGAAATACCCTCCCCTTCACTTTTGCCTGGCTAGTGTCTGATCACCTTCAGGACTGAGGTGTGTACTGTAACCAAAAGCCTTCCTGGGCACCCGCACATCTGGGTGAACTGGCCTTCCCTGTGAGCTCCTTTATTTCCTTGGTTGTACTGCGTCTCTACTGCCAATTTAGTTACTGACATTGCCCAGAAGATATGAGGGCAGGAAACAGCAAACTAGTTCCCTGGTGCACCCCAATGCCTACCTCAGAGTGTAGGAAATGATCAACACAGTAAAATTTATGTCAACCAAATGAATGAACAGACCTGAGCCACATTCTCTCACTCTACTAAGACCGGATCTAAGAGGTATAGCCCATGTGAAGGAAAAACAAACCATTTAATGATTCTTAGGCATGACTGCTTCTCTTTGACTACTTTGACATTTGCTGCAGTTTATAACTAAAGTCTCCCACAGTATCTTCCCCACTTCATATAACTTTTTATTGGGTATTTTGATACTTAAATAGTAATGCACTTTCATACTTAAGATTATTACTTCAGATTTCATCAGGACTGCAAAGTGCCTCTGAATCAAAGACTATAGTTTAAACGTTAAGTGTAGTTTAAGAAAGTGCTTCTTAAACTTTTTTGTGCATGAGAATCACCTGGGGATCTTGCTAAAACTGCAGACTTTGATTTAGTAGACCTGAGATTCTGCACTTCTACCAAGCTTTTCATGATACGGATGCTGCTGGGATAGACTGAGTAGCAAAGAATTCAATGCGTAGAAAACTGATAGGGTGGCAAGTGGCAACCTCATATTAAGAGTAATACAAGCACTTGCATTATCCAGAACCACCCAAGACTCAGCTGAGGGGGAACCTGCTTTAAATACATACATGTGCAGACACACAGAAATACAGCGTTTGTAAGTTCAGAAGACAAATAATAAGAGACTAAAATAAACAAAGCTGTGTTTATGGGGACAGGCAGGTGGCCGCCTGGCTGGCAGAGCTGTGTAAGAGTAGAGAGGAGCTAACAGCACAGGAAGAAGGGAGCTGTGGGCAAGTGTGCATGAACAGGAACAGAATGAAACTGAGACGTGAAACTCAGAATAGAATAAAGCAAAACAGGTATGAAGAAAAAGAAATCAGGAATTAAAAGAGTAGAAACATGTAAGTCCCTTGTCTACAGAAGTTTATGGTATCTGAAGGTGTTAACTTTTTTCTTTTCTTTTATTTTTTTGTGAGACAGAGTCTTGCTCTGTCACCCCAGCTAGAGTGCAGTGGCATCATTATAACTTACTACAACCTCAAGCTCCTGGGCTCCAGTGATCCTCCTGCCTTAGCCTCTCAAGTAGCTGGGACTACAGGTGCCACCATGCCCAGCTAATTGTTTCTATTTTTGGTAGAGACCGGTTCTAGCTCTTGCTCAGGCTGGTCTCTAACTCCTGACCTCAAGAGATCCTCCTGTCTCAGCCTCCCAGAGTGCTAGGATTACAGGCTTGAGCCACTGTGACCAGACTCTTTTTTTTTTTGTTTTGAGACAAGGTCTCACTGTGTTGCCCTGGCTAGGGTACAGTGGCACAATCATATCTCACTGCAGCCGAGAATTCCTGGCCTTCAAGCAATCCTCCTGCATTAGCCTACCAAGTAGCTGGGACTATAGGTGCGTGCCACCATGCCTGGCTAATTTTTTTGTTTTTTACTTTTTGTAGAGACAGGGTCTCTACAAAAGTGTTCTGTTGCCCAGGCTGGTCTTGAACTACAGGCCTCAAGTGATCCTTCCACCTTGGCCTCCCAAATTGTTAGGATTACAGGTGTGAGCTACCAGGCCTGGCCAATTTTAACTATTTTTAAATAATACCAGTGTACACATATCCTTGCTAGTTGGAAGGTTAACTCATGAGCACCAATTCATGGGTACATCTTTCATACAACAGAATCTAGTCAAACATCCCAAACACTGAAAGTCTATTTATATACTCAGTACACAGTAAGGAACGGCGACAAAAGGTCTGAATTTGAAAGATGCCTGTCCCCATCCCTGCCCCTGCAGAAGTGAGATCAGCTGCTACCCTATATTTACCAGTTAGTTAAAGATGAGGCTCTCTGAAGTTCTAAAGGAGTATTAAGTCAGACACTACAGTGCCCACCAGTTAATATTCCCAGTTTCAAATAATCATCCAATACATTCTGATTATTTCCACATTTCAAGCCTGGAGCCCTCTTACGTGACACCTGCCATCTTAATTAGAAACAAACTCATTTTTTACCATGTGGTAAAACAGTTAACTGACAATGCAAACATTAACAAGCCATTTGCTAGGATAAATATTAGGTTATTATCTTCTAGGCAAGAGAGACTGTCTACATTATTTTCCTCATTCAACAGTAAACACACTCAGTGGTGTGTATGCATATTTGCAGATATTACATAGAATACCTCATTCCCAATGGCTTTAATTTTTTCCAAAGCATCGAGAAACCATTTTTCTGCTGTTTTCCATCTAAAATAAAGGAAAAAGAAGTTGCAGATTATTCAAAATTAGCAAGTATAAACATTTAAGAAAAATCTGAATGTCTCCTTTCTAGCAATACTAAAATGAAATGGTTAAACTACTGGAGCTAACTATTAAAATTCAAAGTTAAATCGGATAAATGATTTTATGGCATTCACATCATACGAGCTCAAGACTTTAGGAGATAACAGTAGATTCTCATTATTTGCTTATGTTCTATACAGTCACTGCAAACACTGGCTTTGCAAATATCGAACCACTGCTCCCAGGGGACATGCATCAGGTTCTCTGCAAACCTCTGGTCACAACATTTTCATCAACTGGTCAATGCATACCCTTGTTGTACGTGTATTTCTGTTTAAAGACATCTGACTTGGCATAGACTGCTGATTTGCTGACACCGAGCTCGTGGCCAACAGCACCGTAAGGTGTGCCTGAACGAAGTGTCTCTAACACACGTGTTTCCTCCGTGAGGCGCAGCGCAGCCTCCTGTGCTTGGAAAGCACTAGGCAGCGCTTCAGCACTAAGCTTGGAGATCAAACAGCGCAAAGCGCAAAAAGATGAAAAACGTGGTACTAAACAGACCACAAAAAGGATAGTGGTTTAGAGCATGAGCTGAGACAAACAGGCAGAGCATCGCCTTGTGTGGCTTCAGCCAGGGACGTGGGCATCACAAGACTCAAATGTCTCCCTGCCTGTGTCTGCCAACAACTGTGAAAGCAGCTCGTTCTGATTTTGGAGCTACAGATGAATTTTAGTGAAAAGACAATTCATAAATACAGAATTTGTGAATACTGAGGATTGACTCTATTATATTAAGTCATTACTATGTATCTTTTTATAGCTTCAAATTTTTTATATACCTAGATAACCCAATTTTTAGAGCATACACACACACCACAAACAACACAGTAGTACTAATTTATTGTTTTGAAATTCATGTATAACTGAATGCAAAGGATTATATTAATTGATATTTTTCTCTCTTGAGCATGACACTGAACCACTTATTCCATAAATAATCAAGGTTACATTACAGCTTCAACTGACCAGCAAACTCAGAGATTGGGTCATTCTAATTAGTTTAATTTTCTGATTTACTAGTAACTAAATAGAAAACTTTTTTGTTTCAAACACTGTAGAACATTTTTCTCAAATATATGAATCCAATTCCTAATCCACACAGAGATGACAAAGGGTGCTGCAGGGCCTCAGGCCACAGTGTGGGGTGTCGGGGATCTGAGCTGTCCACCCGCTTGTGGCAGCTCAGATTGAAGGACAACCAGGACCGGGGTTTAGAATTTTTAAGGCAATCCAAGATAACAGTTTCTTTCCCTTTACATTTAAAAATAAAAACCTACTGAGGAGTCGCTCTGATCAGCTACGGCCCTAGTGACTGAGGTTTCACTGTCTGCGGAGTGAACAGAAGGACCTGTGGTCTCTCATACTCACTCTCCGTTCTGAAAGGCAACCACTCCAACCTCGTGCATCACAAAAGGGTCTTCTGGTGCGATGCTCAGAGCTTGGCCGAAGAATCTTTCAGCAAGTTTTGAGTTATTGGTCAAACCATATTCTAATCCGATATATAGCATTGGCAAATGACACCTAAACACATTGGAAAATGTCACATATTCAATACCCAAAACTTTGTAATTCAGCAGAAACTAATTTGTCAACTTCGAAACTTACCTGCAAAATAATTTAAACGTAGCCAAAACACAGCATTTACTTTTTTCTAACTCTTAATTTACTAATATTTAATGAATGCTTAATAGGCTTTTAGGCTAATCGGCTGCCACTTTTAGATCAATCAGCAACTTATTTATCTTTAATTTTCATTACTCCACAGTCAAAAACCCCGAAACCCTCCAAAGCAGAACAGTGCCTGTGCCGGTGATGCTGACACCAGGTCCCAGCCTCGCCTGCCTCCCTTCTCCTCACTTTCTAGCCCGGCTCATCTTCAAGACTGTGTTCAAGTTCCACTTCCCTTTAGGAAGCTACCTCTGACTTTTTGAACCTAAAAACTCTATGAATTCCCACTAAAATCAGTTATTATCAGTTCTACGCAGAAGAGTTCTAAATAATGCCACATGTATTATTCTATTTTCCCATCCTGAGATAGTTCTAGGCACACAGTCAGCACGAACTGCTTTGGTGTGCCCCAGTGCAGAGACGGGGCCTTCAAGGAGGGTGCGGGACTTACTGGTTTGAAAGACACCAAAGCCAGAGAGCAGAGGCTTCCGTGGCCTCACCGACACTTCACACAGACAACAGAACTAGTTACGGAAAGTCACTCTAAACAAACGGGAACAACAACAAACCCTGGGATGGAAAATCTGATTTCCAGGATTTCCCCATTGTATTACTTCAAATGTCTACTTTCAATAAAAAATAGACACGCAAAGAAACAGGAAAGCATGGCCCATACACAGGAAATAAAACAGTCAATAGAAACTGTTCTGGGAAAAGCTCAGATGTTAGATTTACAAGACAAATACCTTAAATAAGCTATTTTAAATATTCAAAGAACCAAAGGAAATTATGTCTACAAAAATAAAGTATGAGAACAGTGTCTCACCAGAGAATAACAATAAAGAGATATAAATTATAAAAAAACCAACCAAATAGCAATTATTGAGTTGAAAGGTATAATAACTGAAATAAAAAATTCACTAGAAGGGTTTAAGAACAGATTTGAATATACAGAAGAAAGCATCATTGAACGTGAAGACAGGGCAACTGAGATTATGCAGCCTGAGAAACAGCAAGAAGAAAAGTGAGCAGAGCTGCCCGCGAGCACACCAGCACGTGCACAGTGGGAGTCCCAGACGGAGAGGGAAGGAAGGGGCAGAAAGAATATCTGTAGAAATAACAGACAAAAGCTTTCTAAAAATCTCAAAGAACTCCAAGAACGAACTCAAAGAAATCCAGACCCAGGCAAATCATGGTCAAACCAATGAAAAAGACAGAAAAAAAAAGAATCTTTAAAACAGTGACAGAAAAGCAAGTAATAACACACAAGGGACCTTCAGTAAGATTAGCAGCTGACTTCTCATTAACTGCCACAGAGGCCAGAAAGCAGCTGGGTCACAAAGTGCTGAAGGGCGCCAACCGAGAATCCACACCCAGAAAGATTATCCTTTGAAAATGAAGGTGAAATTAAGACACTCTTCGGGGGAAAAACTGAGAACATTTATTGCAGACACACCTTACAAGAAATACTAAAGGAAGTTCTACAGGCTGAAAGCAAAGTACCCCAAAGAGTAATGCAAATCCACAAGAAAAAACAGAGTACTAGCAAAGACAATTATATAATTATAAAAGGTAGTATAAATGTATAAGTCTTCTTTTTTCTATTAACTGATCTGAAATGCTTGGGACCAGAATGTTTTGGATTTCAGATTTTTTTTGGATTTTGGAATATTTGCATTATACTTACTGGTGAGCATCCTAGTCTGAAAATCCAAAATCTCAACTGCTCCAATGAGCATTTCCCTTTGAGTGTCATGACAGTGGTCAAAAACTTTCAGATCTCAAATTTTCGGATTAGGCAAACTCACTTGTAATTTCATTGTTGGGCCTGTCATATATAGAAATGTAAGGTTTACCAATAACAGAATAGGAAGTAGGTGAATGCAAAGCTGTATTAGAGTAAGAAAGTGACACCAAGCTGGGTGTGGTGGTGCACACCTATAGTCCCAGCTTCTTGGGAGACTGAGGTAGGAGGATCGCTTGAGCCCAGGAATTAGAGGCTGCAGTGAGCCATAATTGTGCCAGTAGACTCCAGGCTGGGTGCCAGAGCAAGATATCATCTGATTAAAAAAAATAAAAGGAAAAAAAAGAATGAAAGAAAGTGACACCAGAGGGTACCTCAAACCCATAAGGACAAACGAAGAAAATGAAAAATGATAAATAAGGTTAATATAACAAATGATATAAGTATATACTTGCTTTCATTTCTTCTCACAGGTTCTTTAAAAAACAAAAGTACATAAAGTAATAATTATAACAATGTATAATTGAGAAAATCTGTCATTAGCAGGCCTGCCCAACAAGAAATACTGAGAGTCTTTTAGACTAAAATAAAAGGATACTAGACAGTAACTTTAATCCAGATGAAGAAATAAGAGGCTGATAAAATTAATTACGTTGGGAAACATGATACGGTAGAAATATATTTCTGTTTCCAACTCTTTTGTATTTGATTTAAAAGATAACTGAATAAACCAATAATTTTAAGTCTGTGTTGATGGGTTTATAATATATAAGATGTAATTTGGGCCGGGCGCGGTGGCTCACACCTGTAATCCTAGCACTCTGGGAGGCCG
>VBSM01001392.1:77991-105927 GCA_008086735.1 Cheirogaleus medius
CTGACCTTGAGCGATCCTCCCGCCTCAGCCTCCCAGAGTGCTAGGATTACAGGTTCAAGCCACCGCGCCTGGCCTAATTAATTGTATTACTATCATTTTTTTTCCCGTGAGACAGGGTCTCACTCTATCACGTATAGCGGTGTGATCACAGCTCACTGCAACTTCCAACTTCCAGGCTCAAGTGAGCCTCCTGGCTTACCTCCTGAGTAGCTGGGACTACAGGCACACACCACCACACCCGGCTCATTTTTTTATTTTTTGTAGAAACAGGATCTCAACATGTTGCCCAAGCTGGTCTTGAACTCTTGGGCTCAAGCGATCCTCCAGCCTCAGCCTCCCAAAGTGCAAGGATTATAAGCATGAGCCACCTCGCCTAGCCATTATCACTGATTTTTATTCTTAGCTAGGAATTAGTAACTATTCTGTTTGTGAGCACCCAGAATACCCAACAAAAATTACCAGACTCTGGTGTACGTTCATAAGAAACAACTCATAGGCAGTTATTTTTTTTTCCTAACAAATTATCAGATAGATTAAGAGAAATATGCAGATAACTGGAGCTGAGTGTCAGAAAAGCACCAGAAAGGGTCTCACACACCTTGGTGGAAGGAAGGAGAGACCTGGACTCAGTACAAGGACCACTTAGGCAGACTGATGACCTGCTGAACAACTGTTACCTGGAGGGCTACTTCTAATCATGTGTTAGTGCTATGGACTGGCTGTGTCCTCCCCACAAATTAGAGTGGCCCTAATCCCACTGTGCCTGTATTTGGAGATAGGGCCCACGAGGAGGTAATAAACATTAGATGATCATAATAGTAAGACCCTCATCCAATAGTAAGGTGTCCTTACAAGAAGAGCAGAGATACCAGAGCTGCCTGCTGCCATGTGAGGACACAGCAAGGTGGCCACGCCTGCAAGCTGAGAGGAGAGCCCTCCCCAGGAACCGCACCAGCCAGCACCTGGTCTCGTGTGTCCCGTTCTCCAGAATTATGAGAAAACAAATTTCTGTCCTTCAAGCCACCCAGTCTGTGGTATTTTGTTACGGCAGACCTACTGACTAATACAGCTAGGGAGTTATATCTTTCACAATATTTACATGGATGATTAGATATAAAAGCCATACTTACCAAGTTTGATACAAGTATAAAAAGCTGGGGTTGATAAGTGATTTGGATACAGAACTGAGTGTCAAAAAGAGTTTGAATAGTTTGAAAAGGCAGATCAAATCTAACAAGATGAAATTCGAAATAGATAAATATGCAATCCCACCACTGAACATTATGAGTAAACAAAGGTAGCTAACTTTGAGTGCTTCAGTAAGCCAGTGAGTAAGTTTTGCTGTTATTCCTATTTTTTTAAGAGGGTGAGTAATTTGCCCAAGATCACGTAGCTCTAAGTGGAAGCGCCTGGAAGTGCGTCCAGGCAGCATGACTCCAGACCAGTCGTCTGGACCACACACTTGCACTGCCTCTCCACAAAGATGCAGTCGTCGTCAGCAGAAGGGATCCACGTGAAAGAACTCCGCAAGGTCTAACCAACGGTGAGACCAAAGAGTCAGCAGGAATAACAGCAACACTCTAGTCCTCAAAGTAACATCCTCTTAATTAGTTAATTATTTCAATATCAATATAATTGACATTGATATAAATCTAGTATATTGGCAAATGGAGTCCTGTGCTTCACTAAGCCACATCAAATACCTTTTGGTAATAGATAAGATACAATAATTTTCATTCTTACATGAGCAGGTGAAGAGCTTCTGTACTCATCTCTTCCCCTGGCCTCACTTTCTAGTTTTTTCTTGCACTGGTTGAAATAAATTGCTAGGCAAATTCACTATGCCAGCTTCTTTCCTCCTCTATTTCCATAGTTATTTTACAATCACAAGCTACTAGGTAAGAAGTAAAATATTTTTTAGTTTAACAATCAAATGGCAATAATATTAACAATAGAAATTTCATTTCTTTTTGTCAGCAAAAACTCCTTTCACGGAGCTTGCTCAGCTGGCTCTGCCGTACCCCTTCATTAGCTGCGCTGCTGTGAAGTAGGCGGCCATGGCTTGGTCGTGCTCACTCTCCACCGCAAACGAGTGCCCATAGGCTATCCACGCAGGCCCATAGGTCTTCTCCAGCGTTGTAGCTTTGCTGAAACAAAAGAGGTTATTCAAGTAGGATAATATTTGTTCTTAAATTGTTAATTCTATACAAGCAGATTGCCTCAAAGACACTAACATTCATTTGATAAACGAGTTGTCAACATATTGAACACTGATGTAACATTTGTGTTCATTTGAACTAAAACAATATTTAATAGTATAAGCAAAATTTCAAGAAATTTTAGGAGAGAGGTCCACAACTTTTTAGGTTCTGTAGCTGAACCCATTAGCATTCTGTAGAGAACTTACAAACGCTCCTTAGTCCAGGAGCTCCATCTTGTCACCAAGTAGATAAAAGGTAGCAGCAACAGCAACCACCATTAACCGAGGGTCTAACTGAGGCCAGGCACCCCGTCAGATGCCTCAGATGCATGCTTTCATCCTGGCAACTTGCCAGAGAAACGAATTGATAAAGACAAGTATAGCAAGGCTTGAGAGTTTAAGTGATAGCCTGCAGATGGTGGTAAGAGATTCTCCCTGGTTACTGGACTGCACTGTGCATGAACAGTCTCTAGCCAGCGAACACACTGTCAGGACTAACCCACAGCAAGGAATAAAGGGAATGTATCAGAAAACATGGAAAACATAAAGGGTGATATTCTACTTCCTAGCATTTTATTTTCTAAGTTTTCTTTCCCCCAAATGGTCCCCATTTCGTGTAGAGTCCATTACTGAATCACACAGTAAATCAAGGAAGCATAGTTCAAAAGAACTTTTACAACACAAATCATCTTCCTACTCAAGAGTTTTTCTAAAATACTGAGCACACAACCAACCAGAGAGCCCCTTCTATCTCCTCCTAGTGCAGGGCCCTTTCAGGTCATCTTATCGATTTCCCTAGTGATGCTGAGATGCAAATATTGCATCATCCCCCTTTTCGGAGAAAGGAGTCAGGGAAACTAACTTTCCCAAGGAGTTTCAGCTGGTAAGTCACAACACCTGCACCAGAATTCAAGTCTGACTCCAAAGTTTATCCTCTTTCCCTCAGAGTCCACTTTCTATTAATATTTTGTTTGCATAGAGGGAAGCACAGGGAATTATTACATTTAAAGTGTTTAAGTAATTCTTCATATATTAGACATTTTCCTAGACTTGAATAATACTGGTTAAATGCTTGATTGGGCTGCAATGACTATCCTTAAGCCAAAACCACGGTGGATCCTCACTGAACCAATTCACTCTGCCAGCAATGCTGTTTTACAGTCACATTTAGGGACCCCAATCTCACGTACTTTCCCATAATTTCACAACTGTTAACAAAAGAAGTCCTAAAAGCAAAAGACTAACAGTATACATGAAAAAAAGAGCCTTTCATACTACATTATTCTTTCTTGTTTCATATTTTTCTCATTTATCTATAAAATTAAAAACATATAAGCTCCCTGAGAACAAGGTCTAAACCACTGATTTTTTAATCTCCCCTCATGGCACCTTATAAAGAGCAAGGTAAATAATTGATGCAACTGAACTGAATCTGTTGAAGAAAACATTTATTCTTTCACACTGCTTCAAAGTACTACTAATTACTGCACTAAAGCATATGAGCAAGAGGTCACCTCCTGCAGGTTCCCTACAGAGGGAGGAAGGAAATAAGTCCATACCTGAGATATCTTCTAGCATGCTCATTCTTATGACCAACCATGAGATAGTAACATCCCACCGCAAACCAGGAGACCTAAAAAGTACAAAATTTACTATGACAAAAGATTGCTTAACCTTGAATTGGAATCTCTAACAAATTGGGCTAGAAAGATAGACTAGATGTTCCTTTATCACATATTTCTAGTTCAGAAAAAATAAAAGAGGTTTCTGTCGTAAGCTATCGCTTCAGTTTAATGGACTGAAGCAGTTAGTGCTGCTAAGCATGTTACACACTAGGAGATTCTGCTCTAACATTTTAAAATAAAACATTATTTGCTTGAACTTAAGCTACTGTCCAAATACTAAATATTTTCTTTTGTTTTTGAGACAGAGTCTCACTCTGTTGCCCGGGCTAGAGTGCCGTAGCGTCAGCCTCGCTCACAGCAACCTCAAACTCCTGGGCTCGAGCAATCCTCCTGCCTCAGCCTCCCGAGCAGCTGGGACTACAGGCATGCGCCACCATGCCCAGCTCATTTTTTCTATATATTTTTAGTTGGCCAATTAATTGCTTTCTATTTATAGTAGAGACAGGGTCTCGCTCTTGCTCAGGCTGGTTTCGAACTCCTGAGCTCAAGCGATCTGCCCGCCTCGGCCTCCCAGAGAGCTAGAATTATAGGTGTGAGCCACCGCACCCGGCAAAATACTAAATATTTTTCTTAAAGCTTAGCTAAGTAAAAAACACTGTAAGAATAAAAGAGAGTTATGTTACTTACGGGATTACTAGGATATAAATCCACCAGTTTGTGAGAAAGATAGAAAAGTTCTACATTAGGGAAAAGAAAAAAAGGATACAATTATTCATATGAAATGCAATTTAAGATATGACTTAGTTACAACTCTTCACAATCATACAAATTCTGTTCTCACAGAAATGACTACATACTTGTATTTCCTTCTAGATATAAAATCCATTTACCTAATAAGGTATAAAAACCCCACCAGGCAGAGACAGCCAGTGCCAGGCCCACAGCGGCACTGGGCACTTGCTGAGTGACTGGAAAGGCGGACGGAAGACACACAGTAGGAGCAGACGCCGCCCAGCAAAGCATTCCCCTGCCGCGGAGATTACTGCAGAGCACCCCCTGGTCTAGAAACCCAGGCCTCCCATGCCTCAGGCCCGCTGTGGACCATCTTAACCACCTATGGGCAGACAAGCTTTCAAGTTTATCAAATCATTGCAGTTATTTTCTCTTAAGAAATGTGTAAGTCCTAGTATTTTGGGATGACGTTTCCCAGTTGCAGCCCGGGGCCGCTGGAGACGGCATTCCAATCGGCTCTTACAGGGTGCAGCGCGGCTGGTCCTGAGACACCGTGCGCTGCAGGGACCAGGAGTCCCAGCGTTTGGGGCCTTTTCCTCCTGACAGAGCTCATATTCAGTTTTAAAAGACTGAAGGACAAATGCAGCCTAAACACAACCCAGTGTTTCTGAAATGTCAAAATACAGAAAACATGAGCAAAAAGTCTGTTCCCTTCTAATTTCTAAAGTTACTGACTTTTACAAGTTTTCTTATAGAATTTATAAAAAAGTAGAAAAAAGGCAGAACTGACTCCCACCAATTTAAAGCTAACGTACCTTGAAGCATAAATTACATTTGAGAAAAGCAGGGATAAAGAAATAAATTGTTCTGTTGGGAAAACAGAATAGACCATTGGTCACTTAGATAAACATTTCTTCCCCAGTTGTTACTTTTACTGTGGAACTTATTATGTTGTTACCCGCAATCTCAACTAGCTAGGATTTATGAGACAAAATTTCAAGAGCTACAGAAATTTATTTTTGTCTTAGAAATTTATTTCAATTAAAAAAAATTCTTACCATTTGCTTTATTCAGCTCCACAAGCGTCCCTATGTGCACAGGTAAACAGTTTGCATGGAAGGGATCTTTTTCCGTTACCCTGGAAGTTAAAGCCACACATCACCACCCAGAAACAGGCCACGACAGCACTCTCTACCATTAGCTACATCTGAACAGTCATCGTGCACCATGGGGTCATCGTGCACCGTGGTTTGTGACACTTTCTACCTCCCTCACTCCACCACCTTCAGGTTGGTTCAGTTAGGTAATGATTAGGTTATAAATGAAAGGAAAAATTCTAGTTTATTTGTAAGGATAAAAATAAACATTGCAACACACATTTACTTTAAATCAAGAGAACTGTAATACATAAAATAAGTAATCCAATTAAAGAATCAAAAACAATATGAAATATTAAATAGATCACTAGTATTTCCCAATTAAAATTTCTGTGATTTCAAGGATTTTAAACAACTCAAAAGATCCACAAAAAATAGTGGATGTAATTTAGCTAAAGGACAAATTGAAATTATGTACACTGGAAAACTGGCATGTGGTGATATGGCTTAGCTAGTGAGTGTGGCAGACTGAGCAGTATCTGCAGGACTGTATTAGTCTCTAATAAAGAAGGGATTTTATAAAACTATGGGCCAAAATGGTATTTTCAAACTTGCAAATTATCAAGATTGGGAAGAGGAATATGTATATCCCTCCCAAGTTTCATGCGACCTCATTCCATTTATTTGATTATTCAATCTTTTAGTATAAGGAGTTCTTCGGAGGAAGATATTTCTGGAAGCTTTTTTAGGAATCACATATACAATGTAGTAAACCTATAAATATGCATGCCCCTGTATCTGTAAACTGCTCTTTCAAGACAGCACCCTGCTCAGCACTCCGCAAATGGCAAAGGGAAATCATCCAGTTCGAGATTACACAGAGAGCACTTCCATGAATTACTTAGGTAAGAAGTACTGAACTTCATGTTACCACACAAAAATGGGTAGATATACTTACACAGAAGTAAGCTTGTAGCACATTTTAAAATCACAGTTATAATAATGTCTCTCAGCTAAAGACACTACCACATCCAGATTCTCTTGCAAGCCATCTACTGACTCAGGGATGACAGTTTCACTAGGCTTATTATACTGAAACACAGAGAAATTTAAACATAAACTCAATGAATATTAACAAGTCAAAAGGTAGACTCAATTTATGTTTGACCCAAATAGTTAAAAACATTTACACTGGACATATGTGAGCCTCCGAAAACTTTTTTAACTTCATATTTTATCAGTACTCCTCAATAAGTTTAATTTTGTTCTCAATTTTATCACAGAATTCTATGGTAGGAAGCATTTCCCAAAGTAGAAGTTCAGGTAGAAAATGCAACACCATTCCATTTATTTGATTATTCAATCTTTTAGTATAAGGAGTTGTTGGGAGGAAGATATTTCTGGAAGCTTTTTTAGGAATTATATATATTTTACATAATCTAACTCTAGTCTTGCAAATGTACTAAATTAATAAAATTATTTTTAAAAATTTATTGGAATAAGATATTTACATAAAGCAAATGCTATCTTTGTGCTTTTACTTACCTTTTTTAATTTGTTCTCAAATAGAAAACGTAGCAATTCCTGTTCTTCAGTACAGAGCTTGCTAAGAGGCAGCGATTCAAGAAGTTCTTTTTCTTAAAAATGGTGAGAAAAAAAATAAATGAATGTTTCTCATAATATTTACAGGGGGAAAAAACCAGCAACTAAAAATATTCTCCTATAGTTCTTAGTCTAAGTAAATCAAACTTAAAAGAGAAAATAACAAGATCAGAATGTACTACAAAAAGCTGACACTGTGGTCTCCAAGCCCAGGAGAGAACTATCCGGAGGGCAGAGGCAGCTCTTCCACGGCTGGGGCCAGGAGGCTTCCAGGTAGTTGTTGTCATCGGCCAGATGGAGAGCCACCAACCCCAGCACTACTGACACTGCATGGATCACTCTGTTGTGGGGGTGTCCTGTGCATGACAGATACCAACACAACCTCCCAACCTGCCTATCTGCTCCCAAGTTGTGACATCGAAAAATGTCTCCAGATGTTCCCAAATGTCCCTCGGGGGGCAAAATCACCCTGGTTGAGAACCACTGCACTAGGCTGAAATATGTTAGAAGAGGGGTGGGTACAGTGGCTCACACATGTGATCCTGGCACTTTGGGAAGTCAAGGAGGGAGGACTGCTTGAGCCTAGGTGTTCAAGACCAGCCTAAGCAACAGAGGGAGGGAGGGTGGGAGGGAGGGAGGGAGGGCCAGGCATGGTGGTGTGCATTTATAGTCCCAGCTATTCAGGATACTAGAGTGGGAGGATCACTTGAGTCTAGAAGTCTGAGATTGCAATGAACTATGATAATGCCACTGCACTATAGCCTGGGCAACAGAGCTAGACTCTATCTCAAAAAAATAAATAAAATAAAATATGTTTACTCCCCTTATCTCAACCACACTGTTTTCTGGTTCTCTTGTTTACTCACCTCACATCACCATGGATGCCAACACATTTGGACAATGGTTCTTAGTCCCTGTTGTATGTTAGGACCACCAGGGAGTTTTAAATCATCTGATGACAGGGCCCCATCCTGAAGGTTCAGACTGAACTGGTTTGACACTGATATTTTTGGGGGTTTTTTGAGACAGGGTCTTGCTCTGTCATCCAGTCTAGGGTGCAGTGGTGTCAGCCTAGCTCACTACAACCTCGAACTCCTGGGCTCAAGCAATCCTCCTGCCTCGGCCTCCCAGAGTGCTAGGATGACAGCTGTGAGCCACAGATCCTCAGGGATTTAAAGTGCAGCTAGGTTGAGAATCACTGAATCAGATATTCAAATCTTGGTTTATACTACCTCAGTCACATCCCGAAAGGATGGATGCATCACATCCCAGTTCCTAAAGATTTGGATAGCAAAAGGCACTGCACAACACTGCGTTTTGCAATATGCTTCATATTTTTGAAGACATTAATAGAGTTAGTAGTTCTAGTTAAACCTCTACATAGCATGCTCTTGATTATTATATAGATTTCAGAGGAAAAAAATCCAAACAATATTAATTTTGCTAAACATAAAACACCTGAGTTTCCAAACCTTCTTGTGCTGTCAACATGTGGTGTGATGTTAAAAGATCAAATGCTTCAAAGCAGTAGACATCGAGCTTCAAAGCTTCTTTGTAGCTGTAGGTTGCAAGAGTTCGATTATCTAGCGCATCGTAGATTTTCCCCCGTAGAAGACAAATAGAACTCTTTATCTGTTGAAAAAATGATGAGTCATACATTAATACTTTTAAATTTAATTTTTGATAAAAAATTATGTATTAGAATACTAAAAAGTTTTTCTTACATCTAAAAGGATTTGGTTCATCCCAACTGTCAAGATTTAAGTTAACAGAAACATAAAAGCTTCTCCAGTCTATCTTCCACGGGCTCCAGCAGATGTTTAGAACTAACGCACATGCACAGCTACTAGTTCATCGTTTGCTTTGGCCAAAATAGTGCGATGATTTAGAGACAGCAAAAGAAGTGTGTATAAAATCAGATTTTAAGATAGAAGGTTGGACAGGTAGACCCTCATGAAAGGCCTTAGTGACGATTAGGAATTGCCAGCAACGTAGCACAGCAGTCACAGTGCTCAGAAGCATGGCTCACTGGAGCCAGACAGACCTGAGTTCAAATCCCAGCTCTGCCACTTACTTGTAACCTTGGACAAGTGACTGAACCTCTCTTGGCCTCAGTTTCCTTTCCTCATCTGTAAAAAGGGGAAAATACTATCCAGCTTAGAGAACTCTGTGTGGACTAGAGATACCACTATCTATGGTGCTAGCACATGGTAAGGTGCTCAACAGACAAACATCTCACTGCTACCATTAACAAGAGGATGTGGAAACCTGACTCCTGTGCCAGACCCCGAACTTCAAGAAACACATAACTGAGCCCAAAGATGATCCAGAGATGGGCAGCCAAAATCATTAAGAAAATGAAGGAGATTTATAAATCAAAATTAAAAAAACAGTGAATGTTATGAAAGAATCTTATACCTAGGCAGTGTCCTATAAATTGTTTTAAAAAAATTTCATAAAATAATAAATTAGAGGGCCGGGCACGGTGGCTCATGCCTGTAATCCTAGCACTGTGGGAGGCCGGCGGGTGGATAGCTCAAGGTCAGGAGTTCAAAACCAGCCTGACCAAGAGCGAGACCCCGTCTCTACTAAAAGTAGAAAGAAATTCATTGGCCAACTAAAAATATATAGAAAAAATTAGGCAGGCATGGTGGCACATGCCTGTAGTCCCAGCTACTTGGGAGGCTGAGGCAGAAGGATTGCTTGAGCCCAGGAGCTTGAGGTTGCTGTGAGCTAGGCTGACGCCACGGCACTCATTCTAGCCTGGGCAACAAAGTAAGACTCTGTCTCAAAAATAAATAAATAAATAAATTAGAAATAAATCATGCATTTCTTAGCAGATAAATTAAGAGATAAAAGGTCCTAAAATAATAATGATAGTACCAAACACCCTCATAATAAATGCATTTTATGCATTCATGCAAGAAAAAAAAATTTTTTTTTTTGAGACAGACTTCATCTGTCACCTTTTGCTTTTTGGTGGGCAAATTAAAGTTGGCAACATAATTAATATGGTAACACTCAAGTAAAAGAGGCAATTTGTTTTTGACATGTAATGTGGGCAATTATCACTGCCATTACTGAAGCATGCTAACAGTGCTGCTTACTGAGGACTCTGACATTTCCCAGTCATTGGAGGAGTCTTTCAAGCCACTCTCATCCTTTAAGTTTTTTTCAAATAGTCTTTTGTTGATGGGCTCCTCCAGGTCGAGAATATCGAGGGCCTGCTGGTGCTCTTTTGCAGCGTACTGCGTGGAAATCAGAAAAACCACTCATCACTCACGACTTCTAATGCTAAACAAACACATAATCCAGATTTTTAAAGGGTAATAAATATTTTACCCATTAGTTAAATTTTAAAATGACTAAGTTAGAATTTTCTTTATGCATGCCTATTTTTAGGAAAGGCAGAATCAATATTTTACAGCAAACGATACTAAAGAAGAGAACACTTCCTTATGAAATACTTTACTAACCTGCCACGCTGAATCACCAAAATCCTCACACATAGATGAGGGATGCCCAACATTCACACAATCAAACTTTCACCAAACAAAAATGAAACTGAGAACATACTCACATGGCATCTAGCTGCAAGGTAACGACACGCTTCATATAACTAGAAAGGAAATTAATATATTTTAAAAGTGGCCAAAATAATATTTATCTTCACTTTAAAAGAAAACTGCAATGGAATTATTTTCATAATTTCTCCTTTTACTCTTGCAGTTAAAAAAAAAAAATCCAGTCTTTTTAACCCACGTTCATCATGAACCTATCGTTTACTAGGCACCAAGGACTCAGAATGGAAGAAGGACCTGCCTCCGGAGGTGAAAGCAGGGGAGACACAAAGACAGCACAGTGCAGTGAGTACTACAAAAAGGTGTAAAAAGTACCAGTCAGTTGAAGAGGGAAACATCTGCAGGGGAGTGGATGAGTGCAGAAGGGGCCAGGCAGGGGAGGAGAGTACTGGCCAACACTTCCAGCACTAAGTGGTGTGAGTAACTGTTCCATGTTGAGGAACTGACCGCTCAACATGACTGGAGCATATGTTGCATGTGTGCACGATGGAAAAATCACCGAGTGACTTTGTGGGTGATATAATCAGATCTGTGTTTTGGGAAGGGAGAAATTGTTACTGGAGAAAAGAGACAAAAAGAGAGGCTATAACAGAATAGACAAGAAATTAAAGGCCTGATACGTATAAGTGGCAAGGAAAAGGAAAGGAATAGCCATGATTACAGAGCTATTTAGAAAACAGAATTTTGAGAACTTAGTGACTAGATGTGGAATGGAGAGGAAAGGAAAAAGGTGACTGAGATTAGGTATAAGACATTTTATCTTCACACTCAATAAGAAAAATGTAATTCTTTTAAATAATTTTGACATGAATAGAATATACAACTAAAATAATAATCCAGTGAATTTTTTTTTTTACAGCTTCGAAGAGCTCTGAAATCCATGTAGTTACTTACTTTGTCCAGCTTCCGTGACCGCAGTGCATGGGCTGCTCTGTGGTACTGGGCAGTCAGGTAGAGGCACTGAGCTAACCAATACACATCCTGGGGCTCCTCTGGAGGGAAAATTACATAGATGGTCAGAGGCATAAGTTGAAATAGAAAAATTTCTAAAGATTAATCAGAAAAAAATCTGCATTTTGTCACTTACCATGAGAGAGTGAAGCTACTTTATCTGCCCAAAATAGAGCACTTTGATACTGTTGCTATACCAAAAAAAAAGGAAAAGAAAAATGGTTAACTGTCTCTTATGCCAATAGTTTTAAACAGACATCTGATATAATTAGAATGCTAGATAATAAATCAACATCTCAATACAATAATTTTTTTACACATAATAGGGGTCTATCAAGCATTTATCTTATATCTCAGCTAGGGTGAATTTTAGTTTAATGGTACAATAAAAACATTATTATAAGATCTTTGTATATACAATTCGTGAAAGTAGTTTTTATTTATTTATTTTTATTTTTTTGAGACAGAGTCTCACTGTCTTACCTGGGCTAGAGTGCTGTGGTGTCAGCCTAGCTCACAGCAACCTCAAATTCCCGGGCTCAAGCAATCCTTCTGCCTCAGCCTCCTAAGTAGCTGGGACTACAGGCATGCGCCACCATGCCCGGCTAATTTGTTTTTCTATATATTTTTAGTTGGCCAATTAATTTCTTTCTACTTTTAGTAGAGACAGGGGTCTCGCTCTTCGCTCAGGCTGGTTTCGAAATCCTGACCTTGAGTGATCCTCCCACCTTGGCCTCCCACAGTGCTAGGATTACAGCCCTGAGCCACCTCGCCCGGCCCCCATGAAGGTAGTTTTAAAAAAACTCATATATTGCAAAAATGTGTCAGCAAGTATCTAAAACAGTAGGTAATTCAAATGATTTATTTTGCAATATCTAGTCATTAGTACTTCTTGTGCTGATATTTATAGACACTTTCAATGAACTGTTAATGAAACCCAAAGTGTAATTTAGTAGATAAAACACTCTATTCAAACACCTCATATAATACAGTTGTAATTTTAACACTCAAATTTAAAACACACACACAGAGCCATATCATTAACCAAGCTTCACTAACCATGGGGAAAAACTCACCTCCTTCAGCCAATTCACACAAAAATAAAACAGATGACAATGGAAAGCCACTCACAAGTTTACCACAGCTAGCTGTAGTCCCTATTCTAGTTCTCAGTCTTTCCAAAATCTCTCCCTCAGTTCCCCTGAATGCAAACCAGGAACACTACTGCAAGAGGCAGGAGGAATGCTTACAGGATGGTTACAAACTTGCTTGATACAGGCTCCTGGAGGGTGGAAACCAGGCCTGTTATATTCCTCACTACATCCCAGTGCCAAAGAAAAAGTAACCAGAAGACATTTAATTCAGCTGACTTACAGTAAACAAAAATACAGCGCTCCAAGGTTCTGCAAACATTGGCCACATCATTTAGCAGCCAATTCAGAATACTTTGCATGAAACATGGCTTTTCCCTCCCTTCGGCCTTTCCAACTTACTGGGAGAGCAAGTATTTTAATAAAAACTAAACACCACCACAGATGAAACTGACGCTGATCGGGGAAGTCACTTTTTTCTTTAAACACTCTTTGCTATTCACTCAAGGGTAGTGCAGGAGATGCAGATGTAGTTAATAAGAATTTTTAAAAATACTGAATTGAGACAACTTTAAACTTCATTCCCTGAAATTCAGCCTAATAAGAATTACGACGAACCCTCTTGAAAATGTTCTATGAGCCTGCCAAATTCTGAGGCCACACTGCAGCTTTCCTCTAGAAATAATCCTTCAGCTTCCATGTTGCAGTCTACTGAGCACCTGCTGTGTGCCCAGTGCTAGGCCGGCTGCGGCTCAGACCCGGGAGGGAGCCTCACCCCTGCACCCTCGCGGTCCTCACCCTCCAGGCTGCACAGACCGCACGGGGCCGGGACCCCCACCTTCGGGGTGGAGACAAGGAGCGCCCCAGACGAAGGCCCACGGCCGGCGCGATCCAGCCTCACCAGGACCCGAGCCCCGCGGAGACAGACGCGGGCGCCTGGCCGAGGCGGCTCGGGGCCCCAAGCTCCCCTGCCGGCGCCGCCCACCTGGTCGAGGTACTGACGGACTCGCTTCCGCAGCTGCTCCAGGTTCATGGCCGCGTGGGCCCGGGGCGGGGGCCAGCCTCACGTCTCCCGCCGCCGCACTCGCCGCCCAGCGCGCGCCTCGCCTCCGCTGCCCCCGGGTCCCCGCCGCCGCCCCGCTCCCCGCGCCCCACGATCGCGCCTCAGCTCAGACCCGGCGGAGGCCCCGCGCCGCCCGGACCCTTCCGGTCCAGACGCGCTCCACCCCGGAAGGCCTCAGCAAACGCGTCCCCCCGGGCGAGGGAAACGCGCGCCGCTGGTTCCGGTACGCTGCCTTGGCGCGGGGGCTAGCCGTGCCGGAGGAGCCGGAAACTGGGAAGGTGCAGGTGCGGTGCCGCGAAACGCGGGAGGCTGCGGTGGAGGAATCAACAAAGGCACAGACGGGACTACCCCAGTGAAAATTGGGTGACCTGTGAGCAACGGAAACGGAAGTGACGTGAGCTGAACCTTTCTTTCCCAGGATAAAGTTAAAATGTGTTGATAAATGTAACGCATTCTCATTACAAAAAAATTTACGAACAGCCAATGAAGTCAGAGATAAGCTAGGGAAAAATTTGAAACCTAACACAAAATTGTAATAGTTTTTTGATGTAGAGCCAATATTTCCTTTAGATGTAATAAGGCGATATGAAGAGACGAGTGGCTCAAGCTATTGGCAAAAGACCTGAAAAGACAGTCCACAGGGAAAGAAATGCAAATGGATTTTAACATATGAAAAAAGGCCCAACTTTAATTTATAATAAGAAAAATTAGAATTAGAATAAGGTACCATTTTTCATGTGTCAGTAAAGATCAAAAGGTTGATGACCCTTTGTTAGCAAGACTGTGGGGAAACAGGCACACTCTCATTGTTTTTGTGAGTGCTATGGGTATACTCTCTGTGATGAACAAGTTACCTTTCAAAACAAAAAATTTTCATACTCTAATGATTCTAATTTTGGGAAATATGCTGTACATATGCATTTGTGCAAAATGACCTGCATATAAGGACAGCCATCGAAGCACCATTTGTAATATTAATAGCAAAAGGTCGCAGGCAATTTAAAGACCCATCAAGTAAGGAACTGATTAAATAAGTCATGGTATACTTGTATAATGGAATAAATACTAGGTGGCTGTTTAAAAGAACAAGGCAGCTCTTGTATGGATATGGAACAATCTCCAAGATACAGTAAGTGGGAAAAACCAAGTATAGGACAGTATTTATCATATGCTTCCATGTGGGTAAGCTAGACAATTACGAAAGATTGGGTAGAAGGATCCTTAACCTATCCCTAGAAAGACGGATGAGAACACTGACATGGTGCAGTGCCTTCTGGGAAGAGTACTGGGAAATAAGAGATAGTAGAAGTCGGTGAAATGCTTCCCTGGATGATGTTTTGTGCTTTTTGAATTTCAATCCATGAACACATGTATTATCTTTTGTGAACTTAAATAATTCAAACAAAATAAATCAAACTTAAATCTATCAGAACTTAAACTTATCCTGAGCCATGGGCCACACAGCATGCAGCTGCAACTTGTGCTTTTTCTTCTTTTTCCTGTAAATAATTAGGACCAAAGTGCACCAGAGACAAAACCCCCTCAGATCACTACTACTCCTCAAGGAGTAGTGAAGTAATCTTCCTTGGAATGTAGCAGTCTGTACCCAGTCAAATTGCCGTGGCATGTACACCTGGTCTTGTATGGAAAATGTAATCCCCTGTCTCTGCCCATATGAGTGAAACCTTAACTTCCCCACTTTGGGACGTTGACTCCATTTGTTTGAAGTCAGCGCTTCCTCTGGTGGCTGTCTTCAAGCTTTGCACTCAAACAAACTCTATACTTAATCATGTTTTCAGAGTTTCATTGTGTAAGGTTGACACTTTTAAAAGTAAATGTAACTTTTATAAATATAAAAATATAAGAAAGAAAATACAGAGTAGGCTGTCCTTCAAATAAATGACTGTGGCAAAAATCTCCGTCAATGGAGGCTTATTAAGCCAAGATTTTTGAGGACGCACCAGGAAAAAACACAAACCACAGACAAGCTATGGCTGTTTTTCTGAAGGGGAAGTTGGAACCTTCAGCATTTTAAAGACATACAAAGAGAAGGAAAAAGGTGTGGGGGGGTGGCCGATGAGGCAAAGTGGTTGCATTCTTGCGAGACCCAAGAAATCTACATTTTACAAAAAAATAAGGGAAAAAGGGAGTGGAGGAAGCATCAATTATGTAGATGTCCCTGGATAGGTGGAAGAATGTCCAATTCTGTCTTGTCTCCAGTTCTGCTAACTATAAGATGAATTTGTAATTCATTGTTAATGTGGAATCATATAGACTTTAGGTTTAGGTGCTAGACTTACATACAATTTGCATGTCCTTGCTTATAGGAGGTTAGCAAGGAATCTCCTTAATGAATGATCTGTGGGGCCAGTTCTTCCACAGTTGTGTTACCAAAGAAATTCGGTATTTGTCCCTGAGGCTGAATCAGTGAGAACGAAGAATGAGGACAAGTGGAAAAAAGGAAAAGGAAAGAGAATTTTTTATTAATTTGCTGGCAAAATGAGGAGGGCAGTAGACTAGCGTCTCAAAAGACCACCACCTGTCTTTAAGCAGAAAAACAGGGCTTTTTAAAGGGGGATTTTTGCAGTTGGGCTCAGGGCTACATGACCAGTGTCACATGTGGCTTTGGACTATTGTTTAACTATAATTGGTGGTTTCCATTGACCTTATCTCTGTTGACTATGATCTTGTGACAATTCTGTTGAGCCATCTCCTGTAGTTTAAGACACTATTATAGAAAACAAACCACAAAGAACATTTTTCTGCCCCTTCGATTACTGGCCTTAGGAAAGAATGCAGGTTTTAATTCCCAAAAAGCTTAGGGAGCTTTAAAGAGACAACACACGAACAATTTCTTTGCCCTTTTCCAGACCTTTACCTCTGTTACGGTGCTTGAGGCTTTTACTTTCTCTTTTGCATAAGGAGTTGAGGGGTGGCCCTGAGACTTTGATTTTCTTTTTATGAGCCAAAAGAACATAAAACTTCCCCTAAAGAATCCCACCTACTCAAAATTTCTTCTCTCACCACTTCTGTGAGTGGTCTGCTATGTTCTTTTCTATGTATGTCTATACGTATATGAATGGGTAATATTTTGAAATTATATTTTAAAATTATCCCCCTGTATGTTTCCCTTCCCTTCCGTTCCCTCCCCACTCCTTCTATGCAAATAGGTGGTAATCAGCTCTGTGCTCATTAACTTGGGGCAGGTATGTTTTAAGCCAAATTTCTAATGACTTCTTTCATTTAATAACATTCCTATATACTGCAATCATTTGTATATTACATCTTTATGTTTTGTCTTTTTTTCATCAAATGGAAAGGAAAATAAAAATCTCAGGACTCCCCTCGCCCCAACCCCTTATGCAAAAGGGAAGGTCCAGACTGGAGGCGGAGCCTGCCACACCCTCTTCCACGTGAACAGCTGCTGCTAGCACTATGAGAGGCCAGATCCCGCAGGAAGGTAGAGGCCAGTTTAATAGCATTTGCCTTTCTTTCTACCTGATTTCTCCGGAATTTGGAAGTTATTTGTGAGTATTCTTATGCTATGGCAATATAATTATTTGTATGACTTCAATAAGAGTATGTTTCCTTTTGCCGTAGGTACCTGAGACACTGGTAATTTTACTCAAGCTTTGACAGGGATGACGTATTTTCAGATATGACCAGACTGCTGTGAGGGATTGAGGTTCACTTTATAGAACTGGTAAAAAGCCCCTCAGAAAGACAGGCCTAATACACAGCTCCCTTTCAAGGTTCCTGGCCTTGTGGTAAGTAAGAAATGCCACTTTCTGACAGGCCCAGGAACCTCTAGATATTTTGGAACCTTGAGAAGAGAGGCCTTCACCCAAGTCATACATGTATTACAGTCTGACAGTGAATCCTTGTCTTGGCTTCCTACCCTGGAGAGGCTCTTAAAAGTCTAATGTGAGATTCCTTATAAAAAAGTTCCAGGAAACTCAACTTAAAAGAGCCTTTGTGCCCTTCTTGTTGTACTTTATGCAAATAATCAGGCCAAGTATAATACTAAAACTTATTTTGCAAGTAAATTGGTCCTACTAAGGTTTAATCTTTGCTAGAAAAGGGGAACTGGAGGAAGAATAATTATGTTTCAGAATAAAATTGTAGCACACCTGGTATTAGATTCCAGCCCTGGACATTGTTTTGAGTTTTTATTATTCTCCTACGATTTGGGCTAAATTCTGAATTATTTCCTGGCTACAAATCTCTAAAGAAGGACCAGGTTTTAATTTTCTTCATGATGTTTTTAACCAACTCACCAGTGGGGTAGGGATGTTTCCATCCTGGCATGTGGTTTCTTAAAATTTTATTTTATTTTATTTTATTTATTTTGAGACAGAGTCTCACTCTGTTGCCCGGGCTAGAGTGCCGTGGCGTCAGCCTTGCTCACAGCAACCTCAATCTCCTGGGCTCAAGTGATCCTCCTGCCTCAGCCTCCCTGGTAGCTGGGACTACAGGCATGCACCACCATGCCCAGCTAATTTTTTCTATATATTTTTAGTTGGCCAATTCATTTCTTTCTATTTTTAGTAGAGACAGGATCTCTCTCTTGCTCAGGCTGGTTTCGAACTCCTGACCTTGAGGGATCCGCCCGCCTCGGCCTCCCAGAGTGTTAGGATTACAGGCGTGAGCCACCACACCCGGCCTAGTTTCTTAAAATATTAATCCTTGTATTATATTTCTATGTATCTCTCATTGTTTTACTTCTTCTGAATAAACTGAACTCATGGTATTCTGAAGATTAGAAATGATTCAGTAAACAACAGCAGCTATATAAATCAGTGACTTGACTGAGGTCTCATTTCTGCCACCCTACGATGCCATCCCAATACATCTTTTAAAGTGTATTCCCCACTGAGACTTATCCTCTACTGTCCTCCCGACACGTGGGATGGGACAGGGGCACCCAGGAATGGCCTTCCTAGCAACATGGGACTAATTCCTGAGCACAAAAGGAACCAAAACTGCTTGAGTTCATCCACGATGTTCCTTGAAAGTTCTTGATGAAAAGGTGAGAAATGAGAAAAGAGAAATAGTGAGAGATATGAGTATGGGACCTCAGTCATGCCCCCCGCCCCCGCCACTGGGGGACAATTGTCAAAGGTATTTGTTCCGGACTAGTTGCTTCACCCGTTATTGTCATGTTCCTGGAATTTGTGATATAAGAACAATGTATAGACAATCAATAGCTTATGTTATTTTAATGTAAATTCTTGGCAAACAGTTTAGGAACTACCTCTACCTTTTTCCTTAAAATCCCATTTGTGACTGCTGCTAATTGGAGTGTATATTTAGAACAACTCAAATCTGTCCTCCAGTGTGGCCATCCTCAACCTTTGAGCTTAAATAAACTCTCTAGTTAATCACATTTTCTGAATCTCATTATTAATGTTGACAAGCCTAAGGAGCATCACTCTAAGATCAGTGAAGCTGATGTGGCTGTAGGTTATGATAGGTGTCGAAGGAGAAAAGTACAACAGGTTGAACCAAACGTTTATGGACTCCAGGCCATACTATTAAAGCATTTCACTAAATTATTTATGATAATGCTTTTGTTTTGTTATTCCCCTCTTTCTCATGATAGTGTGGGGAAAATATTTTATGGATGGTTATGATTTACTGTACTGTATTATGTTATTGCATAACATAATAAAAGTTAAGTAAAACCCGTGAGGAATAACCCTTTAAAAAGGCAGTTTAATTTTTTAATATGAAAATTTTATCCTTTCTTTTAAAAATGTAACTGTTGCTCTTTCATTCTTAATAAAATAGGAATTTTTGCTGCTTCTTTAATTTCAACATATGTAAATTGATAAATATGATTCAACACATAAATAGAAGCAAAAACGAAGATCATGCGATCATCTCAATAGATGCAGAAAAAGCATTCAATGAAATTCAGGACCCTTTCATGATAACCCTCAACAAACTAGGCATAGAAGGAACATATCTCAAAATTATGAAAGCTACATGTGACAATCCCATAGCCAACAACATACTGAATGGGGAAAAGTTGAAAACATTCCCACTAAGAACTAGAACGAGACAAAGATGCCAGTTGTTACCACTTGTATTCAACATAGTGCTGGAAGTCCTAGCCAGAGCAATCAGGCAAGAGAAAGAAATTAAAAGTATCCAAATTGGGAAAGAGAAGCTTAAACTATTGCTTTTGGCAGTTTATATGATCTTATATCTAGAAAACCCCAAAGTTTCCACCAAGAGACTCCTGGAATTGTTAAATAAATTCAGCAAAGTCTCAGGTTACAAAATCAATGTACACAAATCAGTAGCATTCCTGTACACCAATAATAGTCAATCTGAGAATCAAATGAAAGACTCAGTACCATTCACAATAGCTACAAAGAAAATAAAATACCTAGGAATATACTTAACCAAGGAGATAAAAGGTCTCCACAAAGAAAATTACAAAACACTGAGGAAAGAAATCATAGATGATACAAACAAATGGAAAAACATATCATGCTCATGGATTGGTAGAATCAACATTGTTAAAATGCCCATACTACCCAAAGTGATTTGTAGATTCAATGCAATCAAAATACCAGCTTCATATTTCACAAATCTAGAAAAAATAATTCTGTGCTTTGTTTGGAACCAGAAAAGAGCCTGAATAGCCAAACCAATCTTAAGCAAAAGGAACAAATCTGGAGGCATCACATTACCACACTTCAAACTATACTGCAAGGCTATAGTAACCAAAACAGCATGGCATTGGCACAAAAATAGAGACATAGACCAATGGAACAGAACAGAAAACTCAGATATAAAACCATCCACATACTGATGCCAACTGATCTTTGACAAAGCAGACGATGCTATACACTGGAGAAAAGAATCCCTATTCAATAAATGATGCTGGAAAAATTGCAGAAGAATGAAACAGGATCCATATGTATCACCACTCACAAAAGTTAATTCAAGATGTATAAAAGACTTAAATGTGGGACATGAAACATTAAGAATTCTAGAAGACAATGTTGGAAAAACTCTTCTAGATATCAGCCGAGGCAAAGAATTTATGAAGAAGATCCCAATGGCAATCACAGCAACAACAAAAATAAATAAATGGGACTTGATTAAATTAAAAAACTTCTGCACAGCCAAGGAAATAACAGAGCAAATAGACAACCTACAGAATGGGAGAAAATACTCACACACTATACATCCAATAAAGAGCTAATAACCAGAATCTACAAAGAACTCAAGCAAATGAACAAGAAAAAAAATCAACCCTATCAAAAAGTGGGCAAAAGACTTGAACAGAAAGTTTTCAAAAGACGGTAGACAAATGGCCAATAAACATGAAAAAATGCTCAACGTCACTAATCGTCAGGGAAATGCAAATTAAAACCACAACGAGATATCACTTTTCCCCTGTTCGAATGGCTTTTGTTGAAAAATCCAAAAGCAACAGATGGTGGTGTGGATGCAGAGAGAAATGAAGCCTTATACACTATTGGTGGGACTGCAAATTAGTACATCTATGGAAAACAGTATGGAGATACCTCAAAGAACTAAAAGTAGACCTACCATTTGATCTAGCAATCCCAATACTGGGTATTTACCCAAAGGAAAATAAATCATTTTATCAAAAAGACATCTGCACTTGAATGCTAATTATAGCACAATTCACAATTGCAAAGATGTGGAATCAACCCAAGTGCCCATCAATTCATGAGTGGATTAACAAAATGTGGTATATGTATACTATGGAAAGCTACTCAGCCATGAAGAAGGATGACTTAATGCTTTTTGCAACAATATGGATGGAACTGGAGACCATTATCCTAAGTGAAGTCTCTAAAGAATGGAAAAACAAATACCACATGTACTCACTATTAAATTGGAACTAACCAATGAGCACACATGTGCATAGAGGGAAGTAAAACTCACAGGAAATCAAGCAGGGGGGAGTGGGGAGGAGGTGATGGGTAAAAACCTACCTAACAGGTACAGTGATCACTGTCTGGATGATGGGCACAATTATAATCATGACTCGAGCATTATAAAGGCAATCCATGTAACCAAAAATATTTGTATCCCTGTAATACTTTGAAATAAAAAAAAGAAAGAAAACACTGATATCAACAATCAAGTCATGAATTATATTGGACAATAATAAATTATCATCAAAGCATTTCTAAATCTCTGACCTGGCCCATGATTTTCCTAGTGTAAGTAGTCTGAAGTCAGCCAAATGCTGGGAGACACTACATTTTATGAATTTGAGTGTGTAAAAATCTCTGTTTTGCTGTTTAAAAAAATCATTCCTTCCTTAAACTAGTCTGTGAAATACAGTCTGGAAAACCAGGCATGGATTTTCAGTATGACTAGAATATTAAACATCCCAAGTTGTTTCTCGAGAATGTAAATGACTCTGAAATGAAAAGAGAACAATAATCCTTCTCACTGGATTGAGAGCAGTGTGACATCGTCACCACAGGACAGCAATCCAAGAAGTAAGAGGATCCCATTGGCTGAAATTGGCAAAATATTGAGGCTTTGAAAGGACAAAAACAATTATTAAGAAGTTCATAAATATCTCTTTGTTGTCATTTTATGATGACGATTCTATGAGTTTGGAGTTAACCTCTGTCCAAACATCAGATCCCTATTTACTTCTGTCTGTCGTCTCCATGTGCTGCTGTGCTGGCAGAGCGCCAAGCACAGCCTTGGACGCCGGCCCCTGGGGTTCCTTGCGCTGTGAAGGCCCTCAGCATGGAGCAAGCCCTCCCGTGGCCTGGATGCTGGCCCACAAGAAGGCTCTGCTTGTCAACTCAGAGACGAAAGCTCTTAAAGGGAAAACAACATCTTCTAGGTTAATATCTTTGCTTTGAATTAACCTCTATCCAAAAAAAAAAAAGTCTGATAAGTGTTTGTTAATTAAAATTGAGGCTTTCTGTTGGTTTGAAAATGTTAAGCTTCGTTGCACTTACTCATATGGAAAATGAGTGCCAGCCAGGGTACCTTACCTAGCAAGGACACAAAGCCACAACTGAAAGCAAAACATTGAACGACAATGGCCTCTTGGTTGTCAAACCCAATAGTGACAATGGCTGTGGGGTTTTAAGGCAAAAAGCAGGCTCTGGGGAAAATATTCCGGGGCAAACAGCTATCTCAGACTCTCGGCTGTCACCGACTGCTTTGCTTCCGGGACCATGTGCTCTCTGGGAAGTGGATGGCTTCATTTGGCTGGACCTCTCCCAATCGAGAGAGGTATGTTATTCCCAGTGTATTTCCTTTATGGAATACTATTAGTTTATTTATTGATTTATGCAGTTGGTCAGAGTCAGGTCCTGTGATTTGGGGCACGCCCTGTTTCTGTGGCAACGGGCATCAGGGTTTTGCACAAACAGCAGCAGCTGCCCGTCTATTGCCTGGAGCCGCCCTGCGGGGCACTGGGTCTGAGGCTTGAGGACGAGCACCTTGTCGCACGCGGCGTTCTCGCCGTGGGGAGCCCAGGGGCCAGGCGTCAGCTGGGTCTGCTCTGGGAATGGACAGCTCATCCACTCTCCCTGCTTCTTCAGGGACGATGCCCTCATGGTGACCGTGTTCTGCCTGTGCAGGGACGTTCTGCCCAGTCCAGGGACGCCTAGAGGGGAGTTACCAGGCCCCGTGTCCGCCCCGCCATCACTCCTGATGGTGCAGCGTCAACACGGCTGCGAAGCTGCCTGTAGCCAAGCCGTCTGGGCAAAGCGTCTGGTTCTGGGCACGTTTTCTTCCCGGCACCCAGGGCATCTTGCCACGCCGTCTGCAGGACGTGACAATGCCTGGTCCTTGCACACAGCTCCCACGGCGGCCTCGCGAAGACTGCCAGTCTGCAGGCACGGGCCCTGGAGGTTTGTGTGAGTGTAGAAGCTGATCCAGAAACATATTCTCCAAACGGTTCCCTGGTTGGCTAACTGTCTCGAATTAGCCAAATAATGCCGCGGTTTTGTGTTAGCCTCCTCAGCAGCCAAGAAAATGGGCACTGGTCTCAATCCCGATGTCAGATTCAGGAAAGCACTTTCCCTTCTCATTTACTCATTCACGGGTTTTTCAGTCTGGCGCCAGTGTTGTGCAGGGGAAAGACAGGAAGAGCTGCGAGTCTGCAGCCCGCAGGGCAGAGCCTGGGCCTCACGGAGGCCCAGGGCCGGCCGCGCCTCTGCAGGCCAGAGTGGTGGGCGGATGGATAGCTAAATGGAAAACAGGTGGCCAGAGAAAGCCCGGCGTGTTCCGGGAATGGAAGGAAACCTCTGGCAGGAGGGAGCGAGGAGGGGCCTGCGGGAAGAAGGAGAAGTTCCCTGCAGTCATGTGCGCTGGGCGGCTCTGGGTGGTGGGGATGTTTGCAGCCGCTGCCCAGGGTTGAGAGAATCCTGTCCACACATAGCACAGCTCGGTCAGGCCAAGACACGCGGTCAGCGTTACCACTGCTTGACACTGATGCTGAGGACAGCTCCGCAACGCTGCAGCAGGGGGTCCCTGAAGAGGGCAGGGAGTCATTTAGACTAGAAGATACACACACACACACAGAGCACAGACCACACTCCACACACCACACAGCACACACACAGCACACACCACACACACAGAGCACAGACCACACGCCACACACAGCACACACCACACGCATGCACCACACACAACACACACAGAGCATAGACCACACGCCACACACCACACAGCACACACCGCACACACGGCACACACCACACACCACACACATGCACCACACACCGCATACACAACACACAACACACCACACACACAACACACAACACACACACACCACACACCACATACACCACACACAGCATACACCACACACACACCAACCACACACACACCAACCACACACACAGTACACACCACACACACGGCACACGTCACACACCACACACACCACACACCACACACCACACGCATGCAGCACACACGGCATACACCACACACAACACACACCACACACATAGCACAGACCACACACCGCACACACCACACACAACACACACCACACACACAGCACATGCCACACACAGCACACACCACACACAGCACATACCACACACAGAGCTCACACCACACACACAGCACACACCACACACCACACACATAGCACACAACACACACCACACACACAATGCACACACACAGCACACACCACACACATAGCACACACCACACACAGCACATACCACACACAACACACACAGAGCTCACACCACACACACAGCACACACCACACACATAGCACACAACACACACCACACACACAATGCACACACAACACACACAACACACACAGTACATAGCACACACCACACACCACACACACACAACACACGCCACACACACAACACACAGCACACACCACACACAACACAGCACACACACACCCACCACACAGAGCACACACATCCACCACACATACCACACACCACATACACAGCACACACAACACACACCACACACACAGCACACAGCACAGCACACAACATACACACAACACACACACAACACACACCACACACACAGCACACAAACAACACACAACACACACAGAGCACACACCACACAACACAGCACACAGCACACAACATACACACCACACACATGTACCACACACACAGCACACACCACACACAGGAGGAGACACAATTTACTGGCTTGTTCTCCCCGGTCGGAATCCTCTTCTAACTGGCAGCATCGCTGTGAGCCGTGCTGACGTGGAAATGCAGCTTTGCTCGGGTTTTAGGTGAGGATCGCGCTGCACTGCTTCCTAAACATGATCCTGCCAAGATTCTTGAGAAATCTAGTATTTTCCCAAACTAAATGTCGTAACTTGGAGAATCTTATAAAACAACAGCCCCAACACCGCTGTGCTTAAGAACTGCTGATGTCAGGTGTGAGCAAACGTGACTCTGAAGGAGCCAGTCCATCAAGGGGGCTCCCAGGTGGCTCCCTGGACCTAAATTTAGACTAGAGCCACCTGGCCATTTCCTGACTGGAGCCCACACAGGTACTCAGAGTTCCTACAAACCCACATCTTTTTAACTTTGGGACTGAGTGGACCAATCAAGGCCCAGCTGCGTCCACCAATCAGAACTGGGCAAGTTTCAAGCCTTCATTTGCATAAGTGGACCTGATTGGGAACCTGGGTGGGAACTGGTGGCTGTAACACCCCCAGCTCTTGCTCTGAGCACTTTCCCCTTACGCTAGGGGCTGCTTACCCTGGTCTGTGAGCTGTTCCCTGGAACTGAGTCCCTTCCCTCCACATTTCTCTTTGGAGAACTTTCCTAGTGATGGGACACATTCCTCCCGATCAGTCCTCAGTATTCTGGGTTACTCAGTACAGACTTGCTGAGAATGGTTATTTTGCTACAATTTATGATTTGGTGAAAATATTGGGGAGACATGAAGAGTGCGAGTTCAGGGAGTTGGCGCTGTGGGCTCCTTAACATTTCTCCTCAAACTTTCAGAAAGAGAATCTTCAAGCGTCCAGTTAACTGCCTGGGCTCCTTGGTTTGCGGGGTGGGCGATCTCTCTCCACGTGTCCATGGGCCTTTCCCTCAGGTCTTTGACGGTGGCCGGCTGGGCCACGCCACTGCTGTGGAGGTCTCTGGCTCCGCGGTGGCGTCTTTACGGGAGTCGCGGGGGCAGTTCTGGAGAACGTCACTCACTAGTGGGCACTGTTTCTCCACACGTCCTGGGCTCCCCTCCAGGGTCTGGGATGCCGGTGGCCTAGGGCATTTCATTTTCCTGGAAGTCCCTGACCAGACGTGATCCCTGCAGGCCAGGGACACTGGAAGGTTGTGGCCAGATCACAGCCTCTGAGAACCAGTGAGAGCTTTGCTTCCTTCCTTAGGGTTCTTTCCACTTTAGCCACTATTTTGAGGGTCAGTACCACTTGTGGTTTCTTGTCATCTACTGGTGGGTTACATGAAAACTAACTTGGTCCTTGAAGAAGTACTTATTGTCTGCAGTGTTTTATGACATCATAGTTAATATCGAGAAGAGAAGGCAATTAAACAAATACCCATACAAGACAAACCCTAGTTGGTAAACGCCAAGAGCCGCGGTGGTTATGCGATCACAGGCAGGCTCACCAGGCGCTCAAGCCCGTGTGATGTGGCCACACACGTCCCTGGACCTGAAAGCACACACAGAGCAACAGGTGACAGACACATCTGTTATCTTCAGAGTTGCTGCTCTTGTTTCCTGCTGTTTAAGCCCAAGTCACATAGTTTCTAGTTTCAGTTATGTTTCATTTTGTGTTCTTCTACCAGTCCCAGTCTATTGAACCCAACCTCGCTCACAGGAGTTTGCCTTCCTTGCTAAGCAAGTCTAACCTCCAGGCTTGACGACCATTCCTGGAAGTGAAAATTAGCTTTGGCACTGGGAGGGCCTGGACCCTCCACCCAGCTGACCACATCTGCGTTTCCAAAATATTCCCTTACATTTAAAACTCTATCCACTTGGCAACCAGAGGGGCCTACGTACACTCTAAGGCCAGAAGTCAGGAAATCACCCTTTTGTAGGGACCTCATCCTTCCCTGAGACAGAGTGAGGTCCGGGAGTCCCGGGAGTGGCCTTACGACATCCTTTCGGGCATCTTTGACTGATTTAGCAGCAAGCTAGAGGGTGGGTGATATGAAACTGGACAGAATTGCTCCAAAAAGCACAGATTTCTGTGAGGGTCACATGCTGTCCTTGAGAAAACGGACAGTGGCCACTATTTGATCAACTCCGGCTTTGCCACTGCAGGGTGGTGGTGGGGAAGGCAGAGGAGGGGCCCAGGCCTGGAGGAGGGAAGGTCACCCAGGCTCGGGCTGAGCCAGCCCTGCACTGCCCAGGGCAGCTCCTCCCTGTTCTGCTGCAGGCAACCCTTCCCCACCCAGGACCAGCCAGGGGACGGCACCCTGCACACACGTTCTCTCCTCCCCCTCCTCTTCCTCCTCCTCCCCCTCCTCCTCCCC
>VBSM01001423.1:1328-15914 GCA_008086735.1 Cheirogaleus medius
CCCCCCCCCATGGGGGTCCCTGGGGACTTGGGACACAGAGCCGCTTTCTTCACCGACATGGCCGAAACCTCGCGTTTACTCTAGGGGTCTGGGAGCCCACGCGAGGCATCCCATGGGGTGCTGTTCGTGGACAGTGGGATGTCAGGGCTCAGTAGGGCCAGGGGAAGCGCCGGGACCTCGGTGGGCTGGGTCCCCGCCGGCGGGTGCGGTGCCTGCGGTCGGCGCTAGTTCCATCTAGTTGACCAAGCTCACTCTGGCCACGGCGGCTTCCACAGGGTGAACGCGCCATAGCTGGCCGGGGGGCCCTAGGTCTCCCTCCCCGCTACCTTCCTGGTGGTCTGGGTACACACCCGGCTCTGCGCCACGACTCAAGGGCACACTCTGGCGACCAACTGCAAGCCACCTCCCTGCCCTGCCCTGCCTCCCCCTGCCCGTCTGGGGCACCACATTCCGAAACGGAATGCAGACCGCAGACCTTGGACTCCACTGGCCATCCTGTTTCCTGGGTGACCACCTTGGCCTCTGTAGAGGGGATTTGGGGGCCCTGTGGTCCAAGGGTTTGCCCACTAAACCTGGGGTGTTGAAGCCACAGCACGGGGTTGGGGGAGGACCATGTGAGCATGGCTGGAACCCCGTGGTGGAGGGACCCAGAGCTCATCAGACCTGGCCACAGGTAGGACTTGAGGTGTGCAGAGGGTCTGGCTGAGTCTTGGGCAAACCCTCAGCTCCGTGGGTGCACCATGACGTGCTAGGTTCCTCCTGCTATGCTCTGACCCCCAATCTCTGTAGTGGATGAACCCAAGCATCACTGTACGAAACCCTCAGACGTGGTCATGGGTGAACCTTGAAATTAAGATGCATGTACACCCCCACCTTTTGCCATCAGTGGAACTCAGCCTCAGCAGCCGCCAAGCTGTGATGCGTGAGTCTCCACTGCCGCCTTGCGGCAACGTCCATCGCCACAACCACAACCGACTGCGCTATTCCAGAAGTGAGACAGACTTCCTGGTTTCGGAGCCCAAGACCTAAGGGGAAGACTCCAGAAATATTCCTATGCCAGGCAAGGTAGTCACCCAGAATCCTTGTCCTGCTGGAGGTCTTGTAGGAAGGCTCTACCCCCTGATTCTATAGCAATGTCCGGGAATTGGACTCCCAGCAATGCGCAGGGATAGGACGCACCAGTAGGGAAATACACCTCTACGTACACACGCTGGCTGGGTATGGCGACCCCAGAGCTCAATGCGGGGAGTCACCCAGGCTGTAGACCACACTGACCCCATCAATGCTCACCCTTACTGATTCCTCAGACCTGGATGTCTACAGCGCTCATGTTGGTTCCAAAACTAAGGTGACAGAAAGACTCTCAGCCACAGAACTGAGAGGTAACCGCACTCACAGCTCTTTAGCATCTCAATCTACAGAATTAGCATCTCAAACCTGAATTCAATGGAAGTGTTAATGCCTGGCTGCCTAGGGTTGAAGCTCTAGAGTTCACTCTGGAGGCAGGTGCGACTAGGATAAAAGGCTGAGAATTTGGGGCCTTCTTTGATGGAGTCATCGCTCTGGTTTTAGGGGTACATACTGTCATCACACCTGGTAGATGGGACTTGGGTCCCACGACAAGACATTGAAGGTCTCACAGGGGGACTCGTGGCCCTGGGGCTGTGGATATGGCCAAAGTTGAAGGCTTGGGGTTGTTCACACGTGCACCCTATCCGCAAATGACCCTCATGATCCAATGCTGCGCGTGGCCTGGGTGATCCGGGACATTGCCGTGGGCGAACCCCAGCATGGGCAGCCCATCAGCCGTGATGTGTGAGTCTGCGCTGCCGCCTCGCAGCCACTTCCTTCTCCACACCCACAACCGACTGCGCCATCCCGGCGGTCAGACAGACTTCCTGGTTTCAGAGCTCAAGATGGAAGGAGAAGACTCCAGAAATACACATGCGCTAGGCAAGGGAGCACCCAGGATCCTCGGTCCACCAAAGACCGTGTGCAATGGGTCTCCCTCTGAGCTGACATCCATATCATATAAGGAATGGGGACCCCTTCATTGTTCCCTAGTATATCCTCCAATTGCCCCCCTTCAACAATGCACCCTGGGGTGAATCAGATGAGGTGGCTCACATGAGCGACTATCCCCTGATAACCCTCGTGAACCCTGCGGCGCATGGTCTGTGTGATCCGGGACGTTGCCGTGGGCGAACCCCCACGTGGGCAGCCTGTCAGCCGTGATGCGTGAGTCTGTGCTGCCGCCTCGTGGCCACGTCCTTCTCCACACCCACAACCGACTGCGCCATCCCCGCGGTCAGACTTGCTGCTTTCAGAGCTCAAGATTGAAGGAGAAGACTCCAGAAATGCACATGCACTAAACAAGGGAGCACCCAGGCTCCTGTGTCCGCCAAAGGCCGTACGCAATGGGTCTCCCTGTGAGCCAATATCCCTATGGTCCAAGAAATGGGGACCCCACATTGTTCCTCAGGTATTTCCTCTCATTGCACCCCTGAAACAATGCACCCTGCGGTGAATCAGATGAGGTGGCTGACATTAGTGTCGTATCCCCGATGACCCTCGTGACCCACTGGGGCGCGTTGCGTGGGTGACCCAGGACGTTGCCACAGGTGAACCCCAGCCTAGGCAGCGGCCAAGCTGTGATGTGTGAGTCTGCGTTGCCGTCTCACGACCACGTCCATCGCCACACCCACAATTGACTGCGCTATTTCAGTAGTGAGACAGACTTGTTGGTTTCTGAGCCCAAGACCAAAGGGGAACACCAGAAATATTCATATGCCAGTCACAGGGTGGCTACCCACGACCCCTGTTCATGCTGGAGGTCTTGTGGGAAGGGTCTAGCCCTGATCCTATAGTGCTGTCCTGAAATTGGACTCCCAGCCATGCGCAGGCATAGGGCGCACCGGTAAGCAAATACACCTGTACGTACACACACTGGCCAGGTATGGCGACCCCAGAGCTCAGTGCGGGCAGTCACCCAGATTGTAGAGCACACTGAGGCCATCGATGCCCACCTTTACTGATTCCTCAAACCTGGGTGTCTACTGTGCTCACGTTGGTTCCAGAACCCAAGTGACAGAAAGTCTCAGCCCCAGAACTGAGAGGCAGCAGCACTCCCAGCTCTTTAGCATCTCAATCTATGGAATTAGCATCGCAAACCTGAGCTCAATGGAGATGTTAATGCCTGGCTGCCTAGGGTTGAAGCTCTGAGTTCACCTGGGAGGCAGGTATCAGTAGAATACAAGGGCTCAGAATTTGGGGGCTGTCATTGGTGTACTCATCGCTCTGATTTTAGGGGCACATACTGTCATCACACCTGGTAGTTGGGGCTTGAGTCCCATGCCATGACACTGAAGGCCTCACAGGGGGACCGTTGTCATCGGGGCTATGGATATGGCCCAAGGTGAAGACCTGGGGTGATTCACATGAGCACCCAATCTGCAAATTACCTTGGTGATCCACTGCAGCGTGTGGTCTGTGTGATTCGGGACATTGCCGCGGGCGAACCCCAGCGTGGGCAGCCCGTGAGCCGTGATGTGTGAGTCTGTGCTGCCGCCTCGTGGCCACGTCCTTCTCCACACCCACAACCGACTGCGCCAACCCGGCGGTCAGACAGACTTGCTGCTTTCAGAGCTCAAGACCCAAGAGGAAGACTCAAGAAATACACATGCGCTAGACAAGGGAGCACCCAGGCTCCTGAGTCCGCAGAAGACCGTATAGAATGGGTCTCTCTCTGAGCCAATGCCCGTATAGTCCAAGGAACGGGGACCTGGCATTGTTCCCCATGTATATCCTCTCATTGCTCCTCTTCAACAGTGCACCCCCGGGGGTGAATCAGATGGGGTACCGCACAAAAGCGTCCTATCCCCTGATAACCCTCGTGAACCCTGCAGCGTGTGGCGTGAGTGATCCGGGACGTTTCGGCCGGTGAACCCTAGTCTAAGCAGCCTCTGAGCTGTGATGTGTGAATCTGCGCTGCCGCGTCACAGCCACTTCCTTCTCCATACCCACAACCGACTCTGCCCCATCCCGGTTTCGTAGGTCCGGACTGAAGGGGACAACTCTAGAAATACATATGCACTAGGCAAGGTAGCATGCAGGATCCTGTGTCCCCCAAAGACAGTGTGGGATGGGTCTCCCTGTGAGCCGATATCCGTATTGTATAAGGAATGGAGACCCCTCATTGTTCCTCAGTATTTCTTCTCATTGCCCCCCTTCCATAGTGCACCCTGGGGTGAATCAGATGGGGTTGCTCACATCAGCATTCTATCCCTGGATGACCCTCGTGAACCACTGCAGTGCGTGGCGTGTGTGACCCAGGACAATCCCATGGGCGAACCCCAGCATAGGTGGGGGCCAAGCTGTGATGTGTGAGTCTGCGCTGCTGCCTCCCGGTCACGTCCGTCGCCACACACACAACTGAGTGCCCCATTCCAGGAGTGAGACAGACTTTCTAGTTTCTGAGCCTAAGACATAGGGGAAGACTCCACAAATATTCATATGTCAGGCAAGGTAGCCACCCAGGCCCCCTGTTCCTGCTGGAGGTCTTGTGGAAAGGCTCTACCCCCTGATCCTATAGTGCTGCCCTGGAATTGGACTCCCAGGAATGCACAGGCATAGGGCGCACCTGTAGGCAAATACACCTCTACGTACACACGCTGGCCAGGTATGGGGACCCCAGAGCTCAGTGCGGGAAGTCACCCAGGCTGTAGGCACACTGACACCATCGATGCCCACACTTACTGATTCCTCAGACCTGGGTGTCTACTGCACTAATGTTGGTTCAAAACTCAGGTGACAGAAAGACTCTGAGCCCCAGAACTGAGGCAGCAGCACTCTCAGCTCTTTAGCATCTCAATCTATGGAATTAGCATCTCAAACCTGAGCTCAATGGAAATGTTAATGTCTGGCCGCTTAGGGTTGAAGCCCTGAGAGTTCACCTGGGAGGCAGGTGTCAGTACAATAAAAGGCTCAGAATTTGGGGGCCCTTCTTGGTGGAGTCATCGCTCTGATTTTAGGGTCGTATACTGTCTTCATGGCTGGTAGATGGGGCTTTGAGTCCCATGCCATGACACTGAAGGCCTCACAGGGGGACCTGTACCCACGGGGCCGTGGATATGGTCCAAACTGAAGGCCTGGGGTTCTTCACAGGAGCATCCTATCCGCAAATGACGTGATCCACTGCAGCGCAGGGCCTGGGTGATCCAGGACGTTGCCGCGGGCGAACCCCAGCGCGGGCAACCTGTCAGCCGTGATGGTTGAGTATGTGCTGCCGCCTCATAGTCACTTCCTTCTCCACACCCACAACTGACTTCGCCATCCCGGGGGTCAGACAGATTTGCTTCTTTCAGAGCTCAAGATTGAAGGGGAAGACTCCAGAAATACACATGCGCTAGGAAAGGGAGCACCCAGGATCATGTGTCCACCCAAGACCATGTGGCTTGGGTCTCCCACTAAGCCTATATCCCTATCATCCAAGGAATGGGGAGCCCACATTGTTTCCCAAGTGTTTCTTCTCATTGCCCCCCTTCACCAGCGCACCCTGGGGTGAATCAGATGGGGTGGCTACTGTGAGCGTTCTATTCCCCAATGACCCTCATGAACCCTGCGATGCGTGGCCTGGGTGATCCGGGATATTGTTGTGGGCGAACCCCAGCCTAGGATGCCCCTGAGCTGTGATGTGTGAGTCTGTGATGCCGCCCCCCAGCCACTTCCTTCTGCGCACCCACAACTGACTCTGCCCCATCTCAGCAGTGAGACAGACTTGCTTGTTTCCAAGCTCGAGATTTGAAAAGACTTCAGAAATACACATGCACTAGGCATGGAGCACCCAGGCTCCTGTATCCGCTGAGGACCACATGGGATGGGTCTCCCTGAGAGCCGATATCCGTATTGTATAAGGAATTGAGACCCCTCATTGTTCCCCAGTATTTCCTCTCATTCCCCCCCTTCAACAGTGCACCCTGGGGTGAATCAGACGGGGTGGCTCACATGAGCATCCTATCCCCAGATGACCCTCCTGAACCCTTGCGGCACTTAGCCTGGGTGATCCGGGACATTGCCGCGGGTGAACCCCAGCCTACGCAGCCTCTGAGCTGTGATGTGTGAGTCTGCGCTGCTACCTGCCAGCCACTTCCTTCTCCGCACCCACAGCTGACTCTGCCCCATCCCAGCAGTGAGCAGAAACAGACTTGCTTGTTTCTGAGCTCCAGACTGAAGGAGAAGACTCCAGAAGACACATGTGCTAGGCAAAGTAGCACCCAGAGTCCTGTGTCCAGCAAAGACCGTGCGGGATGGGTGTCCATGTTTGCGGATATCTACATCATGTACGGAATCGAGACCCCTCATTGTTCCCCAGTGTTCATGAACGACTGCACCGCGTGGCGTGGCTGATCCGGGACGTTCGTACAGGCGAACCCCAGCCTAGGCAGCGGCCAAACTGTTGTATGTGAGTCTGCGCTGCCGCCTCGCAACCACATTTGTCGCCACACCCACAATTGACTGCGCTATTCCAGAAGTGAGACAGACTTGCTGGGTTTTGAGCCCAGGACCAAAGAGGAATACTCCAGAAATATTCATATGCCAGGCTAGGTAGCACCCACGCACCCTATTGCTGCTGGAAGTCTTGTAGGAAGGCTCTACCCCCTGATCCTATAGGGCTGTCCTGGAATTGGACTCCCAGCAATGCGCAGGCATAGGGCGCACCTGTATGCAAATACACCTCTACGTACACACGCTGGCCAGGTATGGCAGCCTTAGAGCGCAGTGCAGGGAGTCACTCAGGTTGTAGACACACTGACCTGGTCAATGCCCACCCTTACCGATTCCACAAACCTGGGTGTCTATTGTGCTTACTTAGGTTCCAGAACTCAGGTGACACACTCTCATCCGCAGAATTTAGGCAGCAGCACTTACAGATCATTAGCATCTCAATCTACATAATTAGCATCTCAAACCTGAGCTCAATGGAGATGTTAATGCCTGGCTGCCTAGGGTTGAAGCTCTAAGAGTTCACCTGGGAGGCAGGTGTCAGTACAATAAAAGGCTCAGAATTTGGGGGCCGTCCTTGGTAGAGTCATCGTTCTGATTTTAGGGCCACATACCATCATCATGCCTGGTAGCTGGGGCTTCGGTCCCACGACAGGACACTGAAGGCCTCACAGGGGGACCCGTGGCCACAGGGATGTGGATATGGCCCAATGTGAAGGCCTGGGGTGGTTCACATGGGCATCCTATCCACACATAACCCTCCTGATCCACTGCGGAGCAGGGCCTGGGTGATCTGGGACGTTGCCGCGGGCGAACCCCAACCTAGGCAGCCTCTGAGCTGGGATGTGTGAGTCTGCGCTGCCGCCTGATGGCTAGTTCCTCTTGCACATCCACCACTGACTGCGCCATCCCGGGGGTCAGACAGACTTGCTACTTTCAGAGTTCAAGATTGAAGGGGAAGACTCCAGAAATACACATGCGACAGGTCAGGGAGCAACCAGGCTCCTGTGCCTGCCAAAGACCGTGTGGCTTGGGTAACCCTCTAAGCCGATATCCCTATCGTCCAAGGAATGGGGACTCCACATTGTTATCCAGGTATTTCCTCTCATTGCTCCCCTTCAACAGTGCACCCTGGTGTGAATCGAATGGGGTGGTTCACATGAGTGTCCTATCCCCCATGACTGTCGTGAAGCCTGCCGCGCATCGCCTGGGTGATCCAGGACATTGCCGCGGGCAAACCCCAGCCTAGCCAGCCTCTGAGCTCTGATGTGCGAGTCTGCGCTGCCGCCTCGCAGCCACTTCCGTCTCCACACCCACAACCGCTGCGCCATCCCGGTAGCATGACAGTCTTGGTTGTTTCAGAGCTCGAGATTGAAGGAGAAGACTCCAGAAATACACATGCGCTAGGCAAGGGAGCACCCAGGCTCCTGTGTCCACTAAAGACCGTGTGGGATGGGTCTCCCTCTGAGCCAATATCCGTATCCTATAAGTAATTGGGAGCCCTCATTTTCCCCGAACATTTCTTCTCATTGCCCCTCTTCAACAGTGCACCCTCGGGTGAATGAGATGGGATGGCTCACAAGAGCGTCCTATCCCCCAAGAACCACCGGGGCGTGTAGCCTAAGTGATCCGGGACATCACCGCAGGCGAACCCCAGCCTAGGCAGCTGCCAGACTGTGATGTGTGAGTCTGCGCTGTGGCCTCGCGGCCATGTCTGTCACCACACCCACAACCGGCTGCGCTATTCCCGGAGTGAGACAGACTTGCTGGTTTCCAAGCCCAAGACCGAAACGGAAGTCTCCAGAAATTTTCATATCCCAGGCAAGGTAGCCACACAGGGCCCCTGTTCTTGCTGGAGGTCTTGTGGGAAGGGTTTATCCCCTGAATTTATAGGGCTGTCCTGGAATTGGACTCCCAGCAATGCGCAGGCACAGAGCACACCTGTGAGCAAACACACGCTGGCCAGGTATGGCGACCCCATTGCTCAGTGCGGGAAGTCACCAAGCTTTAGGCACACTGACGCCGTTGATGCCCACCCTTACTGATTCCTCAGACCTGGGTGTCTACTGTGCTCACGTTGGTTCCAGAACTCAGGTGACAGAAAGACTCAGCCCCAGAACTGAGAGGCAGCAGCACTCCCAGCTCTTTAGCATCTCAATCTACGGAATTAGCATCTCAAACCTGAGCTCAATGGAAATGTTAATGTCTGGCTGCCTAGAAGCTCTAAGAGTTCACCTGGGAGGTGGGTGTGACTAGAATAAAAGGGTCAGAATTTGGGGGCCCTCCTTAGTGGAGTCATCCCTTTGGTTTTAGGGGCACATACTGTCATCACGCCTGGTAGATGGGGCTTGAGTCCCATGCCATGACACGGAAGGCCTCACAGGGGGACCCGTGGTCATGGAGCTGTGGATATGGCCCAAGCTGAAGGCCTGGGGTGGTTCACATGAGCACCCTATCCGCAAATGACCCTCGTGATCCACTGGGGTGCGTGGCCTGGGTGATCCGGGTTGTTGCCATGGGCGAACCCCAGCGTGGGCAGCTTGTGAGCCGTTATGCATGAGGCTGTACTCCCGCTTTGTGGCCACTTCCTCCTCCACACCCGCAACTGACTGTGCCATCCTGGCAGTGAGACAGACTTGCTGCTTTCAGAGCTCAAGATTGAAGGGGAAGACTCCAGAAATACACATGCGCTACGCAAGGGAGCACCCAGGCTCCTGTGTCTGCCAAAAACCGTGTGGGATGGGTCTCCCACTAAGCCGATATCCCTATCATCCAAAGAATGGGGACCCCTCGTTGTTCCCTAGGTATTTCCTCTCATTGCCCCCCTTCAACAGTGCACCCTGGGGTGAATCAGATGGGGTGACTACCGAGAGCGTCCTATCCCCCATGACCCTCGGGAACCACTGGGGCGTGCCGCGGGCGAACCCCAGCCTAGGCAGCTGCTAAACTGTGATCTGTGAGTCTGCACTGCCGCCTCACGGACCTGCCTTGCGGCAACGTCCGTCGCCACACCCACAACCAAACGCACTACTCCAGAAGTGAGACAGACTTGGTGGTTTCGGAGCCCAAGACCGAAGGGGAAGACTCCAGAAATATTCATATGCCAGGCAAGGTAGCACCCAGGCCCCATGTTCCTGCTGGAGGTCCTGTGGGAAGGCTCTACCCCCTGATCCTATAGCAGTGTCCAGGAATTGGACTCCCAGCAATGCGCAGGCATAGGGCGCACCTGTAGGCAAATACACCTGTACGTACACACACTGGCCAGGTGTGGGGACCCCAGAGCTCAGCGCAGGGAGTCACTCAGGCTGTAGGCACACTGACGCCATCGATGCTCACCCTTACTGATTCCTCAGGCCTGGGTGTCTATTGTGCTCACGTGGGTTCCAGAACTCAGGTGACAGAAAGACTCTGACCCCCAGAACTGGGAGGCAGCAGCACTCACAGCTCTTTAGCATCTCAATCTACGGAATTAGCATCTCAAACCTGAGCTCAATGGAAATGTTAATGTCTGGCCGCTTAGAGTTGAAGCTCCAAGAATTCACCTGGGAGGCGGGTGTCAGTATCATAAAAGGCTCAGAATATGGGGGCCGTCCTTGGGGGAGTCATTGCTCTGCTTTTAGGGGCACATACTGTCATCATGCCTGGTAGATGGGGCTTTTTGGTCCCATGCCCTGACAGCGAAGGCCTCACAGGGGGACCCGTGGCCACGGGGCTGTGGATTTGGCCCAAGCTGAAGCCCTGGGCTGGTTCACATGAGCTTCGTATCTGCAAAAGACCCTCCTGATCCACTGCGGCGCGTGGTCTGCATGATCTGGGACGTTGCCGCGTGGTCTGCGTGATCCGGGACATTGCCGCGTGGTCTTCGTGATCCCGGACGTTGCCGCGTGGTCTGCGTGATCCGGGATGTTGCCGCGTGGTCTGCGTGATCCGGGACGTTGCCGCGAGGTCTGCGTGATCCGGGACGTTGCCGCATTGTCTGCGTGATCCGGGACGTTGCCGCGAGGTCTGCGTGATCCGGGATGTTGCCGCGTGGTCTGCGTGATCCGGGATGTTGCCGCGAGGTCTGTGTGATACGGGATGTTGCCGCGTGGTCTGCGTGATCCGGGATGTTGCCGCGTGGTCTGCGTGATCCGGGATGTTGCCGCGAGGTCTGTGTGATACGGGATGTTGCCGCGTGGTCTGCGTGATCCGGGATGTTGCCGCGTGGTCTGCGTGATCCGGGATGTTGCCGCGTTGTCTGCATGATCCGGGATGTTGCCGCGTGGTCTGTGTGATCCGGGACTTTGCCGCGTGGTCTTCATGATCCGGTATGTTGCCGCGTGGTCTGCGTGATCCAGGATATTGCCGCGTGGTCTGTGTGATCCGGGACGTTGCCGCGGGCGAACCCCAGCGTGGGCAGCCTGTGAGCGGTGATGTGTGAGTCTGTGCTGCCGCCTCGTGGCCACGTCCTTCTCCATTCCCACAACCGACTATGCCATCCTGGCTGTCAGACAGAACTGGTGCGTTCAGAGCTCAAGATTGAAGGGGATCACTCCAGAAATACACATGCACAAGGCAGCACCCAGGCTCCTGTGTCCGCCAAAGGCCGTGTCGGATGGGTCTCCCTGTGAGTGGATAGCCATATCGTATAGTGAATGGGGTCCCCCCATTGTTCCCCGTATATTTCCTCTCATTGCCCCCCTTCAACAGTGCACCCTCGGGTTAATCAGATGGGGTGGCTCACATGAGCGTCTCATCCCTCATGACCCTCATGAACCCTGTGGTGCGTGGCGTGGGTGATCCGGGACGTTGCCGCGGGCGAACCCCAGCCTAGGCAGTGGCCAAGCTGTGATGTGTGAGTCTGCACTGCCGCCTCGCGGCCACGTCCGTCGCCACACCCACAAAGGACTGCGCTATTCCCGGAATTAGACAGACTTGCTTGTTTCTGAGCCCCGGATGGAAGGGGAAGTCTCCAGAAATACACATGCACTACGGCAATGCAGGCCCAGGCTCACGTGCCCACCAAAGACCCTGTGAGTTGCCTCTACCTCTGAGCGAATATCCCTATCTTTCGAGGAATGTGGACTCCTCTTTGTTCCCCAGGTATTTTGTTCTCATCGCTTCCCCTTCCATAGCGCACCCTGGGGTGAATCTGGTGGGGTTGCCTGGGGTGGCTTACATGAACCTCCTAATCCCTGGTGACCCTCATGGACCACTACAGCGCGTGGCCTGGGTGACCCGGGAATGTCCCGCGGGCGAACCCCAGCTTTGCCCGCCTCTGAGCTGTGGCATGCGTGTCTACACTGCCGCCTCGTGGCCACTTACCTCTCCACACCCACATCAATTCTGCAGCATCCTGGGAGTGAGATGGACTCACTGAGGTGGGCACCCAGGTTCGAAGGGGAAGACTCCAGAAATGCTTGCGCGCTTCATGTGGCAAGCTCCTGGGGTTCCTGTTCCTGCCAGAGGCCGAATGGGAAAGGTCTCTGTCTAGCACATGGGCTCCAGTCCTTTGGAGCGCCAGCCTTGACTGCCCCAGGTAACAGAGATCTGTCTTTGCCTCCAAGTATCCACTTCACCTTTTCCTTGTCCTAGGTGACAGGGACGTGTTGTCCGAGGTGCTATTTCTGGGATTAGGCCCCCAGCTGTGTGTGGGCTCCTGGCAGACTCAGGGCTCTCCTGTTGGAGTTGCTGCCACCCTATAAGTTAGCCCCAGTGCCAAGATGCTTTGTCTCTCTGCTGGGGTTTGGTAGCCATCTCTTCTGTCCACTTGTTCCCTACGGATTATTTGGAGGATTTTGCCTGAGAGCAGGCAGAGTCCTGGGGCGTCTGCCTCCTAATGGAGCATTTGCTTCTCTGTAGGATGGCACAGAGGGGGCTTGCAGATGTCCTGCTTCCCAGCTGACCGGCTGAGAGTGGTATTGGCAATAGAGTCACTGCCATGGGCTCCACACCATGGGTCTAGCATTGGAGAATCCTGGGGTCAGATCCAGTATTGCTGGGCTGCAGTACTATGGGGTGTCTAGGTGCTACAGTCCACACACAGGGCCACACCAACATGAGCGTGGCCAAGGCCCAGCCAAGGTGCCCAGCCTGCAGGGTGACTTGCTGGCCTGGCCATGTCTGTAGGAGATGTACTGTCCTGGACAGACCCTCCCTTTCTGTCCTGGACTTTTCCTGCTCTTGCTCCGCTGTGTGTCATGCATCTCCACTCCCGGGCTAGGCCACCTTGACTGGCGCCTGTCTTCTCTCCGCACGGCTGGAGGCCAGATGGGGCACTCACTGGAATCTGAGCCAGGGCTGGTGTGGCTATCCCAGACAGCCTCCTGCAGGGAGCAACGCCACCTTAGGGTGCTGCCAGCTGAAGCACATGGAGGAGTGTGGCTAGTTGGCAGATCCATCCTTCATCCCCCACCTTGGTGCTGACCCTCCGCAGTCTCCTTCCTGACTCATGTGCCCAAGGATGGTCTAGACCCAATGGGCAGTCCAAAAAAGAATGGCAGGTGTTGTGACAGCATCCTCGAGCATGTGCCGGGGGGTGGAGCCACGTGGGTCAGCTAGACAGGTGTGCACGTAGGGACTTTCATTCTCCCAGGCAGTGACCCTGTGGAAGTACCATGGCGTTCAGAGCTAGACACGAGTGCTAGCAGGCGGGGCTCGGGGGCATTCCCCTAGCTACCCCTGCAGGTTTGGGGAGGGGTGGTGAAGGTTCCAGGACACAGTGATTGGGCGAGGTATTGGGAACATGACCACCTCAACCTTGGGATTAGGCAAAGTACACAGATGACACTTTTGAAGCTGCTCCCAATCAGGTATGGAGATGGTAGGGAATAGGAACGGCAGTTGGCTGGTCTTCCAGACGTTCTGATGAGCTGGCAGTGGCTTCCTGGAAGCCTGGAGGGGACAGCCTACAGCTTCGGTACAGCTCAGTAAGAAAGAATGCCATGACCACTATGGGTGGCTCTGGTGGGTCAGGAATGTGTACAGTGATGTCACCTGGATGGAACGAGGGCACGGTTCTGTCACACGGACAGGGATATGAGCAAAGTGCTGGCCACTTGGACAAAGATATGAGTACAGTGCTGGTCCCTTGGATGGGAACATTGGCATAGTGCTATCACCTAGATGGGATGTGGGCACAGTCCTGAAACCTAGATGGAGACATAAACTCAGTGCTGTCACCTGGATGGGGACATGAGCACAGTGCTGCCACATGCATGAGAATGTGGCCACATGCCGTGACCTGAATGAGGACATAGGCACAGTGCTATCACCTGGATGGAGACATGGCAACAGTTCTGCCACCTAGATGGGGATGTGAGCACAGTGTTGTCACCTGAATGGAGATATGGGGCACAGTGTTGTCACCTGGCAGGGACATGGCACAACATTGTCACTTGGACAGGGTTGTGGGCACAGGACCATCACTTAGATGGAGACATGGACACAGTGCTGTCACTCGGATGGTACATGGGTACAGTGCTGTCATATGGATGGGGAAAAGGCATAGTGCTGTTACTTGGAGAAGGAAAAGGGCACAGTGTGGCCATGTGGATGGGGATGTGGGGACAGTGCTGTCACCCGGATGGGAGGTGGGCACAGTGCTCTCACCTGGATGGGAGGTGGGCACAGTGCTCTCACCCAGATGGGAGGTGGGTACAGTGCTATCACCCAGATGGGAGGTGGGTACAGTGCTGTCACCCGGATGGGAGGTGGGCACAGTGCTGTCACCCAGATGTGGAGGTGGGCATAGTGCTGTCACCTGGATGGGTGGTGGGTACAGTACTTTCACCTGGAGGGGAGGTGGGCACAGTACTGTCACCCAGATGGGGAGGTGGGCACAGTGCTGTCACCCAGATGGGAGGTGGGCACAGTTCTGTCACCTGGATGGGAAGTAGTCACAGTGCTGTCACCCGGATGGGGATGTGAGCACAGTACTCTCACCCGGATGGGAGGTGGGAACAGTGCTGTCACCCAGATGGGGATGTGGGCTCATTGCTGTCACCCAGATGGGAGGTGGGCACAGTGCTGTCACCCAGATGGGAGGTGGGTACAGTGCTGTCACCAGATGTGGAGGTGGGCACAGTGCTGTCACCCGGATGGGAG
>VBSM01000142.1:0-10468 GCA_008086735.1 Cheirogaleus medius
CCGCCTGGGAATACCGGGTGCCGTAGGCTTTTGGCCTCTTTTTCTGTCTCCTCCTTGGGACCGCGGCGGGGGATCGTGGGAGCCCCGCCCTCTGTGCCTTCCATGGTCCCTGTCGCTTGACCCTGCCCCGTGGCCTCCTCTTGTCCCATGCTGCCACACTGCCACACAGCATCCTAGATGCCATCCCACCCCTTCCCCTGTGCAGCAACGCCCCAGCCCTTGGTCCACACCGGGTCCGGGTTGGGGATCCCTCCGTACCTGCTGGGTCTCTTCCCGCACTCGGGGATATTCCCTACTCCAGGCGTGGACCAGGCGAGGGCAGAAACCTGCCCCCTTGGCTCCCGGACCCCCAGCCCACCTACTTGGTCTCTACCATACACCCGGGCCTCCAGATGGTCATGCTCCTCGCCAGGGCTCCCGAGAGACAAACCGGGGCACCCACACAGCAAGTCTCGGGCCACCCAGGCTGAGGACACGCAACAAGAAAGCAAGGTACCCACGGGAGACACGCACCCAAAATCAATCGACCCACCAGCCACACAACCCATGGCAACGAATCCCAACCCCCACCCGCCCAAGCAACAGGGGAGCCAGTGCTGGACTCCGTGGTGCTGCCACCGCATGCTCGCCAGACAGGAATCGGGCAGATCATGCCTCCCCAGACATGGGGCTGCATGTCCTCAGGACCTCCGGGTGAAGGGCCAGCCCCACTGCCCTGCCTCCTTGTCCTGGCCAAGGACCAAACGCCCTCCACACCACGCCCTGGCCTGGGAGAAAGGGCCCTCTCTCACTCACACTCTGGCTCTGGCCCTCTGACCGCATGTCTGGAAGTCTGTCTCTGCCTGCGTGCCTGTGGGTTTGCTCGGTGGGGTGTGGGACGGTGGTGTGTCCGTGTGCTTGGGTGGTGTGTTTTTGTGTGTTTGTGCATCACCTGGCGTCACTGGCAAGCCTGTCAGTCTCCCCCTGGCTTCCTCTTCATTCAAGGGGTTCTGAGTCTATAAACTGTCTTAATTTTTGGGCCTTGATTTTGTTTTTATGATTCCAGTTAGACTTTTTATCACTTGACTTGGAAATTTTTGCTTATAACAATTTAGTAGGATTTCTATCTATTGCACTTGTAGGAACATCGCGATTGTCTAGCCAATGCTATAAATACGTGAGTCAAACTATTCTAATTGTTTTTCTACCTCTGCTGTCCATTATGGTAACTATGCCCACTTTGTCTTTGGCAGTTGAGTGCCATCACTCGGACCCTGCCACCCCAGGAGTCAATTTTTCTCCTTGCATTGAAGTTTTCCCACTGAGTGACTGCAGTTCCCTCTGTAAGGTCTGCCTACCAAGAAGAGCAATCACAGAGTTCCTCAAACATGCTGGGGCTCCCCTCACAAATCTATTTCTCTGAGCATTGGTGAGTGAAAACTGTATGTTCTGGCGCCTCTCGGTGTGGGTAAGTTTTAAGTGACAAATCCATTCTTGCATTCCAATCTCCCTAAGCATTTGAATCCCCTCTTCTGTGTCAAGCCAAGGGAGACCAGGCATCTCCATCTTACTCACAGTAGGCTGTCTTTTGATCCATGCTCCAGTTGGTCAACCCACCAAACTCTTAAGTTCTTTCTAACTCCCTGAGCTGCAACATTAAATGCAGAATCTCTGCTTAGTTAGCCCACATCAATATATTTGGCCTTAATATTGATTCCCACACATGTTCCCCTGCTTGTATAATGTAAATTAGAAAACTCAGGTAGTTTTCTGGAGTGTAGTGCACCTCCTCATGGGGCACACTATGTACCTCACCTCTAGGGGCCTGCTAGGACTTGAGTCTAGTAATAAGTCTAGAAGTAAAGAGGGGTGATGGAGGTGTTTGAGGAGACTCAGCATTGTCTTTCTTGCCATCTGCCTCGGGGGAGGTCATTGTCATTTCCTCAGGCAATGCAGGGTTAATGCCCTCAGATGGAGTTAGAGGTGGAAAGGCCACTACCATTCGGTGTGTGTAGCCCCCACTGCTGGAGGTGGGGGAGCTACTTCCTCTGGGAAAAAAAACAACAAAACACCCTCATCAGAATTTGGGAGCTCAGTGTCCCTGGCTTCACCAGGGTTTGTCCACACATTCCCCATCCCAACTTACAGGACCCCATTCTCTCCCAAACAATGTCCCCACTTTACCAGTAGACACTCTGTGAGGCTGAGAGTTGAACTTTCATTGTAATTCAGCCAATCACATGATGAAGTCTTCTGTTTTATTTTCAGCAATTTGTGGATACAAGAGAGAAAGTTTTCCTCAGGGTGCATGCAGCTTGAAGCTCTTAGGTTACTTATGTGGAGCTTGAGCTGGAAATTTGAATTCCTGGGGTCGCCTGTTTCTTTCATCACTCGGCCTTGCGACATTAGTAGCAACCAATCAACATCATTATATATTGTTCACAAATATTCAAAAGTACCAAATACAGAGTCACTAAGTTCCTTGCCTCTTATAAGTGTTTGATTAGGAGTATTCAGACACTTTGCGTATCTCTATAAACATGGACTATCAGTGAGCTTTTAGCATTTTTTAATTTAATCAGATTAGAGAGCCAATTCTAACACAATTTTGGAAACTTATCCTTAAAATTCTGTTCCTTTAGGCCACTGCTGGCACACAAATCTGTACTGATCAGGGTTCTCCAGAGAGACAGAACCAATAGAATATATACAGATGGTTTCTAACTTACATGTTTTGACTTACAATTTTTTGACTGTACAAGGGTGTGAAAGCAATACATATTCAATAAAAACTATACTTTGAATTTTGAGTGAAAACTATACTTTGAATTTATTGTTTTGAAAAAGAAAGAAAGAAGAAGTTAGAGAAAGACAGAAAAAGAGAGAAAAGGAAAATGGCATGGCAAGCAGGAAGGTGGAAAGTGCTGTGCTGCCAAGGAGAAGCAACTTGATGTTTTTGAAGGGTAAAAAGGCCTCTTTTTTCCTCTGCTTCAGTAGTCTGATAACAGAAGTGGCTGCAAAGCTATTGCAGGTGCTCTTCATTTATTTTTCTGTTTTCTCTGTGAGGCCAGCTTATTTGAGTCCTTGGAATCTGGTGCTGGTGAGAGCTGAAGTGGGGAGTTCATACCCCTGCTGTCCACTTAGGGCTCTTCAAGGCTATGAAACGAACTCCTAGAGATAACGAGTTAGGCCACAGGTGTTTAATTAAAACAAAACAAAGGGTAGTTGTGCTGTGAGTTTTCTCCTTAAAGAAACAATTATGTGCCGTGAGTTTATTCTTCTTACTTTCTACTTGATAATTTATTTTCCTCTGTTAGATAGGTTATTAGTAAGGCCCCCTTTCAATGTGCTAAGACACTTTCATGTGACATTGGATAGTGGCAGCAAGCTGCAGCTCTCAAGTCAGCTGTGGGATGGATCACAAGGCAAACAACTGATCCTATACAGTGTACTGTATTCAATAAATTATATGATATATTTAACACTTTATTATAAAATAGGCTTTGTGTTATATAATTTTGCCTAATTTTCAGCTACCATAAATGATCTGACAATATTTAAGGTAGGCTAGACTAAGCTCTGATGTTCAGTAGGTTGGGTATATTAAATGCATTTCAACTAACAATATTTTCAACTTATGACAGGTTTATGGGGGCATGACTCCACTGTAAGTTGAGGAGATATATGCATACACACACACACATATTTGCTCTTCAAATTTTATTTATTTCATGGATTTATTAGGAGAATTGGCTCATGCAATAAGGGAGACTGAGAAGCCCCATAATAGGCCATCTGCAAGCCAGAGACCCAGGAAAGCCAATGGTGTGACTTTCAGTATGAGACTGAAGATTGAGAACCTGGGGGTGGCTTGTGTAAGTACCAGAGTCCAAAGGCTGGCGAATGTGGAGTTCTGGTGTCTAAGGGCAGGGGAAAATTGGTGTCCCAGCTCCAGGATGGAAGGGAGAATTCATCTTTTCTCTGCCTTTTTGTTCTATCTAGGCCCTCAGCTACTTGGATGGTGCTGCCTTTACTCAGTCCACGGGGTCCAACGCCAATCGCTTCCAGAAACACCCTCACAGTCATACCCAGAAATAACACTTTATCACCTATCTGGGTGGCCCTTAATCCAGTCAAGTTGACACCTAATATTAACAAACACATTTTCTTGAGAATCTAGCAGGATTATATTCAGGAAACTTATTGAAAGCCTGTCATTCACTCAGCAAATATTTTAATGATCATCCACTATGTGTCGGTCACTGTTTCAGGCACCAAAGGCACTGCCAATGTGAAACTCATATTGCAGACCAGAAAACAAACAAATAACTAATATACTTTTATTATGAGCTGATCACAGTGTAAGGATGTAAAAAATATGGTCTCTACCCTTGAAATAATTTAGTCTGTCCACAATACAAATGGGTAAATATTTGCCACACATGTAACTTAGGCTGTGGTAGAGTAAGCATTATTGTTGAAGATCACTGTACAAAGAAGCTACATCAAGAAGAAGTGTTGGAGTTGGCTTTGATGATTGAACTTTCATATTCATAAAAAGTCTGTTCCAAAAGACTCAAAAGTCAAAGGAAGGGCTGTTGGCATTAGAAGTTGCACTGGAACAAGAAGGGACAATTTTACAAAAGACCTTACATGGACACATGCAGAAACTTAAGCCAGGATTTTTAGAAAATTGAAAAGGACAATTTTTACCATACACTGATTGTAATTAGATTTCTCTGGCAATGTCTTCCATAAAAATAATAATCACTAACATTTATTAAATACATGTGTGGTAAACATTGTGTTAATGGGTTCACATGCTGAGTCCTTCATCCTCACCACATCACTGAGGTAGGTGCTATTTTACCTTCATTTTACAGAAAAGAAACCAGAGGTTTAGAGATTTCAGCAACTTACTCAATTAGCTAGTGAGGGAGAGATATGGGACTTGCTCTAGTCTTTCTGACTCCACAGTCTTTGTTCTGAACTGTGACTGTTAGGAATCAGCTCCAAGTAACAAGAAACCTGGAAAACAGTGGCTTAAAAAAGTTCACTTCCTTAGCCGGGCATGGTGGTGCATGCCTGTAGTCTCACCTACTCGGGAGGCTGAGGTAGAAGGATCGCTTGAGCCCAGGAGTTGGAGGTTGATGTGAGCTAGGTTGATACCATGGCACTCTAGCCCGGACAACACAGTGAGACTCTGTCTCAAAAAAAAAAAAAGAAAAAAAAAAGAAGTTTACTTCCCCACAAAAGAAGTCCAGAGGAGTTAGTCCAGGGCCGTTGCCTTGAGGCTGTCTCCCAGGAAACAGGTTCCTTCTCTTGCTCTGCTCTATCCTTAAAGTGTACTTCTGACCTCATACCAGGTCACAAAGTGGCCGCTCTGTCCCACGGTGTCATGTCATATCTGCATTCAAAGCAAAAAGAAAGGAAGGAGCAAAAGCCAAAAGCCTTCAGAGCAAGCTCACCTTTTTATTTAAGAAGGAAGTCCTCCTCAGAAAATTCAACCTGTGTTTCATTGGCCAGATCTGTGCTACTTGGCCACCCCAGAGCACAAGAGGCTGGGAATTTGAGAGTTGTTTTCTAGCCTTGATAATGAAAAGGGGAAGGGGAAAGTGAGTTGGATGGGTGCTGAGTAAATCAATTTATATATTAGCTGTACAAATAACCTACACAGTACTCTGCTCAATTACATTAAGCAAAGCACATGTGTAGCTGTGATCCATTGAACAAATTTCAATGACCTCTATATAAACCTCTCCCTTAACTAACTACATGACCTTTGAATTGTTTCCCCAAAATGATAGATTTTCTGTAAGACAAAGAAGCTGAGATTCCGAAGGCCCCAGGACAGACTCCCTGATGTCAAGATTCACAACCTGCTGGTGAAGCTTCGCCTTTAAAAGCCCATAATCTCCCCTTAGTCAAGAGGCAGAGAGATGGGTTCCTTCTCCCACTCTCCCAGCAAGACATCTGTCATATTAAAAATTCCTTTCTTCCTTGACAGTCCTCGTGTCAATAATTAAATCTTTGTGTGACAAGCAACTAGACTTAGATGGAAACCCCTTATGGTTGCTACAACAAAAGTTACTATCCTAGCCTAGGGGGCTCACAAGATCTAGTCCTTTCTTTGTGGCCTTATATCTCTGTACTATTCAGCCAAACATGGTTTTTTGCTGTTACCCAACATGTTCTTCCCTTTCCAGCCTCCACACTCTCATTTGTGAACTAAAATAAAATTTTAAGGCTCACCCCTCCCCCCACTGGCTGACTGAATGGACCCCCTCGTGGCCAAAGGAATATCCTAAAACTAAATTGTCTGCCAGGAGGAGGGAGGTCAGAAAAGCCTCATCATTCCTCCCTCCCTTCTTGGGGACATCCTTTGGAACCTATTAATAGGCCTAAGGGTATGCAAGGCAAATCTGCAGGTCCTCAGTTTATACAACAAATCTATGTCCAGTGGCTTATCTCTGTTAACAGCTCCTTATGTTAAAACATTCCAAGCCTTTAGATAAAGCTTCATGTCTTGAACCAATTACAAGCCAAAGAATCTTTAAACCCATCTATAACCTGTAAGCACCCCCCTCCCTTCTAGATGTCCCACCTTTTTGGGCCAGGCCAATGTATGCCTCTCACATATTGATTTATGACTTTACCTGTAGCCCCTATCTCCCTGAAATGTATAAAACTAAACTGTAACCCTGCTACAGCGAGTCCACCTGCTCAAGGCTTCTTGGGAGTGGCTACCGGTCATGGTCCTCAAATTTGGCTCAGAATAAACCTCTTTAAAATTATTTTACAGCGTTTGGCTTTTTTCCGTTGACACACTCAAGCTCCATGTGCTCCCTGGCCCTACCCCTAGTGTAGTCAGGCTGCCTACGCTTTGTCACTAAACCTGCATGGGTGTTAGAACAGGCTAAGCATGACTAAACAGCATCAAAACTTTACCTTAAACACCAGGGAATTTTTATTTCCCTTCCTCAAAACAATCTAGGTCAAACACCAGGAAGTCTGCAGAATCCAGTGTGCTAGGTTCCTTCTACCTTGTTGCTCTGCCATCTTCCACATAGAGTTTCCGGCTTATAAAATCATGACTGCCCCAGAACAGCACACAGTAGGCACAAACAAATGACATAAACCTGGCCTGAAGTGAAGGAAAGGATTTCCACATCCTAAGTAAGTTGTATTAATGAAAGTGCTTTTCCACTTTCACCTTCTTATTGGAGTTAACAGTTCTGCCCGAGCTCCACTAGATGGCAGCACGTACATCCAAGTGTACAGACGGTGGGCCTTCAAAATAAGCTGAGCCTTAAGCACAGGAATCTGAACTACAAATCCCAGCTCGCGTTATTAAGCGCCTGACTTCTGCACAAAGGTCTCCAGTTTGGAGGATTCTGAGGACGCCATCCACTCGCTGCTTTAAAGTAAGATTTCCTAATCGTTTTTAAATGAAACTTTGGACTGGAGAGAGGGGGAGGCTTAATTTTTAGATGTTGCTTTGTTATGAAGTTTGCCCATTTCAGGATTAATCTTAGTAGTTAGATCAGGATAAACTTGGGTTTTTAACGAGTTCGAAACTCTGGCATATTTATAAGTTTTTCACCAAAGAAAAGAGGATTTTTTACATTATCTAAGTGGACGTTTTTCTTCCTGTCTCATGAAAACATTTGAAGTTCCTGAACATGCTCTGTTTGTGTCTTTGCTAATCAAAAATTAACATGCCGATTACAATATTTAGACCAGGGGTCCTCAAACTTTTTAAACAGGGAGCCAGTTCACTGTGCCTCAGACCGTTGAAGTGTGCACTGTGGGCCGGGGACAAGTAGGCTACTAAGCAGGACAGGCAGCAGCGGCAAAAACACCTGGCGGGTGGGATAAATGTCCTCGGCAGGCCGCAGTTTGAGGATGCCTGATTTAGACTAAGAACGACATGGATTTATTGAGAGTTGCCTCGTTTTACCATTTTAAGTCGCTTGCACTCATTTTTCCAAAACTATTCGTTTTAGTTTGAGAATGCAGTTTATCTAATGTTAAGGCTTTGGCCCTAAAATCTAGTCCCAGAAAGACAGAGACCAGCTAAGAGTTCAGAGTGAGCAAACAGGTTGCTTTGTGCTTCAGCAATTGTTCAGAAAGTGCTTCTTTGGGGGTCAAAGATTCCTCGCCAAACCTCTGACACATGCCTCTACAGTTCCACACGCCCAACATCACATGACAGTGTTGCAGAATAACAGCTTTTAATACAGCGTGTTCAGGATTAGGGGAGGGTAAAGATGGAGTCTTTTTGTAAAGTATATATTGAATTTCTCTCAATTCTTTTTATGTGTTTTTTTTTTTTGAGGGCAGTCTGTATTTATTAACATATTGTTCATTATTATAACCACTGTACCTGGCACAGTCTTGCCACATAGTAAGGCACTTTCCAAATATTTGTTGAAGAAGTGAATTTTTTTTTTATTTCATCATATAACGGGGGTACAAATATTGTTAGGATTACATACATTGCCCCTACCACTCCTCCTCCCCAATTCTTTTTATGTTTACAGTGAAATTTGATCTCTCTTGTAAGAAGGAAAAAAACCAACACTAAAATTTCATTGCCTCAGAGTAGGTGAGGCACCGTAAAAGCCCAGCCTCTCCACCGCGGAACAAACGCGAACACAACTGGGGATCATCTGCGAGTTGTAAGCTGGAGCCAGTTCTTAAAACGTGATTTTCTTAGCGGAAATGGTGGTGCGAGAGAAAATGGGGAGGGAACCAGGTAAGGTTGTGAGAGCCGTAAGGCCGAGTGGCGGATCCGCCGGCTAGAGAGGATGAGCAGGAAGTCAGGCTGGGCGCAAACGCCCGGGCCGCGCAGGTCCGGCGCGCGGGGCAGGGCGGCCCGGCCGGGCCAAGGCGCCGAAACGCGGCAACGCGGCGCTGGCGAGCATGCGCACTTGGTGCCGGCGCGCCCCGGCGCCGGGAAGGTGGCGTGAGGCAGGCTCGCGGCTGCCTTGGATCCTGTCACGCCCTTTGCATAATTTCTTCAGTCCCCGCTGCCTGTAGGAGTAACTGGCCCTTCGGTATGTGGAGCTTGGACCAAAGTGCAGGCTTAAAAGAAAAAGAAAAAGAAAAGAAACAAAAAGGAAGAAAAAAGAAAGACAAGGGGCGGGGGAAGGGCGGGGCGCAGTGGCTCCCACTTGTGATTCCAGCGCTTTGGGAGGCCGAGGTGGGAGGCGCCCTGGAACCCAAGAGTTCGAGGCTGCAGTGAGCTATGAGGACCCACTGCGCTCCAGCTTGGGCGACAGTGCGAGACCCTGTCTCAAAAAACCCCAAACCAAACAAAATATCTTTTAGCTCTTATACCTCACATCCTCAGACTGCTAAAAATACAATAAAGCCATAGAGAATGGGGATAAATTTCAAAAGAAAGGATAAGATAACATGAGCCGCCTAGACAAGGCTAGCTTCCCGTACTTTACCAGGCAGAGAGAGTGTGCAGGCCACTTACGCGTGTGGTGCTATGAGCTGGTTCACTCAGCACTCTCCAAATCACTTCCCCTGCTTTCCACTTTGTCGGCCGGCCTCGCCTCACTCGCTGCTGGAGTTGCTCAAGTGGCACAGAGGTGCGCAATGAAATGTAGGTAAGACTTTCTGGGGAAGGCTGCTTCCTTTTTGAGTAGAAAGGCGAGCCCTCTCTGAAAGGCTTTTGGCTTTTGCTCCTCCCTTTCTTCTCATGCAGAATACATGCCTTGGGACAGAGCAGGCACCTTGCGAGCCGGTATAAGATCACACATCAAGGACAGAGATGAGCAAGAGAAGGACCCTGTGTCCTTGAAGACAGCCTCATTGGATGTCATTTTACTCTTCCTGGGCCCCAGCCGCCTCACTAGCCATCCCTCTCACCCTGTGATCTGCAATTCAGGCATTGACCGATTATCTTATGCACATCAATTTCCCATATGTCAATAGTTTCTCAATCTCTCACTTTTGAAAATGACTGACTATGTTTTGTTAAAGTGTTACTACTGCATGTTTAAACTTTAAAAGAGGATCAGCCCATTGTTCACATAGCAGAAGAGTGAGGAAGTCTAAGTTTAGTTCGGGCTTTGCCATTGACGGGCTTTACGACCTTGGCAGGTCCAAGAAGTTTCCTCAACTGTAAAACGAGGGTATTGGACATGATCTGATTTCCATCCCTTTTGTTCAATGAATCGCTGAAGCCATCTATGAAATCTTTTCAAGGGACAAGAAGAGCCATAAGGGATTGGTAGTGCAAACCTCAACAAAAGTTTCCAGAAAGTTAATCCAGACACAGCCTTGAGTAGTGGGGATGCGGGCAATGCCACAGCGATGTGTGTGGGGGTGGTGGGGAGGTGGTGGTGGCAGTGAGCACTGTCTCCACGTCACAGGCTGTCCCCTCTGGGCACCGAAAGAAGCAAAAGGTGAGCTGAAGTCCAATGCCTGTTGTGCCAGTCACCGCTTCAGTGGGTCATGCTAAGTGGTTTTTTTT
>VBSM01000142.1:10568-34687 GCA_008086735.1 Cheirogaleus medius
GGGTCTCGCTCTTGTTCAGGCTGGTCTCGAACTCCTGAGCTCAAACGATCCTCCGGACTCTGCCTCCCAGAGTGCTAGGATTACAGGCGTGAGCCACCACGCCCGGCCACTTCTGTTGTCTTAAGTTACAAAATAAACAATTAAGTCACTACTCCTGACCCCAGGCAGATGAAGGAATGAATACCTCACATGTTTATTATGTGACATCAATAATAACCTTTGACTCTGAGAAACTTATTTTTCTGCCTCAGTTTCTCTGCATCATTATAAATTTACTGCAGGAGCCTTACAGGGTGCATCGTGTTCTGACATCATGTCAGTTGAGATATACCAGTAGGATGCAAGGGTTATGAGATGGTCAGGTTACCTTTGTCTCCTGGTTTATATCAACTTTTCCCACATTATACCCTCTACCTGAGCTCATGCTGCACCTTAAGTATAATAGAAAGGTACAGTTTGACATTTATGAAAGCACTAGTATGCTCTTAGGAGGAAAAGTATTGAAATAGCCCGTTTTTCTCTTCTTATTTGGAGTTTAGTCACCTGCTCAGAAATGCATATAGTCTTTCATCACAGAATAGCAGTATTTTAAGAGGTGTTAAAAACAGAATTATGGCTTTTATAAAACACAATTTTGTTTGATATTTCTTAAAGGGACAAAATCAGATGACAAGCACAATGTATGTCATGTTGTCCTAATTAATGATAAAAAGAAATAAAAATAGTAACAATGGGACAGGAATGACACTAAATAGTTTGGAATTCCACCTATTTTATAGGGAAAAAAAACAATGGAAATAAGATAAAGGGAGAAAGGGCCAAATGACTTTCTATTCATGGGAGTAGTTTAATCAAGTAAACAAAGGATTTATTTATACTTTGTATCTACCAGGCTTTTGCAAGAGAAGGTGCCAAAGTCATAGCCACAGATATCAATGAGTCCAAACTTCAGGAACTGGAAAAGTACCCGGGTAAGCAACTTAGCAACTTGAACTTGGGATTCAGAACCTGCAAGGTATTATAAAGCAATGATACTCACGTATTGAAAGAAACGTCCTTGGCTACTTAGCTCCACTGGCCTTCTCTTTATATTCTGCCTCTCTGATATCAAATTTATATTCTGTGAACCTACACACAAAAATCTAATGAATTTAAATGTATAAAAAACCTTGAAGATGTATGCTTAAATTTTTCTATTTAGCCAACATGTTGAGGGACCTCAGTTCCTAGTTACAAAGTTACGTGTGAAAATTTAACAATTGTTTTGTTAACTTTTGGTAATAACTTTTCACTTCTATTCCTTCCTTCCTCCAGTCCAATAGTAATATGATGTGAATGGCTTGTGTAATTTTAAGTGTTCTAGTAGCCACATTAAAAAAGTGAAAAGAAACAAGGTAAAATTAATTTTAATAATATATTTTGTTTAGTCTATCTAAAATATCATTTCAACATGTACTCAATATAAACAATTATTAATAGAATATCTTATATTCTTTTTATACTAATCTTTTTATGTAAACTATTAGAACTTTATTATAAGCTTCCATCATTAATTTTCTCTTCTTTTCAGCTATATTGAGTTATAATTGACAAATAAAAATCGCATATATTCAAGGTATACAACATGATGTTTTGAGATACGTTGTGAAATGGTTTTCACAGTCAAGCTTATTAACACATCCATCACTTCATATAGTTGTGTGTGTGTATGGTGAGAATACTTAACATCTGTTCTCTTAGCAAATTTCAAGTATACAATACATTATTATTAACTACAGTCAATATGCTGTAGTTAATAGTAATAATTTAGTAACTAGTATAGCTGTACATAAAGTCTTCAGAACTTACTCATCTTATAACTGCAAGATTGTACCTTTGACCAATATCTCAATATTTTCATGCTAAATATTTAAAATCCATGTATATTTATGCTTATAGCACATTTCAGTTCAGACTAGCTGTATTTCACGTGTTTGATAGCCACAGGTGTTTAGTAGCTACACATTGGAGACAGCTCAGCCCTAAAATCACATATATTGATGAGAAACCCTGAAATTACCCAAATTATTTAGGTGTGCACCACCACTTTCTGCACCACACTGACCCTAACTTCAACATCAAAGTATTTCAATTACAGTTACCCTGAAAGAAATCAGAACAGAGAACCCATTTGGAAGATCACTGTTCCAGCCAAATAGAACAGGTTACATAATCAAGCACAACTTCGTCCCTTGAATTAGTTAACTGAATTAGAATATGTTAAATTCTAATTCCAACAAGTCAAAGTAAAGCTGCTGTGCTGGGAAAGCTCAAAGGTAAAGAGGTGTTTCTGAAACAAAATTTCAGTCTTCCCTTTCTTTGTTTATTAATCTTTTCTTTCTATATCCAAAAAGTAAATAAACCATATATTTTTTTAAAATGCTGCTTTTACTAGAGAATGTTCAGGGTTTTTTAGTAACTAGTACAGTGTGAATCTCTCATCTTATGTCTAGCCTGCAAGTGTCTCATCCCTTGTTCTGACCCCCTCATTTCTTCTTACAATTTAATTGCTTCAGTACGGCGCTCACCGGCCTCGAACCCTTGCCCACAGCCGGCACTCGTAGTCCGCATGGTAGTTTGTGCTGCGCATTGATGACGAATCCGTTTTGTTCCTATGTGATGAGGAAAGCTTTAAAGCACTGAAAGCTTGTTTTACTTTATAGGCAGCTTTAGTAAAATATCTATAATAACTCCTACTAAGGACGTGTTAAAAGGTCACAGACTCGTAGTAACTTATTAGCTGAACGTACACACTACAACTGCAGAGATAAAAGCTGTAAAAGTAAAAGCTTTTGGCTGTCGGCTAAAGTCGACGCTCAGCTGTGCGCATTCATATCGCAGCTGTCGGCTAAAGTCGACTCTTGGCTGTGCGTGTTCATCTGTGGCTGTCGACTATAGTTGACGCTCATACCAAAGTAGTTAAATTTAGTTCAGAAATACATGCTGATACCTTTGACTAACAGAGTCATTTCTAATAAATAATGGAAATGACATAAAAGTGAAGCTCCCACGGCCCCTGGCCTCCTCCCACGCCTCAGACAAAATTCAGATGACTTTACAGGTACCGGCGACTCTGTCTCTGGGAGGCTAACATGGGCCCACTTGCAGTTACCACTGCTGGCTTGCTGAGAACTATCTGTAGATATTCACACTTCTCTGTAAAGTCATTGCTCAGAAAGGCCCCTGTTCTTCAACTTACAAAATGGACACAGAAGGAGGAAGAGGGATGGTGTGTTATTGGGGGGTCAGAATGGGGCTTTGTTTATAATGAGATTCTGCAGATTCTTAAGACCTTAGTAATTAGGTCAACAGTCCTATGAAGCCTAACTGGATAGATGCTACAGTCTTCACATTTCATACTTCAAAACAGCCAATCTTCAAAGCTACACGTTTTTTATGCTTATGGGTAAACAGTGTCTTCTGTTTTATTTTTCAGGTATTCAGATTCGGGTCCTTGATGTCACAAAGAAGAAACAAATTGACGAGTTTGCCAATGAAGTTGAGAGACTTGATGTTCTCTTTAATGTTGCTGGGTAATTTGTAACTTTTTTATTTTACTTTCCTTGTAGAAAGTTTTCTATAACTTTTTTAAAAAGAATTTTGATAATATGGCAAAATTATTCACTGTGACCCATGATATATTCCTTGAGAAATATGGCCAGAATTCAGGCAGCATTTTTATCACATGTAAGATTCAGCAAGTAAGACAGCTCTAGAGGTTGAAATGATTTGGGGCAGTTGAGGTCTACTCAAGACAACTGGTACTGACACAAAGCTATATCATGTGTCACAATGTATGGAAATTAAATTAAAGCAATAATTTCTGATTATCTATTTTATAAATAATCTGCCCATCCTCATATAAGAATATACCCAGAGACATAAAAAAAAAGTTAACAAAGTTATTCTGAGCAACTATTAAATTTTCAGCAGGGTAGGGATGTAGAAGTACAGTATGTGGTGCCTGCTGTCAGGAAACTGACATTCTGGTTGAACTGGAAGAATGTGGTGCATGGGAAGCACAGTCAACAATATTTTCTAATTAATTATATAATTACTTTAGTCCAGAGGACCAAATCCTTAGGGTTCAGTGTTTAGGAAACTTCCTTCAGGAAGTGTGACTTGAAAGAATGAAGGTCATTTTAAGGGTTTGTTTTGTTCAGCCTTCACACCTCTTATATAACACACTGACATCTCTAGGTGTGTTGGAACTACATAGTAGCAATTTTTCTTCACTGCTCTGAGATGTTCACACTTGTTTTCCTGCAATTTTGATTTCCCTTCCGAATGCTAACGCTATGCCACCCTAGGGCACTGTTGCTCTCGAAATAGGAGTCAAATAAGGCAGTTATCCTGTCCTCATTTATTTGTATGTTTTTAAGGGCATTGATGTTTCTGCCACAGTTGATATAGAGCTTATTATGTTTTTTTGTTTGTTTGTTTGTTTTTATTTTTATTTTCCCACCCCGAGCTTATTATGTTTGATGACCCCAAATTCTTGCCTTCTTGTCAAAGAAGGATGTTGTTTTCAGATGACATGTTCTAGCTTAAGTTGTTGGGATTCTTACTAACCTAATGTACTAAGTAATATTATGCTTGAATTGTTTAAAGTCTTGATAAACCAGACAGTGGATTAAATCAATAAATGATAATAGAAATAATCAGCAAATGGAAATTTTTAACGACAGTTTTCCCCCCACTGTTTAAAATCATTTCCAGTTTTGTCCATCATGGAACTGTCCTGGACTGTGAAGAGAAAGACTGGGACTTCTCAATGAATCTCAACGTCCGCAGCATGTACCTGATGATCAAGGCATTCCTTCCTAAGGTAGGACGACCACCACCTCTAGGATGAGCACTACATTAGGGCTCCCTTCGTACTGGGCACCCAGAAAGTGTCCCCACGGGTGCTAATGTAATCACTAACATGCATCGAACATTTATATCAAGGCATTTGACATAAATTAATTCACTTAACCTTCCAGTTCATCCATTTGAGGAATATATATATATATATATATATACACATATATATATATAATTTTTTTTTTGAGACAGTCTCACTCTGTTGCCCAGGCTGGAGTGCAGTGGCATCATCATAGCTCACTGAAGCCTCAACTTCCTGGGCTCACGGAATCCTCCTGCCTCAGCCTTCTGAGTAGCTGGGACTATAGGCACCTGCCACCATGCCCAGCTAGTGTTTCTTATTTTTTTGTAGACATGGAGTTCACTATGTCACAAGGCTAGGCTGGAACTCCTGGGCTCAAGTGATCCTACTGCCTTGACCCTCAAAGTGCTGGGATTACTGGTGTGAGCCACCACACCCAGCATTCAGGGAATATTTATTAAGTACTTTCTACATGCCAGGCTCCATTTGAGGCAAAGAAGACACATTAGTGAACTAAACAAAGTCCTTTTTATGAGGGAGGTCGCCTTATTGGGAGTGAGAGAGGATAATAAGTAATTAAAAAGACATATAATATATGGGGTGGTTATAAGTACTATGAAGAAAAAGAAACTGGGATATTAGTGAGGCCCTCCGGGGTCTTGCTGGAGAAGGTGAAATTTTCATAGCGATTCCAGTGAAGTGAGGGAGCTGATCATTCAGGTATCTGGGGAGAGGATTCCAGGCAAAGGGACCAGCGAGGAAGCATGTGGGACTGGAATGATCCTATAAGGTAGGTACTGTTTTATCACCCACGATACAGAAGATGGAACTGAGAGGTTAGGTAACTTGCTCAAGGTCACACAACTAGCAAGTGGTTAGATTTGAACCCTGGAAGTTCAGCCCCTTCGTGCATCTCAGTGTCTAGGCACACACTCCCTACATGGGCACACCCCCTTGCCTTTCTCTGCCCTGAAGCTTCTCCATTGTCTCCTGTTTTTAGCTGAGCCACAGAAGTCCTGGACAGGTGAGAGGCAGTGTGTGCTAGAGAGAGCATTCCTTCTGGGCCTGCATCTCTTGAAGTCTCAAACCTTCACACAACTCATCAGTGCCTTTGATTTTATTTTACAAACAAGCATTAAGTGCGTTTTGGTATAAAACACTATACAAGGTACTCTGAGAGGTATAAATACGAGAAACATACTTGAGGAATGTTAATGACTTTGAGCTTATGAGCCAGTGGTGGCAGACAGCACAGGCTCAGACAATTGAAGGGGCTGACTGAGTACAGAACGAGCCCAGCTCAAAGCTGTAAACTGAACCCTAGTTAAATGCAGAAGAGCCATTTGTCCCTCCCATCCCAGCCAGAGTAGATGACTGACAGTGCTGAATGCTGTCCAACCCAGGGCAGGAGAAAATGCACAGCAGAGCCAATACTTTGCTGAATATTCAACCTAATGTCAAGAAGGATCCAGATGAACATTAACATGATAATTAGAGAAATTGATTTAGTAATGAAGGAAATTTTTTTTTCCAAATCTACCATGTTTCCCTGAAAATAAGACAGGGTCTTATATTTATTTTCCTCAAGAAGACACCCTAGGGCTTATTTTCAGGGGGTGTGTTATTTTTTTTAAGTACGGTACAACAATCTACATTTATTCAAATATAGTTAAGTCGTCTTCTTCTGGAACGTCATCATAGTAAAATGGCAGCCACAACGTTCCTTCTTCCCCCTGGGGACACACAATACCTAAAGCGGAACGTCCTGCTCCTCACTTCACTGAGGAGACTTTCCCCTCCAAGCCTCAGCTTGCAGCACGTACAGGATGGCCAACACCTGACGGGGGAGCTGACCTTGGTGGGGCTGCCCGCACCTTTCCGGTCACCTCTGAGATAGTAGCTGTCACGATGGGGCAGATGAGAAGGGCTGCTTGTCTTCTTGACCACTCGGAGACGAAATGCACGGGTTGTGCAGATGCGCTGCGTAGCCACGCCCATCACTAGGTCTTGTTTTCGGGGTAGGGCTTCTATTGTGCAAATGCTTAGAAATCCTGCTGGGGCTTATTTTATGGGTAGGTCTTATTTTCAGGGAAACACAGTACTTGTTTAGTGCCCAGAAGGGATCTTTGGGTAGTTCCACAAATTGTTGAACTAGCAAATTTTTAAAAATCATACATTGCCTTTTTTGCCTCTTTGGAGTTTATGGTAGTCTGTATTATTTGGAACTTGAATGTATTTTTTGAAAACAGATCCTTAGCATAGGATATGGTAGTGGAGCAGAGGCTATGGTATGGGGGAAAGCTTAGGTCACAGTGGGTAAGACTGTTGCACATGTAATAGTCTCATTTACAAAACCAGTGTGCTTTTTTTTTCTTCTCTTTCTCAGCTAATTTACTTAATGACCAAATTTTTCTTGTTGAACAGAAACATAAAAGAGAAGGGTTAATCATAAACAAAGTTTTAAATTATTTCTAATACACATTTTTAAAAAATTTGATGCTTTTGTCATTTACTCTACAACTAGTAAATAAAATATCTTCCATAACTTTCAGATATTTGCAGTTGATCTATTTATCAGACAGAATATTAAACTGAATGCACACTATATACCAGACAAAACTCTAAATATTAAGCTGTGAGAAACTTCAATGACATTCATAGCTTCTAGATACAAAGGTTGGCATTTATTGAGTATATGTACAGAAAAGAAAACTAAGAAAAATAAATAGACATCAAAATGGCTTTGGAAGTATACATAGCAAGAGCTGAAACCAATCTACTATTTTAAGTAATGCTGGGACTTGACATATTTTTCTGTTCATAGGTTAAACAATAATACTGGCAGTGAGTGAATAACTTAGTTTTGTCCATCAAAAAAAAAAATCCTTAAATATGAAAACAGTCATGAAAATAAGAACCTATTCCTGAAAGAAAACCAGTGTGCTTTATGTCTGAAGCACTTTGTAAATATTAGTTAAGCAAGTAGGGGTGGGGTACAGTGGAGTGAAATTTAAACTGATAAGTGAGTATTACCTTTTAAAATATACAAGCAAAAACTTGCAAATTATTGAGTCTGCCCATGATTTAAAACATCTTAACAATGATCCATTTTGCCAATAACACGCATTTGTAAAAAAATCCCAAGAGATATTAATGACTAGGATGTGGAATCAGAAGGTTTCAGTGCCACTTGTTTAAAGTGACCTGACCAACTTTACTCCTGGTCTTAGACACAGTCACCAGAAGTCCTTAGGCACAATCTGAGCTCTGTTCCTAATCGGCCATGTGACCCGGCAGATGGCACTTGTACCCTCAGTGTTTATTTCTTCTATCTAAAACTGAAGGTGATAGATTACACAGTCACTTCCAGCCCTGATTGTCTAAGATCCTCTGTGTCATTAACTATGACGCACATATGCCAGGTTAGAACTTTCCAGGGGAAGCCAGGATTTGGAGTCTAGACAGATCCGAAAGGTCAGGTGGTCAGAACATACGAACACTTGTAGGAAATGTTTGTTCGTGGATAGATACATGGAAAAGCATTCCAAGACTACAAGATCAGTGAAAAGATGGAGAACAAGTTGAAAATACTGTAAGAAGTTAAGGTAGAATCCAAGGTCCACTACAAGAGAAAATTCATTAGGGCAAAGAATTGGGGATGTCTTTGTTGTTTGGGTTTGTTTATTTGTTTGCTTGCTTTCCCTCCCCCCCTTGCTATATCTTAAAAGAGTCCATAACACACAGAGGTGTTCAGCAAACATTTGAATGAATAAATGAATCAAGGTTGTCAATCCAGGTGCAGGTCAAGCATTGAACCATTGGAGATCCAACTTGCCAGTGTCTGCCAGTGTTAGCAGCTGGGCTCTGGCCAGTGGGGCCTGAGAGGCTGGGTCAGAGTAAGATCAACTAGATAACAGCTGGAAGGACTCTTAGGGGTCTTTCTAGCCCCCACCCAAGTTTCTGGGTGATCAATCCCATATAATATCACTATGTACCAGGCTCTTCGCTTTCTAGTCATACTTGCCAGTCGGTGCTGTCGTGTGGGGAGGCAGGAAGAGCACTGCGCCAGGATGGCGGGTCCCGAGCTGGGCTTGGGAAGGCCTCATGGAAGGAGAAAAGGACTGCAGGCTGCAGAAGCAGCCGAGGGCCCTGGGTTGAATGGATAGTGTTAGGGGGCAGAGCCAGCATCTCCTAGGTGGCTGTATTCTAAGGTTTTGCCTCAGGAATTAGAAGACTGGAAACTCAGTGTACTTGATAGCCCATCTTTACATGTTAAATTGCAATATATATATATATATATATATCTCATATGTATGAAAAATGGGTTATGTTATTTGCTAAATTGGATGAGACAGAACAATTATAAGACTTGGTTTTCAACACCATTATACCTTACAAACATTCCTGATGTTTTTTATGAGGACCCCATTTCATTATGGTCCCCTTTTTTATGTAGAAAAACACAGTTGAGTTACATTTTTTTTTTTTATTTTTGAGACAGAGTCTCACTCTGTGGCCCAGGCTAGAGTGCCATGGCGTCAGCCTAGCTCACAGCAACCTCAAACTCCTGGGCTCAAGTGATCTTCCTGCCTCAGCCTCCCAAGTAGCTGGGACTACAGGCATGCACCACCATGCCCGGCTAATTTTTTCTCTATATTTTTAGTTGTCTGATTAATTTTCTATTTTTATTAGCGATGGGGTCTCACTCTTGCTCAGTCTGGTCTCAAACTCCTGACCTCGAGGGATCCTCCCGCCTCGGAGGATCCTAGCACTAGAGTGCTAGGATTACAGGCGTGAGCCACCACGCCCGGCCAGAGTTACATTTTTTTCTCCTGCTTTCTTTCTTGACTCAGTTGGGTCACATCAGCCTCTCCTTGTATCCACTTAGTCCATTCAGCACAATGCCTTGGGATTATTTTTGACTGTCTTCTTATATACAATTGGTAGCTAAATGTGAAAACAGAAAGTGAGAAGAATACCAGAAGGAAATATATCACCTTGGCCACCTCAGCTCTGGGTCCATCCAATCATTCACCTTCACCTTTCCTGCAACTCTTTTTCTGAAAGCTGCTGAAGAAACTCATCCCAACAGAACTGTTGTTTTTTTTTTTTCTCTAATCCATTACACTGCCTATCAAGACTCCTTCCTTGTAGAAACCTTTTCTTATACTTGATTTTCATAACACATATACATCCTGGCTTTCCTTCTTCTGTTTTCTGTCTTATGGTCTTTCATTTCCCCCACTGGTTATTTTAACCCTTCGCTGCTCTCTTGCTCTCCATCATTTCCTGCCTTGTTCTTTATGGTCCCCTGCCCAGTCAGTGGTGGCACTGAGAATTTAGTGCCCAGTAGCCAGGGATTCTCTCAACTTCCTGTTTCTTCCTCCAAAACATTCATGGTGCCTATGTCCTTGCACATACTTACATTATCTTGAAAACATACCTACATATTATAATCGACAAAGGGCAAGTTCATTTGAAAACTTTGTAATTCATAGTAGTTGTTTTCATTATGGATTCCTTTAGATCTGGGGCAGGGCCTAGTGACCTGGATTTTAAACTAGCACCTCAGGAGACCCTGATTCATCAAAACTTACTGAATGCCTACTGTGTATACTGTCCAGGAGGACAGAACAGCTAAAGACCCCCCTCTTAATAAATTCACCCATTGCTGAAGGAGGTGTTCTTAGGAAACACTGCCCTAAATGGGTGAGGCTGGCCCTCAGTGCGGTGCCCATCTCCCGGGTCCTGTCCATCCTGCCTCAGCCACCTCCTCCTCTGACACCCACAGACATTTGCGCAGCTCTGCTCTCATCATGCCTCTTCTGAATCCTGCACCAGCTTCCGCTGGTCTCTGCACTGCACCAGAGTAATCTTTGTTATCCCCAAATCTGAACATGTCATTCCTCTGCTTTCAACCCTTCAATGTCACTGCGTTGCCTTCAGGGTAACACCTAAGTTCCTAAATTTAGCCTCTGTTGACCTCTGCAGCCTCCTTCCTCCCACGCCTGCATTCCAGCCAGACCCACCCCCTCCTCTCCTTTCCTGATGGAGCTTTTATGCACGTAGTACCCTCTCCTTGACATACCCTTTATTTTTCTGACTGGTACTCTAGTTTTCAAAAGTTAGCCCACATACTTCCTTCGCAGATCCCCTCTGAGTGTCCCCCCACCTGAATTGGTCTCTTCTTGCTCCACCCTCCAGTTAGATCTCTGTGGGGCTGTATTGTCACTGGATGCTGGTTGGTCCAGCCCCTGCACTCAGACTGCACAGGACCTGACCATGGGAGGTATTCATTCCATCAGTATGTGCCAAATGCAGGAATCGTTTCTCAACATCAGGGATACAGTAATGGTTAACATTCTTTCACATTTTGTTTGCTCAGAGTTCATCCTTGGTCTTGCTAATGTCCTTGTGTCACGGGAAGGTGGGAATCCCCCTGGGAAATCTAACACCGGTGTACACATGCCACCAATTCCTAGCAATGGTTGGTGAGGTCTTATGGCTTCACTGTTAAGACTGCTTAACTGGATGTAATATTAATAACTAATAAGATACCTCTTTGAAAGAGGTAGCATTTTTAGCCTGCAAAGTGGATTTTTTTTGTATTTGTTTTGTTTTGGCAGATGCTTGCTCAGAAATCTGGCAACATTATCAACATGTCCTCTGTGGCTTCCAGCGTCAAAGGTAGGTCTGTGTCCCTTTGAGGACCACGATGCTTCTACACTCACACCAGGAAGAGCCGTGGGCTTTGGGAATAGGCATAGCAGAGATCATTAAATCCACACAGAATTTCAGAACTGCTTTTTAAAAAATTAGTATTAAGTTCCTTGGCCATTAGACCTTTCACTTTAAATATGAGCCAGTAATAAAATTAAATAAAATTTGGGGGTTATTTTTGCCTTCTCTAATGTCTTCTAGTGGATATGAAAATGAATATTGAACTAGAGAAGTAAACATTTGTCATGTAATTAGTTAAAAATAATGTACTGTGCACCCACCACATGCCTCTACCCCCAAAAGAATTCACAGTCCAGAAGGGGGAGCAAGGCAGGCAAACATCTTCTTCCGCAGCATGATAGTATCGTAACTTAGGTTTGTACAAAGAGCTGTCACCACAGGGGAAGTCCCTCTGCCTGTGGGTTTCTGGAACTAAGACAATTGATCTGGGCCATGAGTGAGAAATAAAGTTGAAAAACCAGGATAGCAGTGCAAAGTGTAGATAATGTCACAGTCTGGCACAGATGGATTTGTGGGTTTAAATTGAAATAGCTACTGCTGAGATAACAGTCCTTCTCATTGCAAGGATATACACGTTAAGCATGTGTAAGAAAGGAGTGTAAAGAAGTGCCTAGGCCTCTTGTTTTATTCTTTTTTTTTTTTGAGACAGAGTCTCACTCTGTTGCCCAGGCTAGAGTACCGTGGCGTCAGCCTAGCTCATAGCAACCTCAAACTCCTGGGCTCAAGCAATCCTTCTGCCTCAGCCTTCCGAGTAGCTGGGACTACAGGCATGCGCCACCATGCCTCGCTTATTTTTTCTATATATAATTTTAGTTGGCCAATTAATTTCTTTCTATTTTTAGTGGAGACGGGGTCTCACTCTTGCTCAGGCTGGTTTTGAGCTCCTGACCTTGAGCGATCCATCCGCCTTGGCCTCCCAGAGTGCTGGGATTACAGGCGTGAGCCACCGCGCCTGGCCTGTTTTGTTTTGTTCTTAATTCTTACTTTATTTTAGAATCTGCCAAGGGATTATACCAACTGAGGATGAAAAACTAAGACTACTGATATTAACTAAGTGCAAGCATTTCAACACCCAACTCTCAATTAAGTTGTGCCTGTATTGGTACTATTTTCCCAGATTCCAGAACTGGCCCTATTAAAGGAGAAAACTTGATATCAGTTTTTTTAAAAGGGGAAGAAATTGGGAGGCAGCATGAAATGGCTACTTATTTGTGTTAACTTTCCAAAGGACACTATGTTTTTGATTCCTTCAATGTCGAACCTTGCCTTCATGCTCACAGGAGTTGTGAACAGATGTGTATACAGCACAACCAAGGCGGCTGTGATCGGCCTCACGAAGTCTGTGGCTGCAGATTTCATCCAGCAGGGAATCAGGTGCAACTGTGTGTGCCCAGGTGGGTGAGCCAGTGTCGGGCTATGAGCCACGTTCCTTCTGACATCAAGTTTGACACTGTGAAAGATATCTCCATAAGCTTGTTCACCACATTTTATTGTATTTCTGTCACTGGGAAATACTCAAAAGAAAAAGGATCTGGGCTTCTTAAGATATAATAGTCCAACTGTAAGTTGGGAAGGAAATCCTAAGTCATTAGAAATGACCACAGATGCAAAGGTTTGCTACTCACGTATGTGGGACAATTCAGAATCAAGTAGCTAGGAGACATGATTGGCCAGGGCGTGATGTTTTGGAAGCAGACCAGGGATGACCTTGTCAGGGGAAGATGGAGAATAGACGATGCTCACAGGACAGCAGGGAGAAAGCAAGGGGAGCTTCCCAGAACACAGGAACTTTCTGGAGTCATGTAAGCCACCTGGGGTGGCCCATAAATAAAAAGGAGACATCGACCTTCCTTTATGCTTTAAAAAGGGGGTCAGCAAACTATGGCCTGTGGGCCAAATGTGGGCCACTACCTGTTTTGTAAATAAAGTTTTATTGAGACACATTCACACTCAGTTTGCTGTGCATTGCCTAGGGTTGTTTTCATGCTACCGTGGCAGAGTTGAGTAGTTACAACAGATCAGATGGCTCTCAAAGCCAAAAATATTTGCTATCTGGCTTCTTATCAAAAAAGTGTGCTGATTCCTTATATAAAAGAAGGAAGAAAAATAGAACTTTCCTTTTCTTAATAACTGTAGGTGTGTCTATTAAACAGATATGCACTTTTACCTGGTTCCACCAATGCGAAATGAATATAGGGTGCCTAATATAAGGATTATTAATGTCCTCTGAAAAGAAACTAGGTATTGCATGTCCAGGATCAAGGTTTCCCTCAGTAGTTCACAACTGCTACTCTGGTTGTGGAGGGGAAGTATTTCAGAATTATCTGTGGGGCCTTTCCAAACATGAGGGACATGCCAGATTTTAGGGAAAGAGCTGATGGAAAGAATCATGTTGTTTAGAAAGTCCCACAGGAGATGTGACTGAATCTGAGGTTGAAAACCATTGACTTAAAGAGGGAAAACTAAATGTCATGCACCCTACAGAATTTAAGTGATTGAGATGTTCTATTTTTCTTGGACTAGAAATATTAAACATAGGTAACACTAAGAAAAAGAAGAATACAGGAGAGAGAGTTTCACTGGGTTTTGATGTATACCCGGGTGATACTTGAGTGTAGCTATTCTTGGTGCCATTTATCTAGTGGAATAAATGGCAAGATGATTTGGAAAATGTGGTCGTTTCGGCAGCTGACCTTATCAGAAGATTGGAAAATATGTTAGCAAACTCTATGGGACAAGGAACTAGCTGTGACTCACTGAGCCAGTCACCAAAGAAAACTTGAGGAGGAATGAGTATGTCTGGGACGCTGTTGCCGATTGTATAGTCATGAATCTCCAACCGGGGCATGGTATGTCAGTCTGTGCCATGGACACAGCAGAGCCCAGTGACAATGGAGTTCATCTGAAGGCGCGAACTTGCTCTACTGTTTTCATTTAATAGACGTCAGTACCAGCCGTATGTAATATAAGATGTTCATTTGCCTCCCTTGGGAGGAAGCTGTTAAAACTGAGAATAGTATAATTGAAAGCTTAAAGTGCACATTGTTGGTAATAATTTGGACTTTAAGGAGGCTGTTGATGAGGGAAGTGAGGAAAATATTACTGGAAACTGGATAAAAAGGAATCTTTGTTATGTAGTTTTGGCGAGTTTATCAACACTGTTGCCTACAGTAATGGGAAGATAGAAAATGTTCCTTATGAGTTTAGGGATCTAGCTAAGGAAATTTCCACCCAGTTTGAAGTGCTGCCTGCTTATAGAAAAATGTGAGAAGAGAGAGACAACCTAAAGAAAGGGCTCCAAAATGAAGTCAGGATTTCTGATTTTGAAGATTCATAGCCTCTCCAAAAAAATGATGATGCTAAAATTAAGAAATGATTTCTGAGTAAAGATCAAATCACTCAGGAGCATGGTCCAAAGATGAAGCTGAGGGTATGGCTGTATTAATAAAATCATTCAGTCTGAAAAAGAGGACCTCTAAAGAGAATGTACAGATTACATGACTTAGCAAAGAAGTCTGGGAAACTTGCTCTAGAAGAATGAGAACTAAATGGAATTTTAAAATTTAACATTGTTCTTATTTTTCTTTTTTAAAGTAACATAACTTAAAACATTTTTTTAGAAACTTGAAACAGTGGTTAAAAATAGGAATTTGAAATCAATGAAAACAGGCAAGAGGTGATGAGGAAAATTTAGAGGCACAGAAATTACAGAGGACTATGGCAGCCATGGAGTTGTCCCCAAGGGTCCCCACAGTGAACTTGACAGCAGAGAATGGTTTTGACACCATGGAGGCAGACTGGACCCTTGTACTGGTAAAGTGCTTGCACGATTTTATCTATACCTCAGGGTTGTTGTGAGGATTAGCTGAGATAAATGTAAAAGTGCTGAAAATCCATAAAGCATCAGATGCTTTATGACATGCAATGCAATGTGACTGAAATGTATGTCCTTGAGAATGCTGGTGATTCAAAAAATCATAGTCTGTGTGCTTAAAAATCATAGCTATGTTATTAAAGAAGTTATAAACCTGTCCAATAAGAGGTCAGGCAGACAGAGGTGAAATTATCATTTAAGTCAAGGAGAAGGATTTCACTGATGGTTATAAAGAAAGGAAGTTTAAAGTTTAATTATCAATTTCTTTGATAAGTTTAAGTAAGTAACTAAGCTGAATGTGTCTCCCTTTGATTTAGGAACAGTTGATACCCCATCTCTGCAAGAAAGAATACAAGCCAAAGGAAATCCTGAAGAGGTATATCTAGCATCTTAAATGTGTTTAAACTTTTTGGTTAAAAATGCCCTCTTCCTTACCTATGGTACACAAATTCATAGAGACAGAAAGTAGAATGGTGGTTGCCAGGGGGTAGAGGGTAGGGGAAATAGGGAGTTATCGCTTAGTGGGTGCAGAGTTTCAGTTTTGCAAGGTGAAAAGAGCTCTGGAAATGGATGGTGGTGAGGGCGGCACAACAATGTAATGTACTTAAACACTATCGAACTGTACACTTAAAATGGTTATTATGATACATTTTATGTTATGTGTATTTTACCACAATTTTTCAAAGTAAAAAAAAAGCCCTCATCTTTAATATCAACTTTCTGATCTGTCACAATGTCTGTGGGTTTTAGTATAACATAAATAGTTTGAGTATCTCTAGTCAAACTATTTTGAGGCACCATAACCCTGATTGATGATTTGTCACGGCAACAAGCCGATGGTTCCTCTTGCTTTGGACCCCTTGAAGGAGACACAGGTGAGCACATAGGGCAGCTCACATCATTCATGGTTGGTGTGGTCTCCGATCACAGGCGCTGAAGGATTTCATGAAGAGACAAAAGACGGGAAGATTTGCAACTGCAGAAGAAATTGCCATGCTCTGTGTGTATCTGGCTTCTGATGAAGTAAGCACCATTATTCCCAAGGAGTTCATTATCCTCAATCACGTTGGCTGCTATTTGCTCATCAAAATAATTTCATTTTAGAGAGTTTATGGCATATATGTGCTAAGGTGCTCCATTTAAAAAATAGGGATAAGTTCTGATTCAATTTGCTCATAGAAAGGCCACTTTGATCTGAGCCACAGACTCCTTCTCACTCAGCTTTACATGTCACAAAATCTTGTAGCAAACAAAATGGAGAACTGAAAAACTTAAAGTTGTCAATTTTCCAAGAGACAGTTACTTTACAAATCACCACTGGGGAAACCCTGATTAAATGTAAGTCAAACAAATGAAGCTCTGGGATTATGAGAGGTTCGGGTGAAATGGGGAGGAGTGGGCAGATGTCATTGTGTCCGGTGGACACAGAATTGGCATGTGGTGTTTTTAGCTTTTTTCCTATTAATTTTTGTTTGTCATCATGTATGGAAATTCCTAATTCCATCTCTTCCACTTTGCATTGTTTAGTAACCAGTTTCTTCCTTACTGGCTATTGTACATTTTTAAGTGTCATACAGCTAAAAGCAAAAACTATGTTTAGGCCGGGCGCGGTGGCTCAAGCCTGTAATCCTAGCTCTCTGGGAGGCCGAGGTGGGCGGATCGTTTGAGCTCAGGAGTTCGAAACCAGCCTGAGCAAGAGCGAGACCCCATCTCTACTAAAAAATAGAAAGAAATTAATTGGCCAACTAAAATATAGAAAAAATTAGCCGGGCATGGTGGCGCATGTCTGTAGTCCCAGCTACTGGGGAGGCTGAGGCAGAAGGATCGCCTGAGCCCAGGAGTTTGAGGTTGCTGTGAGCTAGGCTGACGCCACGGCACTCTAGCCAGGGCAACAGAGTAAGACTCTGTCTCAAAAAAAAAACAAAACTATGTTTATAAGGTACAGAGCACAAGAACACAGTCCTCTGTGTTATGTCTTCAGTACTACATAGACGGGGAACTGTAATGTATGAGAAGAGACAAGGAAAGGGAAGTAAGCAGGTGAGAGTGAGGAGGTATATACTCATCAGTTATCTCCTCTTTATAGTAACTTGGTGCACACCTGGTGAATGTGGCAAATACATAAACAACAGTTGTTAATAGCTGGAGAAATTGCTAGATAATTACTAATGGAAAAGCACATTAGCCTTTATGATTTCTCTGAATCCATATCTTCAGAAGAGCTCATTTGATTTTGGGGTACTGCTGATAAGCTAAATTACCCTTGTTTAGCCAGAGCTTAGGTTCCCAAATATTTGGAAATGTTCTGGTTTGAAGTGTGCAACAAAAGGACCTTTGGATTTTTAGAGGAAACAAGAGGAGTCCATCTGTATTATAGAAAGCTTGTTTTTAAAAAGAACTTGGGGGAATTGGGATTATTTCTTTGGTAAAGTGACTAATAACCCCCTAGTTTACCTACCGTATATGATCAGCTTTTGTATATTGAACTTTTAAAGTTTCTATACTCATGTTATGATGGCTTTCCTTCCTGCCTCTCCAATTGTTTTAGGTTTTAGATGAATTTAGAACTAAGAACACAAATTTGAGTCTTTATTATCCATTTTCAGTTAAAATATTTTTAAACTTCTACCAAAAAGATCAGCTATAATTCTTTGACAAATGAAAAATCTGTGGGAATAAAACAGTACTTATTTTCTTAAATCCTTTAGTAATTTTATACACATTTGGATGTCTGAAACAGTATAGAATATTTTTTCATAGCTTAATAGATTATAATTATCATGATTCCTGTAAATTTTACAAACAGATTTAGTATGCTTCAGCTCCTAGAATTACCTATGTATATTGATCAACTAAATATATATTTTTTAAAAAAAAATCTGTTTGGTCATTAACATGACCACTTTATGATGACACACTTATGTTCAAAGTTTAATAGTGGCATAAAACTCAACTAGTTTTGAATAGTTCTGAGTTTCCAACTGAAAATGTGCTATTTTAGCCTATACTTTTATCCTATTTTGGGGAATGGCTGTACATCACTGCTCCTTAATTTTGTGATTCTGAGACCAAACCTAACAGACCCTGCTTAGAATGTGACATGTGCTCAGACACCAGCCAGAGGCCATTTAGCTCTGAGTCACAAGAACACACAGCAGTTCTAAATCATCCAAACTTTGATTTGGATTTTTCTAATTCAGTTTTTAAGTGAGGTTTCTTGTTAGCACAAGAGAAACGTGTTTAGTTATCCTAGTTATAGGAAAATTTAGAAAACCCAGCCTATGTTAAACCTGGTTAATTGTTCTGTCTCTTTGTGTTTATCACTGCAGTCTGCCTACGTAACTGGTAACCCTGTCATCATTGATGGAGGCTGGAGCTTGTGATTTCAGCAACTCCTTGGTGGGAAGGAAGGCAGGCCTTCCTCTCCACAGTGAACCTGGTTATGAAGAAAACTCACCAATCATCTCTTTCTTATTAATGACATATTAATGAAAACAACCCCCTATTAATGATGTCATTGTTCACAATAGTCTGATTCTTTAAATAAATTTACCTCTTTGTAATCTCTTCTGAAATCATTGTAAGTAAATAAAATAAAAAATATTGAACTCATTGCAAGAGAATAGTTTTGAAAATAAACCTCAATTTGTAAGCATCTATCTTAGTGAGTTTGGGCTGCTGTAACAAATTACCATAGACTGGCTGGCTTAAACATCAAACATTTATTTGTCACAGTCTGGAGGCTGGGATGTATAAGATCAAGGTGCCAGCAGACACAGTATTTGGGGAGGGCCCACTTCCTGGTTTGCAGATGGTCATCTTGCTATGTCCTCACAAAGCAAGAGCAGAGAGAGAGAAAGCAAGCTCTTGTGTATCTTTTTATAAGGGCACTAATCCCATTCATGAGGGCTCCTAATTCCCAAAGGTCCTACCTCCTAATACCATCACATTGGGTGTTAGGGTTTCAACATATGAATTTGGTGGGGTGAGGTTTCAATATACAAACATTCAGTCCATAGCAGCATATAAAATTAAAAGTGAATATGAAGAAAAAAATAATTTTTTTTAAGGAAAAAGAGAGTCATTTCTATTTTATTCTGTTTTTCAATAATCAAATATTTTTATACAATTCTGCAGTGTTCTGTATGTGGATCCTAATTTTAAAATTTTACACCATCAAAAATGAACACCAAAGGTAGGAAGGAATTTGGCTTCAATGACTTAGTGTAAAAGGAGTTCAAAACTATATTATTGATCTGTTACGTAAAATAAAAATAATCCAGTGTATTATACTTACTGGATGTCATCGCTTATTAAATACTAGTTTCTTAGTCTAACTAAACAATCTTTATTAAAATGAGCAATGATATTTGACATGGGCCTAAGAAATAGGTAGTTAACTGACAACATTGTTGGGATTGTTTTTTTTTTAGATTAAGTACAGATTTCTTCACCCAATTCCAGGATAAGAGACAAGAATACATGAAATTTGAAAATAGTCTCTGGATAAATAAATATAAATGAATTATATAACAGTTAAGAAACTAATAACATTAAGGAAAATCAAATTTTCAAGAAAAAATGTAAGTAAATTAATGGATGCTAATTCTATAACATTGGTAAGAAGAAGTTTTTTAAAATTTTAATTTAAGGGTTTTATATTTGTTTTTTATTTGTTGCAACCTCAAAAGACCAAATGGTATGATGTACATGGAGAAACTCAATAAATAAGTTAGGCATGGTGGCTCGGGCCTATAATCCTAGCACTTTGGGAGGCTGAGGTGGGAGGATCACTTGAGGTCAGTCTGAGCAACATAGCGAGAGACCTGTTCTTATAAAAAATAGAAGAATTAGCTGGGCGTGGTGGCTCACACCTATAGTCCCTGCTACTCAGGAAGCTGAGGCAGGAAGATCGCTTGAGCCCAGGAATTTGAGGTTGCTGTGAGCTATGATGATACCACTGCACTCTACCCCAGGCAATAGAGTGAGAACTTGTCTCGAAAAAAGAAAAGAAAAAGAAAGGAAGAAACTCAATATTAAGCAGTTATTCTTAGCCCTTTTTTCCTGGAACCTTAATATTAAGGAAAATTTTGAAATGGACAACGAAGGATAATGTTTCATACATGAGGAAGAATATCATGCAGTTGATTTTGAAGGTGAGTTAAAATTCACAGCAAAGGATATTTTGACCAGCATCCTGGAAGATTCCATTGATTATCAAATTTGCTCTGGGGTTCTGGACCCGGTATTCCACTACTGGATCATGGATAGCTTCATTTGTGACATAGACCAAGTCACCCAACTTATCTTGGATTTTAATTTTCTGGTTTATGAAATTAGAGAGTTGGGCTAAATGACGGGTTTCTTAACACTGAAGCTTGAAAGTCTGTCATGAAGTAGTTTGTGCTGTGAGCAGGCATACATGTATATATGTGCAGCTGTGAACAAATAGATTCTGAATAAACACAATGAATTCTACAAGATGGATTCTAACATTAGCAAATGCGCTGTCTTCTCAGAGTCAACCATAAACTATAAAACTTTATAAACATAAGCAATAAAAGCAAAGTAGAATCTAAACCAAAAAAATCAATGTTCTCCAAAGTCATGTTAATCAAATCAGGTGATGCATCATTGAAGATCATATGACTGAAAGAAAAGAAATAATATATTTCATTCCTGTGTTAAGAGGAAGCTGGATGTCCCCAGAAATTTTTGCAAGCTTTAGGAGAGGAAAGTTTGGTGTAGGAAAATAAACAGTTTAGATGCTCTGAAGAAGAGTACCGGCTGGAACCCAGGTTCATCACAAGGGAGGCCTGAGAGATGAGAATGAGTGGTTTCTGTCTGGTGGAGAAATTTATTTGAGCATAATACTTCTTGCCCGAAGAGCGGTGATTAAATTTGGCACTTAAAGGAGTGAAAACAGGTAAGACGCGTAGGCATACACACGTGCGCACATAGGGGACACAGGAAAGGGAGATGCAAAAATGGAAGTGAGAATTAAATTCAAATAGAGTCAGACTGTTGAAGGTGTAAGATCTAAAACAATACAGCAAGAAAGGCAGGTGTTCAAGAAACGGTAAAAGGGGGATGAACAAGTCTTATTTCGCTGGTCACCTGAAGAAAGAATGCTGTCTTCCCACCGCGCTTGCTGAAAGGTGGCGCGCGCATTCAGAGGTCGCCGTAGGGAACCCCTGAGGAGCCCGCGCGGCCTCTGGCGCCGGCGGGGCGGGTCCCGGGAACGCGCTCGTCCGGGCAGGGTCCGCGGAGCGGCTCGGAGAGAACGGGCGACTGCAGTGCCGCGCAGGGCTGCTCCGAGGCCCCAGGCAGTGTGCCCGGGGTGGGCCCGGCGCCGCCTGCCGCGGGGAAGCCCTGCGCGCCCGGCCCGCCGCCGCCCGGCCCGAAGCCCGCGGGGAGCGGAGCGCACGGGCTCGCTCGGAGGCCCCCCGGCGGGGCCGCAGACTCCGGCGCCACTAGTCGCGCCGCTTATCTGTGATGTCGCAGCCTTGGTGCCCTGCCTGGGACGACCGCGAGCCGGGAAGCCGAGCGCACGGTGGCCAACCCAGGCTGCGCCGCGCGCCTCGTAGCCCGTTTCCTGATCGATGCGTCGGAGCCGAGTGGACTCCGCGGGTACTGCAGCCGAGAGGCCGGAGACACCGGAAAATAAAACAGCGCCCGCGGCGGGAATCTTGTAGGCCCTTGGGGAGCCAGCTCTTTCTGTTTGTATGGTGTGTGTCTGTGTGTGTGCTGTTGTCAGATGTTGGAGAGAATAATTCTTGTTTGCTTTTGTTTTCTCACGTCAGCCACAGGGTTTTGCTTTGTGGGCTATGTTAGCACGCTTGAGGTGCTAAGAGTCCTCAGGTCCTACTGCCTGGAGAATATACCACCTGCTTAAAGCGCGCGTTGAGGCTGTGGCCTTTTTACTTACCAGGATCAGCTTCTCTCACCCTTGTTATCTCACTCTAGACCCGGGTGTGGTTTGTTGCCCCAAAAGATTAACAGCAGGAAGCCACTCTTTCCTTGACCCTCCTAGCAAGAAATCAACCTGTTTTCACCGAAAGACTAAAACCTCTTTCCCTAGCCCCTGTATAAGGGGCCTCCACTTCACAGTCACTGCTGCTACACGCGAAATTCTCGTTCACTTTCTCTCAAAGTCAAGAGTGAAACATTTCAGTCAAGCAAGTGACTGTGTGTCGTCTTTGTGCCAAGCAGGCATGGGGACAAGAGATACAAATGTGAATTAAATACAGTTTCTATCATACAGGAGTTCAAAATCCAGTGGATCAGAATATACCTAAACAAGTACAGTAATTAGGTAGTGTGATTCATGCTATACTAATAATGTGAGCAAAGTGACTGAATCACATGGTATATTTTCTAAGATATGAAGGTCTTTAGAATTATAATCCTGTTGACTACACGTTGCCTTTTTTTTTTTTAGGACCTCTATAGAAGGTATTATGGAATAAGTGGAAAATAGCCAGTGGCCTAGGTGTCCTGGGGCCTGTGCCCAAAGTTTCTGGGCTGAATGTGGAAGTTGGCACTCACATCTATTCCTGCCTGTTTCTAGTGTGTCTTCTTGTACAGCAGAAATTGGAAAGCTACGAACATTTTCCAGACTCTCTTTCAGCTAGAGTTTTGGATGTAAAATTAGGGTCTGGCAAGTAGATGACCTGCCTGAGACTTCAGAGGCAGGTGAGGCAGAGGCTATCTCCCTGGTTTTTTTGTTTTGTTTTGTTTTGGCTATTTTCTGCTGGCAAGAAAGCTCCAAGAGATGCCATTTTCCAGTCTCCAGAATTGTGTGTATTGGGAGGTGCTTAGCAGCAGGGACAGCCAGACTCAGCACTGCCGTGAGCAGCAGGGGCAGCCAGACTCAGCACTGCCGTCAGCAGCAGGGACAGCCAGACTCAGCACTGCCGTCAGCAGCAGGGACAGCCAGACTCAGCACTGCTGTGCTGAATTACCAGCTGTGTAGCTGTCGAGAGGCAGTTGAGGGAGGTGGTGAACATGTTCTGTGTGCCCTGGCCAAACAGTTTCTAGGTCACAGCTACAGTGGTTCTTGAACTCCATAGGCCCTGCCTGTGGAGCTTCCTGATTGTGGCAAAAAATGGTACATTCCTTGATGGTTCAGTTGCTAGTGTTCTTCAAGTCACTCCTGGGGGCTCAGCCTCAGCCCTATACTTCTTGCCCTTTAACAATCTTGTGAACACTTAATTCTCTGTATAAAATCTCTTTCTGCTTAAAATATCTGGAATGGTTTCTGTTTCTGCATTGACTCTGATTAATGTGCTTTTATGTAGCCTCTAAGAGTTACTTAAACCTAATGTCTTCAGTTTCTTTAGTTGGGAAATGAAACCATGAGATTAGATCTAGAGATCTGTGGTAATTTGAATGCCTTTAATTGGGCTAGGCCACAGATCCCACATTGCCTATCACCTGCCTGGCCCCTGAAGGCATTTGTTTATTTATTTATTTATTTTGAGACAGAGTCTCACTTTGTTGCCCAGGCCAGAGTGAGTGCCCTGGCATCAGCCTGGCTCACAGCAACCTCAGACTCCTGGGCTCAAGCGATCCTCC
>VBSM01000142.1:65842-83026 GCA_008086735.1 Cheirogaleus medius
AAAATATATATATATATATATATATATACCGTGGTCTTACTACCATGAGGCTTTCTTTATTCTTTGTAATGGCTGCAGAGTATTGCATTATATAGTGATACCATACTTTGACCAGTCTCCTACTAACAGATATTTAGGTTGTTTCTAGTTTTCTGCCAAGACAAACAGTGCTTCAATAAAATATACTTACATATACCATATTTCTTGAACTCCATCAATTCTAAAAGTCACCATTATTTTACATGCCACCAAGAAAAAAAGAAAATACTGCCAATTAAACTATGACACAACATCCTAATTTCAGAAATGTTAAAATGTGAGAATATGTATCTTAAAATCAACAAAATATAGCATATTTTTGAGTTTTTCTATAGGATGAATTTCTAGAAATAGGATTGCTTTATGAAAGAGTATGCACCTTTATACTCTTGACAGTATTAATTTGCCCTTTTGAAGGCTGTACCAATTTACATTTCCACCAATAGTATGTGAGAGTATCTGTTTTTCTAATCCAACTGTTTTAAGTCTTACAGATATTTTGATAATCAGATAGGTGAAGAATGTATCTTATTCTTGAGCTCATTTGCATTTCTTTATGGGCAAAGCTAGTCATCTTTTTATACGATTACTAGCCAATTTGTTCAGAAGCCCATTTCTATAAGGTTGTTTTGATTTTTCTTACTGATTTTTAAGATCATTGAGAATATTCATTAATATATATTATAGAAATTCTCTGGTTGTAACTTATTTATTTTAATTTCCAGCTGCATTTTTATAGACTTGACAGGATCATGTGCTATTCTGCTTAATGAAGGAATTAGATGGTGACCTAAACTAAATGTAGCTATATCATTCTGGAATAATCTTATAAAAACTGAAGAGTATTTAAAATAATTACACTTAAATAATTAAAATAATTAAATAAGTAATTAACATAATACCATATGGAAAATACATGAAGGTTATAAATCTTGAGATTAGATATTATATCTAATATATGCTCAAGTGAATTCCTGTGGGGATTAGCCAGAGACAGAATTTCATTGTGGATAAACAGCATTCAAATAGGAGGCTATCACTCTATAAGGGTGTGATTATGAAGTTAGGACAAGTGTGACTATCAAGCATTTCATTTTAGAGTGAGGATGGATTGGTAGAGGCTGCCTGGAGCTTTGTGTTCAGAAGGGTGTGAGGCCCAGGAAAGTGGTGGAGGGATTGGTCTTGAGGGGCACCGGGGAGAATCCCTTTTAAACCCTGCTCTAGACACCAGACGGACACCCGGGTTTGCTGTGTTGTTGGGAGGCTTGGCTGTGAGGCTTACTTCAGGTGTACTTTTTTTTTTTTAGCAGCACCTATATTAAATTCTACTTTCTGACTTTAAGTAACTTAACATCCAACAAAGCTAAAAGAGAAATTTCTCCATCCCTTCTCTCTCATAAACATTTGCTCTTATCAAAACATTTGTGTTTTATGGCTTTCTTTGGGGGCTGAGGCACGGTTATCACACATCACTGGCCATCTACTGTTTAATCCCAGCTCAGGACAAAGAGCCATGCTGGCTCCTTTAATTCTCTCTAAGGACTCAACGGCTGTCTGTCCACCTTCCTAGCCTGGGCTGCTGACGAATGTGCCCTGCTACTGAAGCACTCTGATCTGTTCCTTTGCCCCAGGATAAAGACCACAGTTTTCACTTAGTGAAGGGATGCTCTCATTGACACACCTTGTACAACATCTCAAAAGCTTGCCTGGCATTAGCATTTTATAAACGGCCCCTTAACTTCTTAATGGTAACCTTTTTTCAGCATTAAAAAAATTAATAAAGAGAATTTTTAAAAAATAAAGTTTATGTTTGAGTATGAAAGTGGTATATGGTCATTGTTGAAATTTAGAATTTTTTTTAAAATCAGAAAGAAAGAAAAAGTAAAAAAATTATCTGTAATTCTACAACCTAAAGCCAATACCTCTGTAATGATTTAAATGTTTTGGTTTATTTCATTTATTCTACAAGAAAGTTCTCAAATACACTTGTATTAAGTTTTTTCAAATTAAATTTAACAGGTAAATGCTTTCTGTTGTCACCTCTCGAAAAATCTTTAAAAATTAAAACCAATTCATTATATTATACTGTCATGGGTAAAAAGAGGGAAGGGAACACATAAATTTTTATTGCTACTCTGTATGGCTCTGTGTTAGGCACTAAGTGGATATTCCATTTATTTTCACACACAAAAAAAGCCTTTGAAAAATTATTACAATTTCCAATTCATAGAAACTATAAGTCAGAAAGACTGAAATAATATGTCCAAGGCCACAAAATTGGAAAGTCACACTGAGATTTAAGCTCAGGTTTATCTGACTCCAATGCAACTTGTACTATCCCAAAATATAACTGCAGCATTATTGTGCATGACGTTTTTATATTTTGACATCTATTTGAATTACACATATCATGTGTATTTAAAACATCATAATTCTAAACTTCACAATTTAAAATTGTCTCTGAATTCATAAATTATAGGATAAAAAAGAATAAACAATGAGAAGGAGCCATCTCATTTGGAATAGAACATAAAAGAGTAGTTTTAGCAACAGGGAAATCAAGAAGAGAGTGATGCCTACTGCAAGTGGTTATTTACTATGAGCACAGAAAGAAAAAGGAGGGAAAGGGAAACTTTGATCACATCCAATTACATGATTCTTCAGGAAAACTATAATGTGAGTTATATAGAAGAGATCGTTATAAACCAAACCATTGCTCTCTTTGATTTCCTGCAGCCCAGCTGATTACATAGAAGGTCAGTGTAATCTCACAACCCAGAAATAGAACTATTAACATCCTTTTTATATTAACCTCTAATAACTCTCCTATGTGTTAATATATCTCTTTATCTATACACAGACACACACACACACACACACACACGGATGCATGATAGTTTTTTTTTAACCATTTCCTCATAACTATATATTTAGGTTATTTCCAGTCTCTGCTATTTTAAATTATGCTGAAATCTCATTTTTGATCATTTCCTTAGGGCAGATTCCTACCAGTAAAATTTGGGAGTCAAACAATATTAACATTTTGAGGTTTTTAACACATACTACCAAACTGCTTTGTAGAGTTGTATCCATTTACTTTTCCACCGGTACTATATGAGGTACCTATCTCGTTATAAGTTCATCAGCTTAGAGTAGATTTCTCAGACTTTAGCAGAATTACCTGGAAGGCTTGTTAAATTAGAGTTCTGGGCCCTATCCCAAATTTCTGATTTTTGTTACAGACTTTATGGTGGGGCCTGAGAATTTGCTCATCTAACAAATTTCCAGGGGAGGCTGATGCTGCTGAATCTGGGGCATTTTGAACCACTGGCTTAAAATATCATTGGTTTTGGTCTTTAGCCATATTGATAGGTAAAAAGTGGTATCTTGTTTCTTTTATGCATGTCTGATTAACAATGAAATTGAACAGTTTTTCATGTATTTAGCTACTTGATTTTTTTCTTTGATAGGTCTTTTGTTCACTATCTTCTGAAGTATAATGTGATTATTGATCTGTAAGATTCATCTATATAAATGATATTAGTAGCCCTTTGGGCATTTTTATATTGTTCATTTTCAATATTCAGATATCTTATATTTTCAGGTAGTCAGATCTGTCAATCTCTTATTATGAGCCTTCCTCTGTAGTTTTAATTTTTCTTAAAGTTACCTCTCTCAGTGAAATTAATATATATGTTATCTTATTTATTCTTAACAATAACCTTGAAAGGTAGAGATTAGGCCCATTTTGCAAATGAGGACAGCAAGTCTTATAGCTATTAAATAGATTGCATAAAGTCTAAAAGCTTTGACCTAAGATCAAAGAAAGTAAGTGGCAGAGCCAGGATGAGACTATACTGAGTACATCAAAATGGTTCCCTAAAGAAAGGAAAGAAAACTAATGTTCACTGAATCTATCATGTGACAGGTACTCTTCACATCTTTTCTGATTTAGTACTCAGGAAAGTTTCTATTTCTGAAAGCATCAAACCAGTGAGTGCAATTGGATTCTTTTTTCCTCTTTTTCTGTAGCATCGGGTCTACGAACTCAGACTACTCAGGCTAATTTCAGTTCTATGACTTACTAGGTATATGACCATGTACAAGTTATCTAACTTTTCAGATTTCAATTTCCTTTTCCCTAAAATGAGGAGTGATAATGTCGGGAGCTGTCCTGAACACGGGAGAGTTGGGGTACGGCTGCTGCCCAGAACACTGGGGTCCTCGAGACGTAGCACTGGCCCTAGCTCGTAGCTCTGGCATTCTTACCCTTTCACCTAGTTAGAGGGTGCTGGAAACAGTGCAGCTGCAGTCATGAAAAAAAATCACTGAAGCAGCCACCTTCACGTTACCTCCTATTAACTACTCCTTAGAACGTTTTTCCTTTGTAGCATTTTTCCAAGGCAAAGCATGTTTATCATTCTTGAGTTTTCTGTTCTTTTAAGTTGCTTAAGTAATCTTAGTGAAGTATTTTTAGTCTTGCTGATTCTTAAGAATCCTTAGGTGTAGATTAGAAAGTAGAAAAGCAGGATGAGAAGCTTGCCCAACCGATAAAATATGTTTCATGGTTACTGTCTGGTTTCAAGATAATTGTAAGCCTGTACCATTTGTTCCCATTACGTCCTGTTTTCATTTTATCTCTCTGTATAAATAAACCCCAAAAAATAAACGCGGCACGGCAGTCATCATAGACTCCGTCCTCCCGTCCCCATCTTTGTTTGTCTCTTTATTTCTCATCCTCGCCCCCGAACTCAGGTGCCGCACGTCGCCGGCTGGCTCCGGCAGATAATAGCAACTACTTCATAGAGTGGAGGATTGAGTGAAATAATCTATATGAAGCACTTAGCAAAGTGCTCGATCACAGAATACATTCAGTAAATAATAACCTTATTATTTTTATGACTACCTCCAGAGCAGCATGATATAATAAAAAGAAGATAACACTTAAAATATGGAGATTGGGAGCCCAATCCAAGTTTTACCACTTTCTAGTTGTACAATCCAAGTCCTTTGCCTTCTCTAATACTCAGTTTTCTCAACTGTAAAATGAAGACAATAGTAATATCTCAAAAACTGTCATAACTATTATGTGGGAAAATGGAAATAACACACTTGTAAACTCTGCAGTGCTATAGCAATATTGTTGAGTTGTTACACTTTGAAAAGCTAAGTATTTTATAAAATTTTGTTTGTTTCTATAGTTTTCTGACATTATTGTATACTTTGTCCTTGGTTTTCCTTTATAATCATTAGTCTTACCACTTTTTTATTCAAATGTAATCATCTTTTTAAAGCTTCTTCTATTTTTTCATCTATTTTCAAATCCACTATTTCTTCTAATGACCTTTATAGTTATGGAATTTTTTTTCTTGAGATACAGTATTTTGGATTTTCTGAATCTTGAAATGTTCTCTCGAAGAAGAGAAGTGTCAGGTTAAGTAGATGTTTAACTCGTGATGAAAGTTCTATTTCTCTTCACTTTCTCCTTCTGTCTATCCTTGAGAATGATTTATATTTTTGAAGATTCTTACTAATGGTGCATACAGATGTGTAAAGTGGCCTTAATTTTCAATGGAAAATACAGTCTTCACTAGCCTGGGCTCATCTTCTTTTATACATATCCTATTCAATGACTTCATTTTGTTTGTAAACAAATTCATTTTAGTTTTGACATTATGAAAAAGCCACATAATGATACACCGTGATTCACTCCCATTTTTCAGTTTTATAATATATAACCCTATTTCTGGTGGTCTAAAGTGTTATAATCAGAAAACAAACTGTGGACTTTGTCTACAGTTTAGAAATAAAAATAATTCGATATAGAAAACTCTTTAGCCCTTCCACTTTCATTGGCGTTCTGAGTATATGAAATACATTTGAGGACTTTCTTGTAAACAATTAATCATGGCAACAAATGACTAAGCAACCTAAAATCAATAGAGGTGATTCTTGTTCTTTACTGCTATGGGTATCATCTAAAGTCTGAGCTTTAGATATAATATACTCTAAAAACTAAGTTAAAAAGTAAAATATAAAGATATGTGGAAGGCTGGTAAATGCACCCTAGTTTTGGCAGAACTAATCATTGTCATTAAATGATAAAAAATCTTAGATGTTATCTAACATAAACTTCTCATTTTATGGAAGAGAAAGATGAGTTGCTGAGAGGCAAGTGGCTCACGGTTACTGGGTGGCAGGTTTGAGCTTAAGTCATCATCTGATTCCTTATGATGTGAAAAGATAACTTTTTGCATGCCGTAGCAATAGAACTATTAGATAAACCAACCAATGCCCTCAACTATGCACTCTTTCAATACTGATAAGCTAAACAGAATCTTCACTGTAATAAAGATACTAGAAAAAATAACAATAAATAGAGAAACAGTATAATCTTCTTTGCCAAACTACTGAATGCGATACGTCCTCATTTAACATTGCCAGTAGGTTCTGGGAAACTGCGACTTTAAGCAAAAAGATATATAATGAAACCAATTTTGCCATAAGCTAATTGATATATGCAAGAGCTAAGTTTCTATGGCATATTTTTGGTCACAGAAACATCACCAAACTTCTAAATAATGTACCCAAACACTTCTAATATTAAACATTGAAATAATACAGCTGGAACCCATTCTACTAAGTGAAGTATCTCAAGAATGGAAAAACAAGCACCACATGGACTCACCAGCAAATTGGTATTAACAGATCAACACCTAAGTGGACATATAGGAATAACATTTGTTGGGTGTTGGGTGGGTGGGAGGGGGAGGAGGGAGAGTGAGATGTGCAACGTGTGGGGGATGGTCATGCTTGAAGCTCTGCCTCGAGGGGGGAGGGGGGCAAGGGCAATATACGTAACCATAATATTTGTACCCCCATAATATGCTGAAATAAAAAAAAAATTGAAATAAGTGTGAGCTATACATATATTCAAAAATGTTTCCCTTTCATCAACGTTATAAGAAAACAGCATTGAAAGAAACGACATTATTTGAGGACCTGCTGTATGTATATGGATTGCAGATCCTTAAAGATATTTAATTGTAAGCATAAAAATATCATCCAAAAATATAGATTCTTTTTAGTTAATTGAAAAAAAGTCTGTTCAGTGTAAATTCTTAGACACTGTAACAGGTACTACTAAATTGCCCTTCCCAAAACAGCATTATCAATTTGCTTTCCTACCAATTAGTAAGTTTCCTTACATTCTCATGCATACTTTTTATTATTACAACTCTTCAGGGTTTTTTTCCAATGTGCTGTTTCACCCCTCAAAAAATGTATATCATTTTAATTTGTTTTATTGATTACTGAGTATTAGCATCTTAAGTTTTTTGGCTATTTGCATTTCTTCCGTGAATTACTTGTGCATATGTATTGCCCATTTTTTCTATTATGGTCTATGTCTTTTTCTTATTGATTGGCTAATACTCTAACCCTAGAGTATATGTTCTGTTATACATGTGTGTATATTTTCTTCTGGTTCGTCACTTTTGGGGGGTTTGTTTAAGGTTTCTTTTGCCACAGAATGTTTTAATTTTACTATAGTAAATTGTCTTTTCCTAGAGTCTTTTGCACTATGTGTTATAAAGTTAGTACTTATATTAATTAGGATCCTATCAGGAAAGGGATATTATATAATATTCGGAATAGGAAAAGTTTATTATTAGCCATACCAGGGATCAGAGTAATAAAGTATTGTAAAAGTAAGATTCGAAGAGACAACCCAGAGCATATAGGAATGACAGCTATAAATCCCTAAGGTTATAATAGATCATCCTTTCCACCTATCCCCTCCCCAATCCTGCCTGCAGGGCTGAGATCCAGTCCTTGTTAGAGCCTTCGTTCCTGGGCGGTAGAGAAGTCACAGTGGTGCTGTGCTGGCCAAATTTGGTGACAATCCACCCTCCACATTTGCAGGAAATCCATCTGCTAGGGTGCATGGGGAGGTACCTTGCCCAAGAGAGTCTGCTATGAAACTGCCCCAGGGGTATGTTGGGGAAGCTGATGGCCGCCGGGTACTGTTGTACGCCATGAACTATAGGAGCCCGGAACTGCAGAAAGCCACCTGGGATGCAGGAACCTAAGAAAACAATGAGTGCTGTAGGATCCCGCTGGGAGGAGCCACAAAAACCAGGAAAAAAACACCTGCTTGCAATTTCTCTTCAGCAGACTCTGCTAACAAGGTTTAACGTGGTGCTATCTGGCCAGGGAGAAATATCGAAAAGGCCCAGCTCCATTTTCTGTAGAGCAATAATGAAAGAGAAATTGGAGCCAAGGGACAATAAATTGATAACTAGCACAATGCTTTATTAACCTGGATTTATTTTTGTGCATGATTTAGTAGCATGTACAAAAAATAATATAAAATTGGAAACAACTTCAAGATACATCAATAAAGAAATGGCTGAAAACCTGTGGCCCTCCGAACTGTAGATCGCGGTGCAGCGACAGTGAGGCGCGTATCCAGATATATGTGACTGTATCGTAAATCTCTAAATCATATTGTTGGATGAAAGTTAACATAAACTTTTTTTTTGCACAATACAAGCAAACTCTTCAGTTATTTTTGATGAGTTATAATTACTCATAATACATAATTTAAAATATTAATGTAATGCTGTGAGGGAAAATACATCAGATGTACAACCAGTTATTGCCTATCATTTGATGTCTAAGGAGACATATTTCTTCAGATTTACTTTGTTTTTGTTTTTTTATCATTTTATTTTATTTTTTTATTTCAGGATATTAACATAAACTTATTGAACACTTCTATAACAATATGTACACACACACACATAGTGTCTTTAGAATTAAGAGTACTTGTAAGGTTATAAGAATCTTTATAATTAACATCCATTTGTAAACCAATATTTAGTATGCTAAATTAGCACCTCATATATCTTAACTGTATTAAACATGTGTTCATGAAATTTTTTTTGCTCTGTTTGAGCTAAGCTCTTAGTTATAGATGCCACAGAAATAAAGCCTATCTCAGGTCAAATGATTCAAATTTCAAATTAGTAAAATTCTTGGTATTTGTAACTTCGCACAGTAAAAATCTGTGTGTGTGTGTGTGTGTGTATTGTTTGTTTTTCTTTTAGGTGGAGGTTGAAAAGATAATTGCAGTTGCCTGGGATGTGTTTCAGCCCCTTCTTTTTGGACTGATTGGAACGGAGGTATCTATTGCATCTCTCAGACCAGAAACTGTTGGTAAGAATTTCAAAGTGGTACTTTTGCTAAAATTCACTTTTTTTGTTAACCTACTCACGAATAAAATCCACTTTCTGTATTCAATTGAAATACTTTCAGTAGGTGTGTACCATGATTCTCACTGTCACAGTTATACAGAAAGTTAATTATGATCTAAGTCTTCTAGAGTCATTGGTTGGAAGATAATGCTTGTTAATCTAAGACAGTGAATTTTGTATCTTCAATATTGTTCCTTGTATATAAAAGCAACACTGCTGACCACTATCCAGAAAATTTAGGGCTTAAAATTTTTTTCCAAGTATAAGAACATTCATCTAGCCTTGTTCTGGTCAAAGGCCAGGATTTTAAAGATAACTATTGATACCTAGTTCTGTTATATGAATGAATGGAATAGAAATGCCTGGCTGTTCATTCACTTTGTTATTCATTCATACATTCAAAAGCCATCATATTAAAACTGTCTTGATTCACAGCACTGCACTTAAAAATTAATTTGCATACATATACTTATTATTTCCTTTTTTCCTTCCATCACAATATTCTTTCATCCATACTAGCAATCCCATCGCCTGCTACCTCCTCTGAACCTCGCAGATAGATCCTTTCTTTTTTCTCATACATCTTTAAACATCCTCGTCACAATTTTCTCCTCTTCAGAATTTATACAGTCTCTAATCTCTCTTATCTTAAACAAAATCCTTTCATTCTGATACATGCTACAACGTGGTTGAACTTTGAGGACATTATGCTAAGTGACATAAGCCAGTCACAGAAAGACTAATATTGTATGATTCTACTTATATGAGGTGTCCACAATAGTCAAACTCATAGAATCAGAGTGTAGAATGGTGATTGCCAGGGGCTGGGAGCAGGGGCAAATAGGTAGTTGTCGATTAATGGGTATAGAATTTAAATTTTGTAAGATGAAAAAGTTTTGGACATTGGTTGCACAATAGTGTGAATGTACTTAATGACACTGAACTGTAAACATACAGATGGTTAGGATGGTGAATGTTATGTGTATTTTACCACAATTTAAAATAATATATATCCAAACTAAAATATGTTAAAAATTTTTACATATATATATTCTTTATCCATTTCACTTCTTTCCTACCTACCATGCCACCTCTCTCTTCCTCTTTGGGAACTTTTTAAAGAGGTAACTACATTCCTCTTTCCCTCTTCAACTCCTGTTTCCTTCCTCAGCACATTTCAGTCCATCTCTGCCTCATCACATAACCAATTATACTCGCACCAGCGTTATATTACTAAATCCAGTCTTTGTTTTACTTGATCTCTCAGCAGCATATGACGCAACTGAATTCTCTAAAACACTCTTTTACATTGAGTTCTGAAACTTCATATTTTCAAGTGCCTTTTTCTGTTTCAAAATATTATGGGGGTACAAATGTTTTTGGACACATGGATTGCTTTTGTAATGCTTGAGTCAAGGCTATAAGTGTGCCATCACCCAGATAGTGTTCACTGTACCCGTTAGGTAGGTTTTTACCTATTGCCTCCTCTCTCCTCCCCTCTGCTTGATTTCTGCTGAGTTTTACTTCCCTCTGTGCATGTGTGTGAGTACATGTAGTGTAGTTTTCCAATTTAATACTAAGTACATGTAGTGTTTGTTTTACTGTTCTTGAGATACTTCACTTAGGATAATGGTCTCCAGTTCCATCCAAATTGTTGCAAAAGGCATTAATCCATCCTTTTTTATGGCTGAGTAGTCTTCCATATACCACATTTTGTTAATCCACTCATGAATTGATGGACCCTTGGGTTGATTCCACATCTTTGCAATTGTGAATTGTGCTGCAATGAACATTCAAGTGCAGATGTCTTTTTGATAAAATGACTTCTTTTCCTTTGGGTAGATGCCTGGTAGTGGGACTGCCGGATCGAATGGTGGGTCTACTTTAGTCCTTCAGGGAATCTTCATGCTGTCGTCCTGTTTTCCATAGAGGATGTACTGATTTGTAGCCCACCAACACTGTATAAGCATTCCTTTCTCTCTGCAACCATGCCGGCATCTGTTGTTTTTGGACTTTAATAAAAGCCAACTGGGGTAAGGTGATAGCTCATTGTGGTTTTAATTTGCGTTTCCCTGATGATTAGTACCTTTTGAGTTTCTTCACACCCTATGTAGCTTAAACACTGCTTTTCATCAAAGTTCTTTCCAAGGTCTCTATGCTTCTCACTCTATATCACTTCTCTGACTTTATCTACACCAGTGATGCCAATTATAAACTATATAATTCCAAAATCTTTATCTCTAAATCAATATATCCAATTGCTGATTGGACATCACCACTTGTCCAGGGGTCTCCAACCTATGGTGAATTGTAGAATTATTTCATTATATATTACAGTGTAATAATAATAGAAATAAAGTGCACAATAAATGTAATGCACTTGAATCATCCCAAAACCACCTCACCCCACCCCACCCCACCCCCAGTCTGTGGAAAAATTGTCTTCCATGAAAACGGTCCCTGGTGCCAAAAAGGTTGGGTACCACTGTCAGAACTTCAAACTCTATATGTCTAAAATAATCATCCTTTCTTCAAACCTTTAATTGTTTCCTTCTAGGAATGGTATCAACTCCTTTGTATCTTGTACTTCATGCAATAGATGCTTTTGAACACCTACCAACCTGGGAGAAATACCCTTCAACAAAGAGCCACAAAATTTCTACATAAAGAGCCATATTGCAGATTCATAATAGATCCTCCCACAATGTCTATCTGGTGTTTTACAAACACTCTGAATTTGAAAAGTTATTTATTCTTTGTGAACTTCAGTTTTTCGACTGCAAAATGAGAATAATCATCCCACAGGTTGTAAGGATTAAGTACAACAATGCACTTAAAGCTTAGTACTGGCCGGGCGCGGTGGCTCACGCCTGTAATCCTAGCACTCTGGGAGGCCGACGCGGGCAGATCGCTTGAGGTCAGGAGTTCGAAACCAGCCTGAGCAAGAGCGAGACCCCCTCTCTACTAAAAATAGAAAGAAATTAATTGACTAACTAAAAATATATATACAAAAAAAATTAGCCGGGCATGGTGGCGCATGCCTGTAGTCCCAGCTACTGGGGAGGGTGGGGCAGGAGGATCGCTTGAGCCCAGGAGTTTGAGGTTGTTGTGAGCTAGGCTGAGGCCACGGCACTCACTCTAGCCTGGGCAACAAAGTGAGACTCTGTCTCAAAAAAAAAAAAAAGCTGTACCTGGCACAGAGTAAACAATAAATGTTACCCAGGAGTCCGCTTAGCTGTGCCAGTGTCAGGTCTAGTAGCAGCATCACCGGTCACAATCCTGTATTTTTCATGTCAGGATAAACCTGTCTTTATCATCAAAGGTGTCTAAAGGACTGAATGAAGTGCTATGTCTGTCATCCAGGGATAACATGTGATCCGTACATATCACTATGCTGAGACAGTTGTAGACTTTTGGTGCCTATTCTGATTGGTCAGTGTCCAGCCAGCTCTGTCTGATTGGCTGATTCCCTCCATATAAGCTGATAAATATTTTGAATATCACCTCTATACTCTGTAAAGAATTCTCAACTACTTTGATGAAAATATTATTTTTCCCTCTTCCATGCCCTCAGTTTGTTTATACTCCACTTACCATATAGAATATGAATTGTTTATATTTATGTCTTCCTCTGACTTTGAGGCCAACTGAAGCAAAGTCTATACATTATACATTTTTGTGTACCCAGTACATAGTTTAAAGCTTGTTATATATCGTATCATTTAATAAATTCTTATTAAGTAAACACGATATCATAAGAGATATATAAAATTCAAATCTGCTATATAAGAATTCAAATATGCTTAATTGATTTCTGGTTTTAAGCTGGGGAAACACTTTATTTTAAACAAATGGTGTGATTAATCCTTAATATTGATTGTTTTGATAAATTATGCCAAACCATTTTTATATTTTAAAATTTTTAATGTTTTAAAAATTATTTCTGTTGATAAGATTTTGAATTAGTAACCGTAAGATGCAGTTTCTCCCTTAGTATTTCATTATTTCTAAAAACTGAGTATTTCTTACAGGTCTTTGTGTTGCCATCCTGGGCATTGCAGTATTGATATGAATTTTGACAACATTTTTGATGGTGTGTTTTGCTGGCTTTAACATGAAGGAAAAGATATTTATTTCCTTTGCATGGCTTCTGAAGGCCACAGTTCAGGTATGACGGATAGGATGATGTAGCATTTTAACTGCTATTTCTATATGACACCTTGAAATATTGAATAAGAGTGCTTATGTAAATTTGGTAAAAATAAATAATTGAAGTTGGATTTATGAAGTGTTTATCCTAATCTATTCCTTAAAATTATATTTTTGGTATATTGATTGCTTAAATGTGATTGCTCATTTGAATTTCTTTAGATTACCAGGGCACAACTAAAAATTCAATAAATCTTCCAAGAAGAGAGCAAAACAGAAATAGTATGCCCCAGCTTAATGTTTGGAAATATTTTAATGTCAATAGGGTTTATGATCAATTATGCTTGACTGGAGCCTTTATATGTAATGGAGAAAAGATTTATTGGAAAAAACCCAGAAATGCTTTATTGACTTTCTAGACTATGAGTTAGTATTAATTATCCAAAATTAGCTGAGCCTTTTGAGAAATGTCTCAATCACTTGACCCAGACTATGTCACTCGAATGAGCAAGTGATAAAGAAAGCACTTCTAGATAGGTACTTGAAATTGTTGACCATACATTTGGTAGAATACCTATAATTGCTAATTGGATTAGAAGTGTATAGACTATGATTTGTTGCAGATGTAATATAGCCCTGATTATATTGTATATTTTCAGGCTAACTACATCAAACAAGCAAGATTTAACTGTTCTGTCCCTGATTATTTCGCAATTATTTAAATACATAAATTTCTATTTTCATGGAATGAAAATCCAGTGTTCTTAATTTAGGAGGCCTTAGGGATGTGTATGCTCTGTATTTATCATCATTTTTTTTTTTTTTTTGAGACAGAGTCTCACTCTGTTGCTGCTCTGTATTTATATTCCAGATTTTGGGTGGCTATGGGCTTGGGCAATATTCCAGAGAAGTGTGGTATTTTGGTTTTGTTTTTTTTTCACATCACACTTTCCAAGATGTTTGAGACATGATGGCTAAGGGTGCTGTGAATAATTTCTCCCTCACAGTGTCTCCAGCTTCCACACGTCTGGTGACTTTAGTAGGTAAATACCAAAATAATGATCTAATGGCTTAGGTATGAAAGATTTGTTTCTAAAATGCTAAAATTTGAAAGATCACACTTTCCTACCATCAAAGCAAATTTTAGAATAAATTATCTAGGATGTGTTGGATAATGTATACCAGTGGAAGCAAATATTGTATAGAATTTTCTTTTTTCTTCTTTTGGCACTCATAAGAAAGAAGACTTCCTCATATTTTTTTCTATGTTAGTGTTTTTCAATCCCTGTGGTCCATGAATATATTTCTATAAGAAATATATTTTAAATCACAACTCAGCATACATATAAACCCTAAAACCTACATGCACGTATATATACACGCACAACAGAGAACTGAAAGGGAAACATACATTATAATGTAAAATGTTCAGTTTTTGCAATGAATTCATAAAATAGAATTAGTTAAGACACAGGGTAACCTGCAATAACCAAGAGCCTCCAAATACAGGGACTAAATGAGATAGATTTTTATTTCTCTTTCATCAACAGTCAAGCATGGGCATTTCGGTCCTGGCAAGGTGACCACCATCTTCGGTATGTGCCCTCCATCCATTGGTTTAACTTTAACCATTTCTCACCGAGTCGAAAGAGGGAAAATAATGAGGTATTTCTGTCCATTTCTTTTCAGGGAACAATCTACAAGTAGCATCTATCGTTTCCACTCACCTCTCAGAGGCCAGAACTTAGGCATATAGCTATAGCTAGGTGCAAAAGAGGCTTAAAAGACAAAAAAAAATCTCTAAACAGCAATGTGACCATCTGAACCCCAGTTCTATTACATTGGGGAAAGGAGGCATTCAGGTATTTGTCGACAACTAACAGTCTCTGCCATCGTGTCTGGTGCATACTATTTTCTCTTCTGTTTCATCGTCTTAGAGGCTAATATTGTTCCACTTTGTGGAATCAGGGGATAACCAGATTAATTAATACATTTTCCCCATCTACACTGATAATATTGTATTTTGCCTCTAAAAGAAAGTGAGAATTTGCATACTTTCCAAAAGGTAAATTTTCAATAAAACTTTTCACCAACTCCTGAGGCAGAGGTAACCAAATACCTAATAAGATTAACTTCAAGCATTCAACGTGCTCACCACTTTCATGTTTCATGGTGTTTGATAATTAGTTTAGCCTCTAAGCAATACATATTAATTTAAAACTTCCCCATCTTCAGTAAGTATCACTGTATTTTTTATCTTGTCATTTCTTAATTCCAAATTCCTTAAAAAGAATGAGATGTCAAGTAACTTTCATCTTTTTCTCAGGAAAAACTTACTTTCTATAACTTCATGTTATGTTTAATTAATATTGTGAGTCTGGATTTGACTTGTGTTTTGATATTTATATAACTCTTACCTTATGCAGATAGGTACATATGAGTCATCAGGGTGTCCCCATGCAAGGGCAGGGAGAATTTTTAGATAGTCAAAACCAACTGTAGTACACTTTGAAAGAAGATTCATATAACTTTCTTAGTTGACCAAAAGAATAGGCAATTTGTTTTTGCAAATGATAAAAAAAAAATCACTTTTTAAATAAGTACTTATTTTTATCATGTTTCAAACTTTACCCCTAAACTTTTATAGGCAGCAATAGGATCTGTGGCTTTGGACACAGCAAGATCACGTAGAGAGAAACAGTTAGAAGAATATGGAATGGACGTGCTGACAGTGGCATTTCTGGCCATCCTCATCACAGCCCCAATCAGAAGTCTACTTATGGGTTTATTGGGCCCCAGGCTTCTCCAGAAAGTTGAACATCAAAGTAAAGATGAAGAAGTTCAAGGAGAGTCTTCTGTACAAGTTTAGAGATGAAGGGAGAGAATGCTGAACATAACGATTAGAAAGCTGCTACTTTTATCAAGATGGATATTGAAGTATGTAACGTTTAAGCTTAAAATGTGATAGAACCAAAAGTGTGACTATTTCTTTAAACAGCATTTTTAGCCCTTGCTCCTTCCCCGAGTCCTAGGTGGACTATAGGGTGGCTCAGGGGCCACTTCTCTCTCCTCCGGAGCCGCCTCCCTCCGCTCTGGAGCCACTTCCCTCTCTTCCCTCCCTTCCCCCATTCCGTCCCCTTCCTCAGCTACATATCCGGGGGCTGCAGGGGCATAGGGTGGGGGACACCACGAGTCACACAGGGGATCTTCCACCTGTGTTGGGAAGACAGGGGGACCCGACCTTTTAGACTCGGGGGCCTTTTAAAAGAGGGGGTAACCTTACGGCGACCCCCCCGGGATTCGATTAGAAGATCCTGCAAACAAAATCTGAGGGGGTTTGACATCAATGCACTTAGTTATATATGGAGGTCTCTCAGTGGCGATGTCGATCCAGACATCGATGTACGGGATCTGGTCTTGGTGACCTGGGTTTTCATAGACCACCCGTCTGACACTGAAGAGGACAGGCAAATTGAAGGAGCCCTCCAGTGGCCGGCGAGTACCACAAGAGGGCCACTCCAACTCACACAAGGTCCTGAGGGTGGGGGCACTGACCCTGGCCCCGTAATCTCTGGCCCGCCTGGAGAAGTCAGAGAAATTTCTCAGGAGGCACGCCAAGGGGGTTTTCTGAGTCGAGGGACCTGTCCCATGCTGAAAGCGAGAGGCCGGCCAACAGCGAGAAAGGGGTTAGAGGTTAGGATAAGGGGGAGGTGTGCCGGGCTCTGCTGACGGGGAGCAC
>VBSM01000142.1:97096-110432 GCA_008086735.1 Cheirogaleus medius
GAGACGCTCTATCTGGCGGTGTTTCTCGTCCGCCATCTTGCTCCGCCCTCCATATCTGATTTAGATGAGACTCTGGACTCTAGACTTTTGAGTTGAGGTCAAAACAAGTTAAGATTTTTGGAGCTGTTGGGATGGAATGAATATATTTTATATATGTCAGAAGGACATGAATTTTCGGGGAGCAGGGGCAGAATGCTATGGTTTGTATGTCTGTGTTCTCTCCCAAATTTCGAGTTGAAACTTAATCCCTAGTGCATAGAATTAAGACGTGGGGCCTTTAGGCAGAGCCGTCATGAATAGATTAATGTCCTTATAAAAGGGCTGGAGGGAACCACCTAGGCACTTTTTGCCTTTCCATCCCTTTCCATCATGTGAGAATACAACATGCATCCCCTCCAGAGGATGCAGCATTCAAGGCACCATTTCAGAAGTAGAGATTAGGCCTTACCAGACACCAAACCTACCAGCACCTTGATCTTGGACTTCCCAGGCTCCAGAAGTGTGAAAAAATAAATTTCTGTTCTATTTAAAATACCCAGTATCAGGCATTTTGTTATAGCAGCACAAATGGGCTAAGATACTGCTATGGTTTGAGTGTTTGTCCCCTCCAAAACTAATGTTGAAATTTAATTGCAATGGTAACAGTATTAGGAGATGGGACCTTTAAGAGGTTATTAGGCCTTGAAAACCCTGCCCTCATGGGTGGTATTAATACCACTATAAAAGGGCAAGTTCATTCCCTTCTTTCCTCACCTCCAGAGAACCTAGCAAGAAGGCTGTCACCAGATGCTGGTGTCTTGATCTTGAACTCCAGCCTCCAGGACTGTGAGAAATAAAATTTTTTTTTGAGACAGAGTCTCACTCTGTTGCCCAGGCTAGAGTGCGGTGGCGTCAGCCTAGCTCACAGCAACCTCAAACTCCTGGGCTCAAGCAATCCTTCTGCCTCAGCCTCCCGAGTAGCTGGGACTACAGGCATGCGTCACCATGCCCGGCTAATTTTTTCTATATATTTTTAGTTGGCCAATTAATTTCTTTCTATTTTTAGTAGAGACGGGGTGTCGCTCTTGCTCAGGCTGGTTTTGAACTGCTGACCTTGAGCAATCCTCCCGCCTTGGCCTCCCAGAGTGCTAGGATTACAGGCGTGAGCCACCGCACCTGGCCAGAAATAAATTTTTGATCATTATAAATTACCCAGTCTGTGATATTCTGTTATAGTAGCACAAAATGACCTAAGACAGACACCTTATCATTTTATTGTGGAAACAAGATCTAGGTACCTGAAAAGAATTTAAAAAAAAAATCAAGATAATGCCTGATTAATAAAAACAAATCCTAAATACTATAGGAATTTTAATAGTGGCAGTTAATTTGAATTGTAGTAGTAGTATTTTAGCCCAGCTTTGTATTGTTCTGATTAAATAATAATGCCAGTTAGTTGTTCACCCTAAAAAAAAAAACTTACCTAGTTTGAATGCTTTTTATAAAGAGTATTCTCTTTGTGGATGTAGCTCTCAAATTCATTTGTTCAGAAAGACTCATACTGTAGTTATTTTTATCTTTGATCTAACCTCAAGAAGAGTTCTTTGAAAGGCAGCATAGTTCCAAAAATTCTAAAGCAATACATACTCACAAATACAGATGCCGATGCACATGTTTTACCTAACATTAATTGAATGAATATATGTTAAATGCCTATGATGTCAGCAATGCACAGTGTATAAGGGCATGGACTACATATTGAAACACACTAGAATTCAAATCCTATTTCTGACACTCTCAATGAAGGGAAAAAATTAGCATAAGTTATACTGAACTCTATATGTATTATGATTTTTGATGGAATTTGTTTTTATTTATCCTAGTATTAATACTACTGCTAAATTTAATTGACATTTCTTAAATCTATAAAGGGGAGAGGTGAAGAACTATTTTAAAGTTTTTAGCTAAGTGAATCATCCACATTAAGAAGAGTAAGAATTGGCCATAATTTTTGCTGAATTATCTGTGAGGTAGTCACTAGACGTCACTATTATACAACATTGCTCCAAAAGAATAAACCCATGGTATTATACATGAACACAACAGGGAAAGACAAGAAGTTGTTTATGTTAAATGATATATGCATTCATGACATTTATTTAAGAAATCAAGTTCCCAAGAAGCATGTATTGGTATTCTTTTACCCTGTTTCTTAGTGGGTCCATCAGAGAATAGAATCATAAACTTAAAACTGTTAAAGTCCTTAGATCATCTAAGATCCTTCCTCCCTACCCCATTTTATAGGTTTGGAATTGTGCAAGAGAGATACAGTGACAACAAATTTATTCAGCATTATGTAGCAAATGAAAAGCAGAGAGCTTAGATTGCTCAATTTGTTTTACAATACCACATTGTGTCCATTATTAATATATATAATCAAATAGACATTCTAATAAAACAAGGTGAAAATGGAACCTCTAAATTCATCAAAATTTTTTACTACTTTAAAAGCAAAGCCTGGTGATTTTTTTTCTGTCAAGAGATTGAGTCCTAAGAAAAAGCAGCCATGGAAAGATAAAATTCATCAGTTTATTTTATCGACATTTTAAATTATAAAATTTATGATATGTTAAGGAAATAGCCATTTTAAAAATTGCTCAGATAAGAGAGAAACAGACGTTCAAGGAAAGAGATAAGTCCAAAGAAAGATACAGATAAGGAGACATCTAGAACTGAGAGGGGACAGGCACAATATTAAAAAAAGAGGGGAAGGAGCCATGGGAAGACAACTAAGGCCCATGCATTATACCTAGCCTACTTCTGATCCTTTTATTACTCATATGTCTGGTTTTTCTTCTGTAACTTCCTCCACCTAAAGTGCCAAAGTTTTCTAGCCAGGGTTAGGGTTTGTTCTATAGAAGCAGAACCTTTTTCTAAGTTGTCCTGTTGATTCCTTGTCTGCCTTTGCAGAATAATCATTAAGAATCTAACTTACTTTATAATTTGCTTCCTTCTTCTTAATGTATTTGAAATACCTATTCTCAGTTTCAGAATCTCTTACTCTTCTATGAAAAATGCTTTTCTTCTTAGCTATGTAGAAATGATTTTGTTATTATTTTGAGAGTTTGGCATTTTTAAAATCTCAATTCACTCACTGTATATTCCACAAATAATAATTGAGTGCCTACCATGCCCCAGGCACTGTGTAGATGAGGAATAAAATCAAAATGATCTTCCTCTCATAGAGCCCATAGGCTTCTAGGTTCTATATAAGATGGAATAATTTCACTACAACCTATCTTTTCTGCTGCTTAACAACCAAAAATTCTGAATAAAATACAAACAGTAACTACCAGAGGACTCTGAAAAATGAACCAAAGTAGATGGATTGTGAAGAGGAGTCAAGCTACAGGGGTGAATTTCTCTTTGTCTTACAGCTTTAACCTAGACACAAGCTCCAGTCATGTAGCTAAGCAAGGGCAGCACAGAGACCAAAACTACAATAGAAAACATTTTTCTGGCCTGAAGATCTGGGAAATAGACCCTGTAGTCCAAAGATAATGTGAACAATCCTGTTTGTGATGGTTATTGTTTTTTGTTTTTTTCTCTTATGGCTCTTCCCCTGAGGGCAAACCCTATTTATGTCATTATGGGCAGCTAAAACTCAGAGAAAAATCCCATCTTCTCACCAGAAGAAACTGGAAAGGAGACCCTGAGAGGTAGAAAGAGTATGTGTTTGGGATGGGGAGAAGAGAGAGCTGGATAAGGGAATTCCTTAATTCTGTGTATGAACCCAACCAAATGGCTTGGGCCACCTCGAGGTGTGTATGCATGAGATAGGCCCAAAGCAGCACAGCAAAGGCTTTAGAAACAACTGAGACTGGAACTGATACTCATAGAAAATAAGAGCAAACTTGTGATCTACCCCTAACCAAGCTGACTGCCTACTAAAACAAAAAATTTTAAATATTAAATATTCTTCAGAAAATTTTAACAGGACCCAGAGTCTACACAATAATGTGTCCAGCATATACTTCAAAAGTACTCAGCAAATAAAGAACCAGGAAATTATTGTTTTAGGAGAAACAATTATGAGAATATCAATAGATGTGAATTCATGATGACACAGATGCTGGAATTATCAAAGACTTTGAAGCAGCCATTATAACTATGTTCCATGTGGTAAAGATCAGCATAGTTGTAATGAATGGAAACATACTCATTCACAATGGAGAAGTAGAAATTTTAAAAGAGAAACAAGTGAAAAATTTGAACTGGAAAATATAGTATCTGAAGTAAAAAAATCCCTAGATGGGAATTCAGTGCAGAACGGAAATGAATGAGGAAAGAATTGGTGAACTTGATAATAGATAAATAGATATGTATCTAAAGAACAGAGTGAAAAAAGTATTGAAAAATAAAATGAACAAAGCCTCAAGGGCCTGGAGGACACTTTTATGGAGTCTACAGCTTATTGTAGCAGACATATTGAACAGTCATTCTAATGAATACATTGTTACAAACTGAAGAAAATGATTAATGTTCCATATGAACATATGACACATGAACCTGACTTAGTCTAGAGGCAGAGGTGGTGTCATAAGAGTTCTCTGAAGACATGGCCCTTGATCTAAGGGATTATAAAGGAGTTAAGCAAATGAAGGGAGGAGAGGTAGTAGAGAGTGTTTCAATTAAGGAGAAAAGCAAATGGTAAGTCCTTGAAGATGGAACATTGTAATTTCAAGGAACTGAAAGAATGTGAGAGTGGCTCATAGTGAAAAAAAATGAGGAATGGTATGAAATTGGGCTAGAAAGGGAGCCAGGGACCACATTGTGCAAAATCTCATAGGCCATGTTAAATAATTTTGTCTCTATCTTAAAGCCATTAAGGAGTATTGGGGAACCCAGCCATTGAACTAGTGGAAGATTGAGGGACTTCACAATCCCCAACTTTTAGCAGCTGATTAAAGAATGAGCCTAAAAAAGTAATAGGAAAAGAATAAGAAGAAAAATGGGAGAAATGAGAATGTGGTTTAACAAGAGCCAAAAGAAGAATGTTTCATCATGCCATGTATTCACATGGAATCTTGGGGGTTTTTTTGGGTTTTTTTTGAGACAGAGTCTCACTCTGTTGCCCAGGCTAGAGTGAGTGCCGTGGCGTCAGCCTAGCTCACAGCAACTTCAAACTCCTGGGCTCAAGCAATCCTTCTGCCTCAGCCTCCCGAGTAGCTGGGACTACAGGCATGCGCCACCATGCCCGGCTAATTTTTTCTATATATTTGTAGTTGGCCAATTAATTTATTTCTATTTTTAGTAGAGACGGGGTCTCACTCTTGATCAGGCTGGTTTTGAACTCCTGACCTTGAGCCATCCGCCCGCCTCGGCCTCCCAGAGTGCTAGGATTACAGGCGTGAGCCACCGCGCCCGGCCTGGAATCTTGTTTTGATGTTAGCTAGAATTATTTTGTGGAGTGAAAGGAGTAGAACCTCAACTAGAGAACATCGAGGAATGAGTGGTTGGTGGGGAAAAGGAGACTGTGAGAACCAACAACTCTCCAAAAAGTTTATCAGTGAAAGGAAAGAGACAGAGCAATAATGAATGGGGATGTGGGTTGCTGGGAAATTTTATTAAAATGAGCTCATTTAAAAGTCATTGGGAATAATCTGGTTGAAAGGAAATTGGAAATTGATCAGGCTGAGAAGGATCATTGGTAGTTTAAAATTCTTGAAAATTCAAGAATGATCCAAACACAAGTGCTCTCTGATTGCCTTAGATAGGCAGAGGACACTTCCTTTAATGTAAGAAGAGGAAACATGGAGAGGTGGATAGGTTTGTAGATGGGAGTTGAAGGTAAGATTATTTACTGAAAATTAAGAGGAATATATAGAAGATCAGTGATTTGAGAAGAGTGGAAAGGGTTTGGAATACTGGTTGGGGAAAGTAAGTTGACAGAAAATGTATGCTAGGATTTAGTACATTTTAAAGGCCCACTTGAGGCTGTTATGTATTTATAGTGATGCCAGGTTTCTGTAGTATAGCTTTCTGTAGCAGTATTCAGTTCTCAGTTAAGTGAATAGAGAAGTGGGATAATAGGGTTGGTGCAGGATTGAGGTTTTTCTAGAAAGGTGCAACAACAAAACAATAATAAACATATTTCAAGAGAATTTAGGATATTGATAACAATATATTGGGGATGATGGATCACATATGTTGGATATAAAAAGAAAGAAGGAAAATTGCTAAGGATTGAGCTAAAGGGGTGGCTGTACTGCACATACTGATGAAACTGAAGGAAAATTGGAAGGAATGAATTAAATGTAATTGGATAAGAAAACTGAAAAATGATGAAGTATTTACAGTGGTAGATGCTTGAATTAGTGATTATTGATAATAAAGCATTTCAGAAAAGGGTTCAGCATGGCCTTTCCTTAATTGGAAAGAAAGTAAAGAACTGAGAAACCAAGGTAGCAGATGACTTATCCAAGTGTATAAGATAGAAAGATTACAGATTTTGGGATCAGGTGCTAATGTTTTGGTGAATAATGGAAAGGTACCAAAATGAGGTCAGTAAATGACAGTGAGAAGAGGGAGAACATGATATTATCAAATTATAAACGTTTCAAAGGAGCATTTTGTTTTATTTTGTTTTTATATAAGAAGGTTTAGAAATAGCAGTGGGGTGTCAGAAAGAATGCTAGCAAATAAATAGCTATTAAGTAAGGGGACTATAGGGAAAGTAGTGTCCTTAAAGAAAGAAAGTGCTTCATTTCAGGTAGGGCACAGAATTTGAGAGCATGCTTTGAAAAGTGGTTGAGAATATAAGAGAATTTGATAATCGTCTAACAAAAGTTCCAGAATTCTCAGTGAAAGCTCTTGGGAGGTGAGGACCAAGTAGAGGGCTGGTCAGAGGCAATGGAATAGAATTTTTGGCATGATAGCCAATGCTCTTAACAGGTTTGTAGTTGATATCCAATGAGCTAGTTCTAAATAATTTTATCTTTCTATGACTGTTTTTTCTATTTTCAAGTTTTTCTTAAGGCTTTTTTTTTATTTCCAAAGGATCTTGTTTGTAATAGTTCCTTTTCAAAACTGGAAAAGCTAAAAATTTAGATAGTTTTTTGACACATTTTTCTACTCTTTTCTCAGTAGACCATTGAATCTTTTATAGCTAAGTTATCATGGCCATTTTCTAAGCATAGGCATCTAAACTTTTATGAGAGCTTTAGTCTATGTCTGGCACAGTACCTGACACATTGTAAGCACTTTAGTTTTAAGAGCATGGGCTCTGGAGTCTGACTGCCTCATTTTGACCCCAACGCCTTTACTTATAGCTATGTAATCTTGGAGAAGCTAATTCAGCTCATCTAGGATAGGAAGGCATGGACAGAGTGAACCAAAGTGAAATGGTAAGGTATCCCCGGTATGGGAGAAACAAGTTAGGTGACCTTTATTTATTGAGGGCATCATCTTAGGTAAAATCCCTAGAGGACTATACTCAAGGAACCAGGACAAACTGAAGTAAAACTGAATATTACAAAGCTGTCTCAACTGAGCTCAGTCTCTGATTTGCTTAAGGTGATTGGCACTCCTGCTACTCCAAATATTTCTCCCTGGAGGAAGACTGTACAGTTTTTTAAATGTACAATATCAAGCTTTCAGTAACAATTGTTAACCCTGCTAACTATTAGGCAATGCTATATGATCCTAAGCCAAGACAGAAAATTGAATGTTGAAACAAACAAACATGACCCAGATATTTGAGTTAAAATGTTAAAATAACTATGATTGTAAGAACTAAAACTGTAAAAATTCTTCAAATAAAAGTATAAGGGGAAAGCAATGATTTCTTGTATAGGATATCAAAAGCACAGGCAACAAAAGAAAAAATAGATAAGTTGGATTGCATTAAAATTAAAAACTTTTGTGCAACAAAGGACACTATCAGCAGAATGACATGGCAACCAACCCACAGAATGGGAGAAAATATTTGCATATCATATCAGATAAGAGATTAATATCTACAGTACACAAAGAACTCCTACAACTCAACAACACAGGAAAAAACAACCCAATTAAAAAATGGGTAAAGGGCTTGAATAGATATTTCTCCAAAAAAGATATGTACAAATAATCAATAAGCATATGAAAAGATGCTCAACATCACTAATCATTAGGGAAGTTCATATCAAAACTACAATGGCATACCATTTTATACATATTAGGATGGCTATTATCAAAACCAGAAAATAATAATGATATGCATACATGTAGAGAAATTAGAACCCTTCAGCATTGCTGGTATGAATGCAAAATGATATGGATGCTGTGAAAAACAGTGTGATGATTCCTCAAAAACTTAAACATAAAATTATCATGATCCAGCAATTCCATTTCTAGATATATACCCCAAAAAATTCAAAGCAGGGACTCAGATATTGGTACACCCATGTTCATAGCAGTATTACTCCCAGTAGCTAAAAGGTGAAAACAACCCAATGTCCATTGGCAGATAAATGGATGAGTAAAATGTGGTATATACATAAAATGGATATTATTCAGCCCTGTAAAAGTAAGAAAGTTCTGAAACATGCTACAATATGGATAAACTTTGAAAATATTATACTAAGTGGAATAGGCCAGATTAAAAAGGACAAATATGTGATTTATATAAGGTACCTAGAATAGCCAAATATATAGAGACAAAAAGTAGAATGGTAGTTACCAGGGGCTTGGGGGAGGGGAGATTGGGAATTATTGTTTAATGCATACAGAGTTTCTCTTTGAGGTGATAAAAAAATTCTGGAGATGGATAGTGGTGATGGTTAATTAACAGTGTGAATGTACTGAATACCACTGAACTGCACACTTTAAAATCGTTACAATGGTAAATTTGATGTATATTTTATGACAATAAATTTTTTAAAAAATAACTGATTAGTATCAACCAAAGTAAAAAAATATAAATGTTATCTTCAAAGGAGTCATAGCAAGAATGACAGCTAAATTTTCAACAGAAACTATGGAAGCCAGAATACAGTGGAATATCTTTAAAGTGCTTAAAATAAATTCTACCCTACAGTTCTGGGTCCAATGGGAATCTCTTTCAAAACTCACAGTGAAATAAAGACATTTTAAGCCAAAGAAATAATGAAAGAATTTATCACCAACATATCTATATCAAAAGAAATGCTTAATTCTTTAGGGTGGGGAGCTAAGGGAAAAAAATGCTGAAGACAGATAATACCAAGGTTATCAAGAATGTAGAGCAACAGTAAAGACAGGTGTTATATATATATATATTTTTTTTTTGCAGCCCCCTCCCCTAAAGACAAGTTATAGCCAGAGCAATAAAGAAAGAAAAACAGGAAGTGCATAAAAGTTTAAAAGGAAAAAATAAAACTTACATTTTCAACCACATATTCATGTAGTGAGAAAATCCAAGAGAATCTACAGACTATTAGAATTAAGTGGATTTATCAAGGCCTGATACAAAGTGAAATGAACAAATCTTGTATTTCTGTATTTCATCAAAACAGTAAAATTTTTAAGTGATACTATTGTTATTAGCATCCAAAAACATCAAATACCTAAAAATAAGCCTAACAAAAGACATGCAGTTCTTTACAGTGAAAACTACAAAACATTATTAAGATAAATCAAAGCAAATCTAAATAAATGGAAGGATATACAGTGTTCAAGTATTAAAAGATTCAATATTGTTAAGATGTCAGTTCTCCCCAAATTATCTAAAGATTCAATGCAATTTCAGTGAAAATTCCAGCAACATGTTTGTGTGTGTATGTGTGTGTGTACACATGTGTGTATGTGGTGTGTGTAAATTGACAGCTTGGTTCTAAAATTTATGTGGAAATTAAAAGGGCCAAAGAGTCAATCCAAGTACAAAGAAAAACTTGAGAATGTATAATACCTATTATGCAAGCACTAATGTAATGTTGACATAAGATAGACAAATGGGCCAGGGGAACAGAATTAAATTTAAAAATAAATTCACATATATGTGGTCACCTGATTTATACTGAAGGTAGCATTGCAATGTAATGGGTAATTGATATCAATTGGATATCAATATGGGAAAAATGAATTTTGATCTCTTCCTCATACTCCATACAAAAAAATCAATTTCAAATGGATCATGGACCATAGACTTATTGTTTTTCCTTTAACATAGGAAAGGAAAAACAAGAATGCATGTAGAAGAATATATATGAGAATACATTTATGGCCTCATGGTTGGCAAAGGTTTCTGAAACAATAAAACCTCTAGCTATAAAGAAAGAAAAGGATAAACTGGATTAAATTAAAATATATATTTTAAAATACATCATCACAGAAAAGGAAAGTCACAGAGTGAGAGATGATATTGGCTAATTATATATCCAATAAAAGCTTAATATCTAGAATACATAAAGAACTTTAACAAATCCATATGAAAATGGCTGCCAATACAACAAAAAATGGGCAAAAGATTTGAACATTTTACTAAAGATATTCAAGTGGCCAATAAATATATGAAAAAGTATGTATTAATCATCAAGAGAATGCAATTTAAATCCATAGTGGAGTATCACCAGAACAGCTAAGAAGAGAAAGACAGACAATACGATGGTTAACAAGGACTTGCATAATATTAAAGAGTACTTGGTACAGATTGCAGCTCTGCCAGATGCTGGTTGTATAACTTTGGGAACACTTAACTTTCCCGTGTCTCAGTTTCAACATCTATAAAATGGGGATAATAATGGTAAGAATCTCGTAGAGTTTTTATGAGAATTGAATGAAATGATTAATGTTAAGTGCTTTGAAATAAATGATAAAGGAGACATAAGTTATCAAAATCTGTGGGACACAGCTAAAGCAGTCCTGAGAGGAAAACATATATCCATAAATGCCTACATCCAAAAGACAGAAAGATCACACATCAACAATCTAATGAATCATCTCAAAGAACTGGAAAAGGATGAGCAAACCAACCCCAAACCCTGCAGAAGAAAAGAAATAACAAAGATCAGAGCAGAACTAAATGAAATCGATAGCAAAAAAACCTATGTGGAAGATTAATAAAACAAAAAGTTGGTTCTTTGAAAAAATAAAATTGACACACCTCTTGCTAGATTAACTAGAAGCAGAAAAGAAAGGACTCTAATAAGCTCCCTCAGGAATGAAAAAGGAGAAATTACAACTGATACCACGGAAATACAAAATATCATCTATGAACACTTTAAAAACCTCTATGCACATAAGCTTGAAAATGTGGAGGATATCGACAAATTCTTAGAAACACACAGCCTCCATAAGCTCAATCACAATGAAATAGAATTCTTGAACACACCAATATCAAGTACTGAAATTGAAGCAGCAATAAAAACCATCCTAAACGAAAAGTCCTGGACTAGATGGTTTGACACCTGAATTTTACCAGACCTACAAAGAAGAACTGGTGCCTATCCTGCAGAAATTATTCCACAACATCAAGAAGGAAGAATCCTCCCCAGCACATTCATGAAACCAACATCACCCTGATACCAAATCAGGAAAAGATGCAACCAAAAAAGAAAACTACGGACCATGTCACTTATGAATATAGATGCAAAAATTCTCAACAAAATCCTAACAAACTGAATTCAGGTGGTTATCAAACTAATAATCCATCATGACTTAATGGGCTTCATCCCAGAGAAACAGGCATGGTTCAACATACACAAATCTATTAATGTAATTCACCACATAAATAGAAAGAAAAACAAAGGCCATATGATCCTCTCAATAGATGCAGAAAAAGCATTTGACAAAATTCACCCTTTTATGATAAGAATGCTTAACAAAATAGGCATAGATGGGACTTACCTAAAAATGATACAAGCTACATATGATAAACCCACAGCCAACATCATACTGAATGAGGAAGAACTGAAAGCATTCTCACTTGGCAACTGGAACCAGACAAGGTTACCCTCTATCACTGCTTCTATTCAACATAGTGCTGGAAGTCTCAGCCAGAGCAATCAGACGAGAGAAGGAAATCCAGATCATCCAAATGGGGACAAAAGAGGTCAAACTATTGCTTTTTGCTGATGATATGACCTTATATCTAGAACACCCAAAAGATTCTGCCATGAGACTACTGGAATTGGTAAACAAATTCGGCAAAGTCTCAGGTTACAAAATCCATGTACAGAAATCAGTAGCATTCCTATACACCAAAAGCAGTCAAACTGGGAACCAAATCAAAGACTCACTACCCTTCACAATAGCAATAAAGAAAAAAAAATACTTAGAAATATATTTAAGGAGGTAAAAGATCTCTACAGGGAGAACTACAAAACACTCAGGAAGGAAATAGCAGAAGATGTAAACAGGTAGAGGTAAAACATCTCTATTAAAATAGCAACATCATTTTTTTAGATCTAGAAAAAATAATTCTACGCTTCATATGGAACCAGAAAAGACCCTGTATAGCAGAAGCAATCTTAACCAAAAAGAACAAATTTGGAGGCATCAATTTATTAGACGTCAAGCCATACTACAAGGCTATAGTAACTAAAACACCATGGTACTGGCACAAGAACAGAGACATACAACAATGGAACAGAACTGAGAACCCAGACGCAAAACCATCCTCATATAGCCATATAATCTTTGACAAAGCAGACAAAAACATATACTGGGGAAAAGAACCCTTATTCAATAAATGGTGCTGGGAAAACTGGATAGCCACATGTAGAAGACTGAAACAGGATCTGCATCTCTCACCTTGCACAAAAATCAACTCACAGTGGATAAAAGACTTAAACCTAAGGTATGAAACTATAAGAATTCTAGAAGAAAGTGTTGGAAATACTCTTATAGACATTGGCCTAGGCACAGAATTCATGAAGAAGACCCCAAAGGCAATCACAGTAACAACAAAAATAAATAAATGGGACCTGATCAAATTAAAAAGCTTCTGCATATGCAAAGAAACTATCAGGAGAGCAAACAGACAACCTACAGAATGGGAGAAAATATTTGCATGCTACACATCTGACAAAGGGCTGATAACTAGAATCTATATAGAACTCAGGAAAATCAGCAAGAAAAAATCAAACAACCCCATCAAAAAGTGGGCAAAGACATGAACAGAAACTTTTCAAAAGAAGACAGATTAATGGCCCAGAAACATATGAAAAAATGCTCAACATCTCTAATCTTAATCAGGGAAATGCAAGTCAAAACCACAATGAGATATCCCTTAACTCCAGTGAGAATGGCCTTTGTCAAAAAGTCCCAAAACAATAAGTGTTGACGTGGATGCGGAGAGATAGGAACACTCATACACTGCTGGTGGGACTGCAAACTA
>VBSM01000142.1:110532-127777 GCA_008086735.1 Cheirogaleus medius
TATACCATGGAGTTCTACTCAGCCATAAAAAACAATGGTGATCTAACACCTCTTGTATTATCCTAGATAGAGCTGGAGCCCATTCTGCTAAGTGAAGTATCCCAAGAATGGAAAAACAAGCACCACATGTAATCGCCATCAAATTGGTACTAACTGATCAAGACTTAAGTGCATACATTGGGTGTCAGGCAGGTGGGAGGGGAATTAAGGGGATGGGTATATTCACAACTATGGGTGCGGTGCATACCGTCTAGATGAACAGGCTTGAAGCTCTGACTCAGGCGGGGCAAAGGCAATATCTGTAACATAAACATTTGTACCCCCATAATATGCTGAAATAAAAATAAATAAATAAAGAGCTTAAGTCTACTTGTGTCAGCTGCTATTATTAACAGATCATTTAATCCTTATGATAATCAGTAAATTAAGCATTATGGTATCATTATTTTTTAGATAAGGAAATTGAGGCCTATGGAGACAAATCACTTCCCACAGTTATTAAAAGATAAAAGGGAGAGTGGAATACATTTCTATCTCAGCTCTGAAGTCCTTGCTTTTAAGTTACTAGGCATACCACTTACCAATCAACTCTTGGCAGATACTGAGTATTGAGTAGTTGCCAGTCATAAATACTGCTTGACTCAGTGTCAAACTTCTCTTAAAGCTGTTAACCTGTACATTGATTATTCAGACTCCTTACCTAAGTTTTGAAGCTCGAATGCATTGTCTTTTTGCCTGGGTTCCAATCCCTGCTATCCTAATCATTACATAGTTATAGATTTTAAAATAGCTGCCTAGTTTTTGATATCTCTACTTGTTTGATTCTTGGTCTTATGTTTGCCTGCTCCATCTGCCTACTTATGACTCTCAGCTTCTCCTTATTTAGGTTACAGTTCAAATGTCACCTTGATCTATAACATCGTCTTCATTTATTTTCTTCAGTACTTACCATAATCTGAAAATGTTCATTGTCTTCCCTTCTCCCCAATGAGAATATAATCTCCATGACAGCAGACACCTGTATTTCCGTTTTGTTTTGTTTTCGCTGCTTGACCTTCAGAGCTTAGAATAAGCATTCAAAAATTGAGTGAAGTAACTTGGTGTCCTGTCCTCATAACCCATGCACTCCAGCTTAAACTTTTTAATGGTTCTGACCCTCAGCCTATCCCTTCACAACATGACACAACTTAAGCAATTCACTCACCCTCCTTGTATGTAGAGTTTACTGCCACTTAGCTCCTGATCTAACAGCTGATAACAATGTAGTCATTCTAATGACAAAGTAGTAACTTTGATAGTCACTTTAATTTAAATGGAATTCCACTTTTAAAAGACTTAATTATAATTTTTAATAAAAAATTTGGAATAAGTATTATTTTCTGCTTTAACAAAGTTACAAATTCAGTTATGATCCTTTATAGGATTTTATTTACACAGTAATATTTTACTTCATTACAGTGAGACAATAGATGTAAAGTACCTAGAAATTTTTATTAAAAATTTTCATTATTAAAATTGCTTGCCTTTTTAAAAAGTATAGATTCTTGAAACACTGCGAGGTATGGTAATTTAGATTACCTGAAAATTAAAACCTGAAATCTTTAGTGTTATTTGCAACAGTAACTCAAGAATTGAGAGAAAGATAATTTAAGTCAAAGGCACTCTCCCTAAATTCAGAGCAAGCAAAGATCACAGAGAAGGGAAAAATAACAGATATTTTAAAACAGAAGTTCCCAAACATAATTCTTCTTTTAATGTGGTTCTAGCTTATTCTTAGTCAAAATAAAGTCTTACAGATACGTTGAACTGTTAGACCCATAGAACTTTCAAATGAACCACATAACAAGATAGTTTATGTATCAGTAACTTATAGATGTAGGAATTAATATAGATCATATTTCATTTTAAATTTTTGTAGAATCCCTTATGCAGGAGTATGAAGATAGAGTAAATCAACTGTGGAAATTATCTCAAACATACTAGTTCAGTGCATGAAATAAAGAATTGAATTTTCTGAAATATGCTTCTAAGATACAGCCCAGTATTATGAACTATTAAGAAGTGTTAAGTTTCTGTATGATAATGGTTTTTAAAACTTGTGCACATAGCTTTTGTTAATAACTTTAAAAATGAATATTTGGAGCTGTTTTCACCATAAAGATATCTGACTTGACTATGATACAACTTATGACAAATAAATCATTAAAAATTAATTCCTCTAACCATGTTTGATTTCATATGGATTTACAGTCCTGTTTTTTCTTTCAAATTATTTTTCTTTTAAATCTTAGCATGCACACCACAGAATCAAAAAATGAACATTTGGAGGATAAAAACTCCCAAACATCTACAATTCCTCAGGTAAAAACTTAAAACTATCTTGTAATATATGACATAAAATGAATCTTTTCTTAAAATTTATTTCTAAAATTTACCTATTAGTTTCTTTTCTACGTCTGGTTAAAAAATGAAAAGTGATAATTTTGAAATAGCTAGTTTTAATGGGTCCTAGGAAATAAGCAGAAAGAATAGAACAAATGAAAAGAGGAGACTACAAAGTAGTTTAGAGATGAAGAGTGCAGATTTTAGGAATAAGGAGAAATGTGGCTTATTATTCCTTGCCACATTCAGGAAAAACTCAGTAATTTAAACTAAGGTAAAGATGAGTCTCAATTCATTATAGTATTATGCTGTGTATTTTGAAGACATGCAAGTTTTTTATTTTTATAAGTGATAGAGTAAGTCATTAGACCATTTGTTGATCTAGTTTTACTAAATAATAATTGCTTATAATTAGAATTATAAATTGCTTACTTATTAAAATAGAGATTTCTACAGCTTTTAAGGGCCAAAAAAGTCCTTTCTAAAAATATTTTAAATATTCACCATTGATTCCAATTACTTTATCTGTGAAGAAGTCATCCTAGTCTATGTCAATTTATTATAATTCTGAAATAATAAAACAATATAGTTTTACTCTGTATGACCTTTCACCCACCTTAATAAAAATTCACTATTGTGTCTTTAGCCCTTTTATATAGTGACAGAAATTTCTAGAAAAAGCCTCTACACCAGAACTCCAACAGGTTAATCATGATCAGATTTGAAGAACTTTGACTTTAAAGAGCTATGGAAGTCATTTCAGCCATCAGCTGCTGTGGTGTCTTTGTCTCCCTAGTCATTGCATGTTAACTCTCCCCTTCCTCAGTCTGTCTGTGCACTCTAGCCTTTGTTACCATTTCCTGTGACAATATGATGTTCTCTCTCCCACTGCACTCAAAGTGCTATGCCCATGACAACCATAAGGCACATTTGGAAATCTCTATTCTGAGGTTAAGTCTACTCTGGTATGTTGTTGTTGTTGATGTTATTTTTTATGTTTTTCTTTTTTTAATGAGGAAACGTTCTTACTGTTCTTATAAATGCCAAAGAAAGTACATAAGTAGATGCGAACTAAAAATAAAATCCTAAGCCCCCCACTAACTGAACCGATTTCTCTCAGCCAAGGGAACCCCAGAAAAAAAGCCTTAAAACTGAGTTCCCAGCCATGACAGGACAGGAGATGTAAAGCACAATTACACATGTGTGTTTTCTCTTCATAAATATTCATAAGTCCTCTCACTTGTTAAATATGTATATTTAGTCACCTTGCTCAGTGTAAAATCTCATCTTCTTTTGTCACTCCTTTGAAACACGTGGTCCTGGCTATGGTGGGAGTAGTGTTTGCCAGCCTGTCAGAATGGCCACTGCAGGTTGAGACCTCTTCAGGAGAAATAAAGCGCTCAATTTTTAAATGTTTAAAGTTATTTTTAAATATGTTTTTAAGATTTTTAGTTTTTAATCATTATGGGTACATAATAGTTATATATCTTTATAGGGTACCTGTGATGTTTTAATATAGGCATACATGTGAATTAATCAAATCAGGGTAATTGGGCACCCATCCCCTCAGACACTTACCGTTCTTTGTGTTAGGAACATTCCAGTTATACTCTTTCAGTTATTTAAAAGTATATCATAACTTATTGTTGATGGTAGTCATTTTATTGTGCTATCAAATATTATTCATTGTTCATTCTATCTGTCTATATTTTTATACCCATTAGCCATTCCCACTTTATCCCCCACTCCCTGCTACCCTTCCCAGCCTCTGGTAACCTTCATTCTACTCCCTGTCTCCATGAGATCAATTGTTTTTAGTATTTAGCTCCCACGTATGAGTGAGAACATGCGAGATCTGTCTTTCTGTGCTTGGCTTATCTCACTTAACATACTGTTCTCCAATTCTATCCGTCTTGTTACAAATGGCAAGATTTCATTCTTTTTTATGGCTGTATAATATTCCATTGTGTATATGTAACACATTTTCTTTATTCATCCGTTGATGGACTCTTAGGTTGGTTCTAAATCTTGGCTATTGTGAATATGCTGCAATAAACATGGGAGTACAGATGTCTTTTCAATATACTAAATTCCCTTCTTTTGGATAGGTACCTAGGAGTGGGATTGCTGGGTCATATGGTAGTTCTCTTTTTAGTTTTTTGAGGAACTTCCACTGTTCTCCATAGTGACTGTACTAATTTACATTCCTACCAAAAGTATATGAGGGTTCCCCTTTATGTTTTGTTTTTTACACTGGGAGAAGTTTATTAATATTCTCACAAACCAAAGGATTCCTTTTTTCCAAATCAGCAGTCTCATAATTGGACTAACTACCATTAAAAAGCATAGAAGATTGAGGTAGACCCTTGAGCTATATAACTGTGTTATCTGTAAATATTAGTGGGAGCATGCCTGTACTTCTGAAAGTGTGACCTATGTTTTCTCATATTTCTTTCCATTATACAATTTTGCAAATGAGATGAGTCCAAATAAAATTATCTTTCACTTCCTTTCCAATTTAGTTGTATTATCATTTAATAAAAGTTTTGGTGAATAATCTTTGGGAAGTAGACAGAGGATGGACACTTTTAATTATTATGCCTACACTACAGGCTCACTTATTCATAAATGGTAAATGAAAATGGTAGGGACTCAAGTCTATTAAAAGACTAAATCACGTTGCCTTGCAAAATGCACTACTAAAACGTCCCCTAATACCTATTGATGTGGAGCATGAATCTTCTTTTGTATGTGTGATTCCCCATGTTGACAGTAATAATGTGGATTTAATTATGATATTCGGTGGCTTAGGACATTTATAAAATTGTATGGAAAGTATATTCCTAAAAGACTTACTTGTCTTACCTCAGATCCTCATCACTCCTGACAGAAGTGCACGGGAAGAAACTGAAGAAACTTTCCTGTCAGAAACAGAAGAAACAAAATCACAGATGAAAAACAGTAAACACACTTTTTGTCCTCCACAAGGAATATTGAATTTAATTATTACAAATGGTATGTGAAATAAGAATGTAAATGCAGAGAAAATGAGAAATATATTTGATGAATATTAAAACATGAGACAACAAAGCCACTGATAACCTCTATACTGCAGATCAGATAGATGATCAACTCTGTTACACACAATATGTGAACAAAGAGGAAATATGTCCTTGAATCTTTCAAAGACAAAAACAAAAACAATATATTGCCTCAGAGGTCTACATTTTAATACTTTTCATGCCTTTTTATGCTAAATTTTTGAGATTAGAAACAGCATTGATTAAAGATTTACATTTAAAACCTACTTTTGACATTTAGTTTCAAGTTAGCTACAAAGAACATTATAATCCTGGCAATGTTATGGTTTTCATTAAAATTAGACCCCAAGTTTTAAAATAGCTGCAACTTTGTAAAGAGTTGTATAAAAGTTGCTTTCCCAATGAAATTTTAAAGCATCTCATTGTTATCAAATATTTATAAAGGTTCTCTTGGGATTTTTTTCCTAAATATTCTGTATGATTAACCTTAAGAGATTTTGACCTCCAAAGTATACAGCCTATAGAGAATAAAAATTAGATTAAAATATGATAAAGAATAAATAATTTAAGTTTTGAAGTTTTACTTTCTTATTTGCTGCTTGCTAACTTTAAACTTCTGAAGCAAATTTTATTTACTGATTTTTCATTAGTAAAGGTTGCTTATTAATTAACATCAGTATTTTGAATGCCCTGAATCAAGCTTTTCTCTGAATTTGAATGATCTTCATCTGCCAGTGTAAGTGATTGGACTCCTTTGTAAATACACATATGTTCCCATGACCCTGTCTATTTAGCGAGCAGTTTCTATAGAGTAGTTGTTAGGAGTAGGGCCAGAGCCTGTGAAAGACAGAGAAATGTCTTGGTCACTGAAGGTTATCCACTGAGTTTGGACTACAGTTTGCTCAGGAACAAATTGAGGAGTTCTAAAACATCAGTATTGTAAGTATCATATCTCTAAACTTAGATCTATAACTCATTCCTTCCTCCCTTTTTATTTCTTTTTTGATTTAGCAGTTTTAGAGACATTTATAGGAAAAGAGGATTTTCCATGTTTCTATTTTGGACATGTATATTCTTGCACTCTCTTTTTTGAAATCTCTTTCTATCTATCTATCTATCTATCTCTTTCTGTCAACACATACACACCCTACATTCATACTGTCTCCTTTATACCCAATCTCTGGGTGTGCTTAGAACATGTCACTGTTAGGAATATTCACTCTGTTCTATCATGAAATAAGTAATATACAACCCTGTGTAAGTAAAATTAGACAACCAAAGAAACCCTTAAAACAGCATATACTCTGCATTATAAAAGGAAGTAGAACTGTAGTTTCTCTATAAATGATAGTTAATTCACCAACACCACAGTATATATAAGTTAAATTTAAATAAGCAATCTAAACTCTCAATCACATACAGAAGTCAGTCTTATCATATTTAATCACACTGTTTATATACCTTATTTGGGGGATGGCTCACATACTCCCAAGGGAATAGATAATCTAGGCTTGTAGATTTAGAATTTTGACTATTGTTCCTTTTTTGTTTCTTTTTAATTTTCAATAAAAGTACTAATATATTTTTAGTAAGTTGTTTTTCCTTTAACTAAATTAACATATTAACTTCCATGTGAGTTGTATTTAACTCACGCTAGTTTTGAGCTCAGGGCCTTGTGAAGCATATGTAACTCACATGTCTCTTTACCTTGGGACCCACGTGAACTATTTTTCATATTGCATATAACTCATGCACAGAAAACAATAAAAAATACAAATTTTTCATCAAATTAGAAAGGATCGTTTTGTTTTTGAAGTTTTTATTCTATTTTCATAATAAAATACTGTGGCCCCAAAGAAAAATTTATTTTCTAGTTTGGCATTCAGTGTGTTAAAGAAAAGCTTTGTTATACACCCAACTATAATTTTCAAGTAATCTTGGGAACAGAATTTCTCCATTAAAATCTTATCGTCAGTTTTATGAAGTTGGTAGTCTTGGTAGTTTAGGATTCAAAAATATTATCCCAGAGACTTCCAATTTCCAGTTCCACATGTAAAGAGCTTAGAAGCCATCACTCTGTCCTAACAACAAATAAAAAGTACAACAAACTGAAAAATTAATAACTTTTCTTAGATCCATCAGAGAAGTAAGTCACAGGGCAAACAAAAATAGGAGAGACAGACAGATGAGTTCAGAAAATCATAACTTACAGTAGCAGAAACCAGTGGCAGAGTAGGGAAGCCTAAAGTATAATTAACAAATTGGCTGAATCTCTGTGTGGATAAGTCTGAGAGTTTAAAACTCAAGGAGGGTGGCCGGGCGTGGTGGCTCACACCTGTAATCCTAGCATTCTGGGAGGCCGAGGTGGGTGGATCGTTTGAGCTCAGGAGTTCGAGACCAGCCTGAGCAAGAGCAAGACCCCATCTCTACCAAAAATAGAAAGAAGTTAATTGGACAGCTAAAAATATATAGAAAAAATTAGCCGGGCATGGTGGTGCATGCCTGTAGTCCCAGCTACTCGGGAGGCTGAGGCAGAAGGATTGCTTGAGCCCAGGAGTTTGAGGTTGCTGTGAGCTAGCCTGATGCCATGGCACTCTAGCCTGGGCAACAGAGTGAGACTCTGTCTCAAGAAAAGAAAGAAACTCAAGGAGGGGCCCAATCATGGGATGGGAGAGACCCACACTTTTGTAAGTTTTATCTTCTGCAGCCAACCTGCAGGAGGAGAGAGAAAATACCAGGGAAGGGGGAAAGTAACCATTGCGAAATACACCCAGCATTCTGTTCTTCTTAATAAGGACTGCCCTCAAGAGAAAGTATTTTACCAGAGCCTAACCAACCTAGGGGAAGGGAAATACCCAACTCCAGCCAGTCCTCTCTAGCCTTCCACATAGTTGAAGGGAAATACCCAACTCCAGCCCCCTCTAACCATCCTGTACCAACTGAAAAACTGAAAATACTCGTGAAGTTCACAACTAAGAGACACAGGCTCACTAAAAGACTGAGACTTAGTCATAGGGCTACAGAACATTCCTTCCCTCCAGACCTTACCATCACATTACTAAAGTCATATTTATTACAGGTCCTTTTACCCAGTACGTCACATTCACATTTCAACTAAAATTTATAAGGGTATTAAAAGGCAAAAAATAAAAAAACACCCCACAGTTTGAAGAGACAGAGCAAGTATCAGTACCAGACCAAGATATACCAGGGATGTTGGAATTATCAGACTATGAATTTAAAACAATCATGATTAATATGCTAAGGTTCCTAATGGAAAAAAGTAGACAACATATAAGAACAGATAGATATTGTAAACAGAGATAGAGATTGTCTGAAAGAATAAGAAAGAAATGCTAGAGATCAAAAACACAACAGCAGGCCAGGTGTTGTGGCTCACGCGTATAATCCTAGCATTCTGGGAGGCCGAGGCAGGAGGATTGCTTGGCTCAGGAGTTTCAGACCAGCCTGAGCAAGAGCGAGACCCCATTTCTATAATACTAAAAATAGAAAAATTAGCCAGGTGTCATAGTGGCACATGCCTGTAGTCCCAGCTACTCAGGAGGCTGAGGCAGGAGGATCACTTGAGCCCCGGAGTTTGAGGTTGCAGTGGGCTATGATGACATCACTGCACTCTACCCCGAGCCACAGAGCAAGACTGTCTCAAAAAAAAGAAAAACGAGAACACACACACTCAACAACAGAAATGAAGAATGCCGTTGTTGGGCTCATTAATAGACTGAACATAGCTGAGAAAGAATCTCTGAGTTTCAGAACATGTCAATAGAAACTTCTAAAATTGAAAAACAAAGAGAAAAATTACTTAACAAAAATGGAACAGAATATCCATGAACTGTGGGACAATTACAAAAGGTGTTACAAACATGAAATGGGAATACCAGAAGAGAAAAAGAAAGACAGAGAGGAACAGAAGACATATTTGAAGCCATAATGGCTGAGAATTTCTCCCAGATTAAAGTCGGATGCCAAATCACAGATTCAGAAAGCTCAGAGAATACCAAACAGGATAGTTGTCCAAAAAACTACATCTAGGCATATCATATTCAAACTTCAGGAAAATCAAAGATAAAGAAAAAATCTTGATAGAAGCCAAAGGAAAAACCTTACCTATAAAGGATCAAAGGATAAGAATTACATCCAACTTCTTCTCAGAAACCAGGTGAACAAGAATAAGGTGGAGTGAAATATTTAAAATGTTGAGAAAAAAAACACCAATCTAGAATTCTGTATCCTGTGAAACTATCCTTCAGAAGTGAAGGAGAAATAAAGATTTTCTCATATAAACAAAAATTGAGGGAATTTGTTGCCAGTAGCAAGAAATATTAAAAGTTCTTCAAAGAGAAGGAAAATGATATAGGTCAGAAACTCAGATCTACATTAAGAAGGAAGAATATTTGAAAGGGAATACATCAAGGTAAAATAAAACCTTTTCTTTTTCTTATTCTTAATTTACCTAATAGATAACAGTTTTTTCAAATTAATAATAGCAACAATGTATTTGATGACTATAGATATACGGAAAAGGAATGATAGCAAGATACAAGAAATGGGAGGAAAGAATTAGGGATATTTTGGTATTATAAGGTACCTGCTCTACATGTAAAGTGATAATAGTGTTGTTTGAAAGTGGACTTGGATTAGTTGTAAGTGTATGTTGCAAACTCTCAGGCAACCATTAAAAAAAGCATAATTGACATGCTGAGAGGAAATAGAATCATATAAAATAATTAAAGCCACAAAAGGCAGAAAAAGAGTGGAAGACAAAAATAGAAATAAAGAAGGGCAATGAATAGCAAACAGGAACAAACATGGTAGATCTTAATCCAACTAAATCAGTAACCATTTTAAATGTCAATGGTCTAAATACACTAGATAAAATACAGACATTGTCAGAGTGGATCAAAAAATAAGACCCCACTATGTGTTATTTACAAGACACATATTGATTAAGTAAAAGGTTGGAGAAAGATATGCCATTCAAACACTAATAAAAGGAATAATGAATTAGCTATATTCATTTCAGAAAGCAGATTTCTGAGCAATGAAAAGCTAGCAGGGATAAAGAGGATCATTACATAATAATAAAAGGGTTAATTCTCCAAAAAGACAAGATCATCCTTAATATGTACATGCCTAACAAAAGAGCATCAAAATACATGAGTCAAGCTAGGCATGGTGGCACGCCTGTAGTCCCAGCTACTTGGGAATCTAAGGCAGGAGGATCGCTTGAGCCCAGGAGTTTGAGACCAGCCTGGGCAATATTGTGAGACTCTTGATCTTAAAAAAAATACATGAGTAAAAAACTGATAAAACTGTAAGGAGAAATAGGTGAATCCACTTTTCTAATTGGAGACTTCAATAGCTCTCTATCAAGAATGGACAGATCCAGAGGCAGAAATTTAATAAAGATATAGGTGAACTCAGTCAACTCAATCAACTGGATGTAATTGACATCTATAGACTACTTCATTCAACAACAGCAAAATACAAATTCTGCTCAAGCTCACATGGAACATTTACTAAGATAGACCATATTCTGAGCTATAAAACACACCTTAATGAATTTATAAGAATAAAAATCATACAGTATAGACTTATCTAAATAACAATGGATTTAAATTAGAAACGGAGCTGGAAAAAATCCCAAAATACTTGAAGATTCAACAACACACTTCTAAATAACACTCAATCAAAGAAGAAATCTCAAGAAAAATTTGAAAATTCTTTGAACTAGATGAATGTGAAAATACAATTTATCAAAATTTATAGAATGCAGCAAAAACAGTGCATGGGGGAAATTTATAGTATTTAATAATTTTTATTAGAAAAATAGAAAGATCTAAAATCAATAAGTTAAGCTTCCACCATAGTAAGCTAGAAAGGGAGAGCAAATTGAATTCAAAATAATCAGAAGAAAAAGAATGATAAACTTTAGAGCAGAAATAAATGAAATTAAAAACAAGAAATCTCACCTGAGGTCCATGTTCTTAAAAAAAACAAACAAACAGGAAATCAATATAGAAATTCAATGAAAACAAAAGATGGTTCTTTGAAAAGGTCAATAAAATTGATAAAACTTTAGCCAGGCTAAGAAAAAAGAGAGAGAAGACTCAAAGTATTTATATCAGAAATAAAAGCGGGGCATCACTACGGATCCCATTGGCATTAGAAGGATAATAAACAATACTGTCAACAACTCTATGCCCATGAATTCAATAACCTAAATAAAATGGACCAATTCCTTGAAAGACACAATCTGCCAAAACTCACACAAGAAGAAATAGGTAATATGAACAGGCCTATATCTATTAAAGAAATTGAGTCAATATTTAAGAACCTTCCAAAACAAAAAGTACTAGGCCCAGATGGCTTCATTGGTGAATTCTACCAAACACTTAAGGATGAAATTATAACAGTTCTCTCTACAATCTATTCTAGAAGATAGAAGTAGAGGGAATATTTCCCAACTTATTCTAGAAGGCCAGCATTAGTAATATCAAAACCTGACAAAAATATTACAAGACCAATCTCTACAGAACAATGTCTCTCATGAACATAGATGCAAAAGTTAACAAAATGTGAACAAATGAGTTAAACAATGTATAAAAAGGATTATACACCAGTGGGACTAAGTGAGATTTATCCCAGGTATTCAAAGATAGTTCATCATTCAAAAATTAAGTAATGTAATCATCACATCAACAGGCTAAACAAAAAAGTTCACATGATCATATCGGTAGATGCAGAAAAGGCATTTGAAAAAATTCAACACCCATACATAATTTTAAAAAAAAATCTTGTCAGAAAGCTAGGAATAGAGTGGAAACTTCCTCAACTTGATAAAGAAGGTCTACTAAAAACCTATAGCTAACTTTACTTATTGGTGAGAAACTAGAAGGTTTTCCTCTAAGATCAGGAACAAGACAAGAATGTCTCCTCTTACCACTCCTTTTCAACATTGTACTGGTGAAATAAAACAAGGAGATTAAATAAAAAATGTACAGGTTAGGAAGGAAAAAATAAAGCTGTTTTTGTTTACAGATGACATGATTTTATAGGTAGAAAATCTGATTGAATCAAATAAAAAACTGGACCAACTAAGGTTGCAGGATATAAGGGTAACACAAAAAAATCAATTGCTTTCCTATATACCACAATAAACAAATGGAATTTGAAATTAAAAACACAATACCATTTACATTAGTACCACAAAAAATGAAATTCTTAGATGTAAACCTAACAAAATATGTACAAGACCTATATGAGAAAAACTATAAAACTCTGATGGAAGAAATCAAAGATCTAAATAAATGGAGAGATTTTCCATGTTCATGAAAAACTATGCCAGTTCTTCCTGACTTGATCAATAGATCCAATGCAACCCCAGTCAAAATTCCAACGAATTATTTTGATTCTAAAGTTTATATGGGCAGGCAAAAGACTCAGAAAAGACAACTCAATATTCAAAGAAAAGAACAAAGTCAGAGAACTGACATTATCCAACTTCAATACTTAGCATAAAGCTACAATAAGCAAGACAGTGTGTGGTGTTGGTGAAAGACTAGACAAATAGATCAATTGAACAAAATAAAGAGCCGAGAAATAGACCCACATAAACACAGTCAACTGATCTTTGACACAGGAATAAAGGCAATACAATGGAGCAAACACAACCCTTTCAATAAATGGTGCTGGAACAAGTGGACACCCACATGCCAAAAAAAAAAAAAAAAAGATCTAGACACAGACCATATACGTTTCACCAAAATTAACTCAAAATGGATCATAGACCTGAATGTAAAACACAAAACTATAAACCTAGAAGGTAACATAGGAGAAAATGTAGATGACCTTGGGTATAATGATGGCCTTTTAGATACAACATCAAAGGCACACTCCATGAAAGAAATAATTGGTAAGCTGGATTTCTTTAACATTAAAAACTTCTTATGCTGTGTGGAAAACACTTTCAAGAGAATGAAAAGACAAGCCAGATTAGGAGAAAATATTTGCAAAGGATATATCTGATAAAGATATACAAATTATCTTTGTATATACAAAAATATACAAAGAACTCATAAAACTTATGAATAAGAAAACAAACACCTGATTAAAAAATGAACAAAACACTGGAATAGGCACCTCACAAAATAAAATACACAGATGGCAAATAAGTATATGAAAAGATGGTCAACATCATACATCATCAGGGAATTGAAAATTAAAACAATGAGAGACCCCTATATAGCTACCAGTATGGCCAAAATCCAAAACACTGACATCAAATTTTGGCAAGGATATGGAGCAACAGGAACTCTCATTCATTGCTGGTGGGAATGCAAAATGGTACAGCCCCTTTGGAAAACAGTTTGGCAATTTCTTACAAAAATAAACATTCTCTTGCCAAACAGTCCAGCAATTGCACTCCTTGATATTTACCTAAATGAGCTGAAAACTTATGTCCACCAAAAAACCTGATATTTATAGCAGCCTTATTCCTAATTGCCAAAACGTAGAAGCAATCAAAATGTCTTTCATTGGGTGAGTGGATAAATAAACTGTGGTACATCCAGACAGTGGAATATTATTCAGTACTAAAAAGAAATGAGCTATCAAGCCATGAAACAACGTGGAGAAAACTTAAATGCATATTACTAAGTGAAAGAAACTAACATGAAATGGCTACATTCTGTGTGATTCCGACTATATGGCACTCTGGAAAGGGCAAAACTACAGACGCAGTAAAAAGATCAGTGATTGTCAGGCACTGGGGGGAGGAAGGGATGAGTAGGCAGAGCAAAGAAGATTTTTAGGGTAGTGAAACTGTTCTATATGATACTGTAATGGTGGATACATATCTTTATACATTTGTTAAAACTCATAGAACATATAAAACCGAGAGTGAACTATGTAAGCTATGGACTTTGGGTGATTGTGTTGTGTTAATATAGGTTTATCAAATGTACCAAATCCACCACTCTGGTGTGGGATGTTGGGAGTAGTGGAGATGTGCGTGTATGGGAGCCAGGACTATGGGATCTCTGTGTACTTGCTGCTCAATTTTGCCGTGAGCCTAAAATTTCTTTAAAAATCAAGCCTACTAAAAAACACAATAATATCCCAATTTCTTCTGGGTTGTAGTCAGTAGAGAACAAACATTAGAAGCCAAAAGGGAATGAACATAGTTTCGTTAGTGGAGGCCCAGTACTTCCCCAAAGTAAAGGTCTCCTTGAAAAACTGGAATAAATATGAGTTTCTCCAGAGACCATGTGCCTTGCCTGTTTAGAAAGCTGGTCTTTGACTGCAGATTTTGAGTACGCAGTTAACTATGAGGAAAGACTTACCTCACAAACACAATCATTGGCAGTTGGAGTTCACTAGAGAGTGGAGAAGAGAAATGGATTGCTAGCCCTGCCTTTTAGAGGGGTCCTGATCCACATGTGTTTACCACTAGGAATAACATTTAATCTACTTTTCTTGTTCTCTAATTTTTCCTTTCCTATGATATTCTATTCTTATTTTATATATCTTCTCAATTCTCCAAGAATATAATTTGCTTAACTTTATTCTGATCCCTGAATTCCATTTCTTCTGAGGCAGCTTTTCACTTTGTTTTACTGGACCTATCTCTTTCACACTGCTGGTTCTTGTTGTATGGTGGTGATATATGGTTGTCTGATACTTAAGAAGGAATATCTCAATACTTTGTGTAGATATACTCTCCTGTTTTGAGGATAGAACTATTTACTTGTCAGGTCCCTTCTCTGAGAGTCTTTTGCCTTGGACAGGATAGGACAAAGCTTTGCTGACTGACGGCTTTGTTTTGTGGAGAACAAATACAGATCTGGCTGTAGGCTTTCAACACACCAGAATGAGATGTTTCCACTTTAGAACTCCAGCAATCACTCTGGAAACTTTAGGTCATCCCCATATAATTCATTCAATTTAAAGTATAAATTCTAGAAATTTATAAATACATGAATATAGAGAGGAATGGAATTGCTGAGTGGTGGTTTTGTATCATTTACAATCTCTTGATTAATTTCCCTCTTTTTGGCCTCTTTTGTCACTACTGCTTTTAGCTGTATACTATCTCTAAGCACAGAGATTCTTCCAATTTCCATTGTCAGATGGTTCTCTTTTATAGCTACCTCAAATAATCAAGGCTGTAACTTTTCCAGCCTGTCCCATCCTTCAACCTGTTTCTATCTGCTTTCACCTTCCATAATGGTATGATAACCACTCTCTAGTCTCCCCCTGTTCTCTTCATGATGACATATTTATTTCTTTTTGTATTCATGTAATTTTGTTTTAGTTAAGTCATGTGTGCCATCTTGTACTAGCTCGATTTTCTTCTTATTTCCTCCTCTTACTTTACCTCATCTTTTTCACTTAATCAGAGCTCTCATTCATTTAGTTTACCTGTTCTCAGCTCGGTGTTGGACAAGATAGCAAATAGATTAATATTAAAGGAGGTGCTTGCTTATTTATTCAAGTAAATATGACTAACTTTAGGAAAAGTATATGGGGCAGAGGAAAACTTTATAACCTTGCTAGAAGAAAGATGTTAGGAAGAATAGAAACTGAGGAATCTTCATAGGGTCCTCACAGTAATTTTCTGCCTAGATCAGCCTCCTCTTTACTTATATCCAGGTATAGAATAAGAGTTAGGAAACTACACCACTTGGACCAAATCGAGCCCACCACCTTTTTGTAAAGTTCTATTGTGCTACAGTGGCAAAGTTGGGTAGTTGTAGCAGACTGTATGGTTCACAATGCCAAAAAATATTTACAGTGTTGCCCTTTACTGAAAAAAATCTGTTGGCTTCTCTCCTAGATCATTCCTGTACCATGTTCCCTCTTTATTTCATTTCTCAGGAATTAGGCTGCACTTTCATGAGTAACCTTAGGGCCCCAATTTTTTCTATCACCCCAATATAACCTGGGTGGACACCACCAGATCAGAGAATCTATGTATCTTAAATAAATTAAATTCTATTATATTCCACTTCCTCCCCCAAGAACATAGTAACTAAATTTGTTAAATATACTCTCATTTTTAAAATAGCAAATGCTGCTTGTGATAGAACATTTTTTAAGCATTTAATCTATATGAATAAAAGAACAACATTGCATATTTTCAAAAAATGAAATATTTCTGTTTTCCTTGATGGAATGAAGTTTTGGGTGGATCCAGTGAAAAACAGTACTACTCTGGAAGTAAATAAATTTTTCTTTTAACAGAATAGAAAATTAAAAAGTAAACTTTTTTTAATTTCAGCAAATTATAGGGGTACAAATATTTAGGTTATATATAGTGCCTTTGTCCCACCCAAGTCAGAGCTTCAAGCGTGTCCATCCTCCAGATGGTGCACACCACACCCATTAGGTGTGAATATACCCATCCTCTCCTCCTCCCCACCTGCCCGACACCCGATGAATGTTACTACTATGTATGCACTTAAGTGTTGATCAATTAACACCAATTTGATGGTGAGTACATGTGGTGCTTGTTTATTGTGATACTTCACTTAGTAGAATGGGCTCCAGCTTTATCCAGGATAATGCAAGAGGGGCTAGATCACAGTTGTTTTTTGTGGCTGAGTAGAACACCATAGTATACATATACCACATTTTATTAATCCATTCATGTATTGATGGGCACTTGGGTTGTTGTCATGTCTTTGCAATTTTGAAGTGTGTTGTTGTAAACATTCTAGTGCAGATGTCTTTTTTGTAGAATGCCTTTTTTTCCTTTGGGTAGACACCCAGTAATGGGATTGCTGGATCAAATGGTAGTT
>VBSM01000142.1:128038-149347 GCA_008086735.1 Cheirogaleus medius
TTTTTTTTTTTTTTTTTTGCTTATTTTCCTGAGTTCTATATAGACTTTAGTTATCAACCCTTTATCAGATGTGTAGCATGTGACTATTTCCTCCCATTCTGTAGGTTATCTGTTTGTTCTTTTGATAATTTCCTTGGCTATACAGAAGCTTTTTAATTTTATCAAGTCCCATTTATTTATTTTTGTTGATGCTGTGATTGCTTTTGGGGTCTTCTTCATGAATTCTTTGTATAGGCCAGTCTATAAGAGTATTTCCAATACTTTCTTCTAGAATTCTTATAGTTTCATGCGTTAGGTGTAAGTCTGTTATCCATTGTGAGTTGATTTTTGTGCAATGTGAGAGGAGTGGATCCTGTTTCAGAATAGAAGCAGTGATAGAGGGCAACCTTGTCTGGTTCCAGTTCTAAGCAGTAATGCTTTCAATTTTTCCCCAATCAGAATGGTGTTGGCTGTGGGTTTGTCATATATGGCTTTTATTATTTTTAGGAAAATCCCATCTATGCCTATTTTGTTAAGCGTTCTTATAGTAAAGAGTGCTGAATTTTGTTAAATGCTTTTTCTGCATCTATTAAGAGGAACATGTGGTCTTTGTTTTTGCTTCCATTTATGTGGTGAATTAAATTTATAGATTTGTGTATGTTGAACCATCCCTGCATCTCTGTGATGCCGCCCACTTGGTTGTGATGGATTATTTTTTTTTTATAAGCACCTGAATTCAGTCTGCTAGGATTTTGTTGAGAATTTTTGCATCTATATTCATAAGGTATATTGGTCTGTAGTTTTCTTTTTTTGTTGTGTCCTTTCCTGGTTTTGGTATCAGGGTGATGTTGGCTTCAGAAAACATATTGGAGAGGACTCCTTCCTTCTCGAGGTTGTAGAATAATTTCTGCAGGATAGGCATGATTTCTTCTTTGTAGGTCTGGTAAAATTCAGGTGTGAAACCATCTGGTCTGGGACTTTTCTTTTTAGGAAGATTTTTTATTCCTGCTTCAATTTTGGTACTTGATATTGGTCTATTCAGGAATTCCATTTCTTCGTGATTCAGCCTAAGAAGTCTGTGTGTTTCTAAGAATTTGTCCATTTTCTCCACGTTTTCAAGTTTATGTTCATAGCAGTTTTTGTAGTATTCATAGATGATATTTTGTATTTCCATGGTATCAGTTGTAATTTCTCCTTTTTCATTCCTGATTTAGCTTATTTGAGTGCTTTCTTTTCTGCTTCTCATTAATCTAGGAAGAAGCATGTCAATTTTTTTTTACCTTTTCAAAGAATCACCTTTTTAATTAATCTTCCATATAATTTCTTTATTATGGATTTCATTTAGTTCTGCTCTGATCTTTGTTATTTCTTTTCTTCTGCTGGGTTTGGGGTTGGTTTGCTCATTCTTTTCCAGTTCTTTGACATAATTCATTAGATTGTTGATTTGTGATCTTTCTGTCTTTTGGATGTAGGCACTTATGCATGTAAATTTTCCTCTCAGGACTGCTTTAGTTATGTCCCACAGCTTTTGTGTCTCCTTTCTCATTTAGTTCAATGAATATTTTGATTTCCGTCTTAATTTCCTCCTTAACACAATGATCGTTCAGCAGAAGGTTGTTTAGTTTCCATGACTTTGTGTGGAGATGAGAGTTTCTGTTGGAGTTGATTTCTAATTGTATTCCATTGTTGTCTGAGAAGATGCATGGTATAATTTCTATTTTTTTAAAATGTGTTGAGACATGTTTTGTGTCCTAGGATATGGTCAATCTTAGTGAATGTCCCATGAGCTGTTAAGAAGAATGTATATTCAGTGGTTTGGGGGTAGAATGTTCTGTAAATGTCAGTCAGGCCCATTTGTTCTACAGTTCTGTTTAAGTCCATTGTTTCTTTGTTTATTTTCTCTTTGAGGGATCTGTCCTATTCTGTCACAGGGATGTTAAAGTCCCCAGCTATGACAGTGCTGCTGTTTATCATTTTGTGTAGATCAAGTAGGATTTGCTTTATAAATCTGGGTGCACCTGACTTTGGTGCATAAATATTTAGAATTGTTAAATCTTCTTGTTGAATTGTACCCTTCATCATTATATAGTGACCATCTTTGTCTTACATTACTTGTGTTGATTTGAAGACTAAGTTATGTGAAATCAGAAGTGCTACACCTGCTTTCTTTTGGTTTCCATTTGCATGGAATATTGTTTTCCATACCTTCACCTTGAGTCTGAATGAGTCCTTTTGGCTAGATGTGTTTCCTGAAGATAGCAGATATTTGGCTTGTGTATATTTGTCCCTTTGGCCAGCCTATGTCTCTTTAGTGGGAAGTTCAAGCCATTCACATTTATTGAAAGAATTGATAAGTGGGGCAGTTTTCTGTTCATCCTATTAAGTTGAACTTTGTTGCTCTATTTTCTCCCTTGAGCCATTATGGTATCTGGCCTTATACCTTTAGCTTTTGGAAGATTTTACACTGGTGAGGGTCTATTGTGCTGATCCGTGTGTAACGCTATTCTGAGTATTTCTTGGAGGGAAGGTCTTGTCTTGATGAATTCCTTCAGTCTTTACTTTTCTGAGAAGGTCTTTATTTCTCCTTCATATAAGAAACTTAGTTTTGCAGAATGCAAAATTCTAGGCTGAGCATTATTCTGTTTGAGAAGACTGGCAATGGGGCCCCAGTCTCTTCTTGCTTGTAGTTGAGAAGTCTATAGTTAGTCTGATGGATTTTCCTTTGTAGGTTATCTGCTGCTTTTACCTTACAGCTCATAGGAGAACCTCTTTCTTACTTTGGCCAGTCTGATGACTATGTGTTCTGGTGTCTTCTTATTTGCAATGAATCTCCCAGGAGTCCTTTGGGCTTCTCACACCTGGATATCTAGATTTCTAGCAAGGCCAGGAAAATTTTCCTCCATTATATCCTCAAATATTTTATCCAACCCTTGCGTATTTTCTTCCTCACCCTCAGGTATGTCTATGATTCTCACGTTAGGCCTCTTCACATAATCCCACATTTCTTGTAGGCTTTGCTCTTTTCTCTTATTTTTCTGCTCCATCTCTGTGAACTTTGTTGATTTGTTTAATTGAAAGGTGTTATCTTCAGTCCTTGTGATTCTTTCTTCTGTTTGATCTACCCTGTACTTGAGGCTTTCCACTGTGTTTTGTAATTCCTTGAATAAATTTTTCACTTCCAGAAATTCCATTTGATTTTTCTTTAATCTTTCAATTTTTTAGTGAATTTTTTTCCATATCCTCAAATGTGTGTGTGTGTGTGTGTGTGTGGTTTCTTTGTGTTGGGTATCCATTTTCTCTTGCATATCATTGAGTTTTCTTACAATTCGTGTTCAAAATTCTTCTGTCATTTCAGTGTTCTGAATTTGGTTGGTATCCATTGCTAGAATGCTGATGTTCTCCTTTGGGGGTGTTCTTTCAGTTTGATTCTTCATACTTCCAGAGTTCTTTCGCTCATTCCTTCACATCTAGAGCAACTATTGCTTCTTACCTTTGGATTTTTGTTTTGATAATGACATGCCCAGTTTAGGATATGACCCAGTAGGTGGTGCTTGTGGGTGAGATTCAACCACATCCTGTATGATGAGTTAGTAAATGCAGGAAAAGGACATGCAAATTGACCTCCCTTTCAGTAGGTGGCACTTGCCAGGAGGAGCAAGCTGCGATATTATTTTGGGTCCTGTCACCAGCTCTCATTCCTCTGGAGAGGCACTCTAGTGCCTTACATGGTGGGTGGGGCCCTGGGGCTTCCAGGTGTCTCCTTATTCTCCACCTCAGCAGGGGCATGTGGGGGAGTGAGGCTGGGCAAGGCTGGGTTGGGTGAGCTGCCCTCAAGCTCCAGAAATGCTTTTAGCAGAGGTCAAAGGTCTGTTCCCTTAAAAAAAAAAAAAAAAAAGGTCTCTTCCCTACCTCTGGGCAAAGTTGCCAGGGAGGGGCTGAAGTGACCCCACTCAACCAGAAAGTATGTGTGTGGAGGTGGGACCTTCTGAGACCCACAGTCTGGCAATCTCGAGCAGGCTTCACACCTTTCCACCTTCTCCTATTCTGCAGTTTTTCCCAGGCCTCTGCCGGCAGGCAGGACCTCAAGCCAGCTGAGCTTCCCCTGATTGTGATGTGAGCTGGCAGGTTCCCTGCCCAGGATCACAGCCTGAGCTGGGATCTGGCCCTCCCATGGGAGGAGAGGTGCCCCTCAAGCACGCTGCATCTAGGACCCGCTGTGATCTGCTCCTGAAGGCACACACATCTCAGTAGACTAGTTCACAAATATCCCTTCTGTGTGCCTCGGCAATGTGATGGAGACCTGGGTGTATGGGATCTGGCCTGCAGACCTGTCCCCTGGGTCTCAAAGATCAATCCTTGACCATGCCAGGGAAAATAATGCTGGTCCCGAGTCACCCACAAGGTGCCCAAGCTGAGTCAATGTCTCTCCGCCTCAGAGTGTGCCCTGCTCTGCTGGAGTCACCAGGCAGGTAGCATCAGGGAGGACCAATGGGCAGGGAGCTCACAGTCCGAGCACCCCAGTCCTCTGCAGGGCCCCAAAAGGAAAGGTCCCATTCCTTGTGGATGCCTCCAAGTGGTGGCTAAATTTCTCTCTCAGCAGCCACAGGTAAGGGAGGAGAAGGGGAGAATGAAGCAATATGGTGCCTGTGAAATCGGCTTAGGTGTGTGGGCAGGAGGTGCCCCTAGGGTACTGGGAGCCCACTGCCCTGTCTGCAAGAGGCTCTCCACTCACTAGTGGCAGCAGTCTCTGGGCCGGTGTCAGCAGGTTTCTCCAGCAGCTCAGGAGCCCACCAGCAGTTCAAGATGCAAGTGGGGGGAGATTTTAACTGCTTCACCTATCCCTGTCATTGGATTCCTAGCCTCTTGGGGCTTAGACCATGCCAGTGCCTTTCTCTTTCCAGTTCTGCTCTGTAAACTCATCCCACGGAGTCTCCTATAGGTTCAGGCACCTTTCCTTCTTACCCTCATCTGATTTATGTTTGTCTGCCAGTTTATTTTTTTCACTTTCATCTAAAATCTTTCCTTCTTACAGCGACACTCTGGAGGTGTTTCTCATCCACCATGTTGCCTCTCCCCTGAGAAATACCAGGAGCAAACTATCTCAGTGAATTTCTTGCTTTGCACAGAAGTTTTAAAGCATTATATGCTCTCATTTTTAGTGAAATATTTAAGTATAAAAATAGAAAAATATAATAAAAATATGTACACCCATATCCAGCCTTTACCAAATCTCTACACTTTGCCTTATTTATTTCAGACCTGTCTTTTGTTTTTTATTAAGATATAATCATTATAAATATGGTTGAAGCCTCATGTGTACTCTTTTCCAAACTCATTCCCCTCCTTCTTTTCCTAGAGGTACAAACTATAAAGACAAAAGCAGAAATTAATGAAAATCTTACACTCATAAGTATCGATAGCAGATTGCAGGTTACATATCTATGCCCTCACTATAAGGGAAGTTGGAAAACTGAGTTCCTGACTTCTACCTTGGGAGAATGAAATTAATAATGTTAGAAATTCTCCAAACATAGGATATGTTTGCATTAAGGATAACTATTTACAAGCTGCTTGGGTAAACTGCAAAACCTGATAAATGTCTACTTCCATTCCTGGGATACCCAGCTTGGTCATAAAATCATTTTTAGAGTACATTACTGGATTTTCTTTATTATTATTTTATTTTAGATTTTGGTATATAAGCTTAGTTTGGCATCCAATTTTTTTGGATTATAATGACCTAAGTTTTTATATCACAGGTATGCTAGGTATTCACAAAATGAATTTAATGTGTTCCCTTTTTATCCATTCTCTGGAATTATTTGTATATGACATAGCTTATTTGTAGGTTCTTTGAATGCTTAGAACTTCCACATTTAACTGTGTTATACTCATAGGGTGTTTATATGAGAAGATATTTACTGATTGAATTTTAAAAAATAGATATAAGTATATTCAGCTGTCCCATTTCTTCTTAAGTGTTTAGAAGTCATATTAATCTAGGAAGTTTTCCATTTCATCTATGTTTTTAGACTGCTGGCATAAAGTCATTTACAATATTCACTTTATGATTTTTTTCACTTATATCTGATGTTACATTTCATTTTTTATTCCTAAATTGCTTATTTATGCCTTCTCTTTTTAATTGATCAATCTTACCAGAAGCTTGTCTATTTTATTATTATTTTCAAATAATCATCATTTGGTTTTGTAAATCTTGCCTGCTGTTTCTTTGTTGTACATTTTATTAACATCTATTTCTACTTTTAGCCTTTCCTTTCATTTCTTTTGTTTGTTCCTTCTGTTGTTCTCTTTCTAAACTTCCTACAGTAGACACTTAGCTAATTAATTCTCAGTCCTTCCTCTTTTCCAACATAAACATTCAAAACTATAAATTGCCCTTTTAGTATTGGCTCAGCTCTACCCCACAAGTTTTGTTATGTACTATTTCATTCCCAAATATTTTGATTTTTTTGTTTTGATTTCTTCTTTGACTTAAAAAATATTTAAAAGTGTGTTTTTAGTTTGAAAATAAATAAAATTTATTTTGTCTCTATTGATTCCTAAATTGCATTTTGGTTAAAGACTATAAGCTGTATGTTGTGGATTATTTTTATTTATTGTGATTTGATGTTCCATTTTTCTTAATCTTGTCTGCAGGCTTCAATATATGTATATATATGTGTATATTCTCCAACTTAAGGATGAAGAAGTCTGCATATTTCTTTTAAATTAAGCTTTTGTTAATAGAGTTGTTCAAATCTTATATAGTCTTACTAAATTTTGATTATTTATCATTACCTCAGAGGTTTGTTTTAAATTTTCCTTAAGATTGAGGATTTAGCAATTTTTCTTTGTAATTCTGTCAATTTCTGCTTCATATATTTTAAGGTTGAATTGTTAGGTGCATGTCTTTATGTAATGACCTCTTTTATCCTTCAGAATTTTTTTGTCTTAAATTCTATTTTTTGGTATCAAAATAGCTATATCAGCCATAAATTGGTTCATTTTTATTTTATTTATCATTTACCATTCTCATGCTTTTCAGATTTTTGTGTCCTCATGTTTTCAGGTTACACAACTAGATTTTAATTTTTATCCGATCTTCAAGTATCTGTCTTTAATTAATTTAGGCCATTTAAATTTATTGTGATAATTGATAAATTTATGTATCTTTCTACCATATATATCTTTCATGTGCTGTTTGTTTACCATATTATTTTTTTGCTCGTTTTCCCCAATGTATCTATGTATCAATCAGGGATTTTCCCCTCTATTTGTTTAAAAGTTATTCTATTTCTATTTCATTAGTTATTACACTTGAAATTTAATATGTGTCTTTGAATTAACAAAGTCTAAAATTAATTAAAATCTCTACTCTCCTCTTGAAGAGTACATTAATTTAGATCACCCTCATTTTTTCTTAAATTTATTGTTTTCCAGTACTTTTGCTCCAACTTATTTTTTAACAGTTTTGTGAGGTTTAATGTACATAATATAAATTTTACTTATTTTACATGCACATTATAATAAGTTTTGGTGAATTTATAGTTGTGCAACAATTACAAAAATCCAATTTTTGAATACTACATACATCATTCCAAAAAGTTTCCTTATGCTTATTTACCTTCAGTCCTCACTTCCACCCTTTGCCCCAAGTCCCAGGTAACAAATGGCATGCTTCCTTTATAGTTTTGCCTTTCATAGTCAGCTATATAGGTTAATTCACACAATATATAGTTTTATATGCCTGGCCTTCACTTAGCAGCATGTTTTTGAAGTTTAAACAATCTGTTGAATGTAACTGCAGTATGTCTCTTTTTATTATATTTCTGAGTAGTAATCCATTTTATGTATATGCTCCACATTTTGTTTATTCATTCACCACTTGATGGACATTTCCATTGTTTCCAGTTTTGGGTTATTATAAATAATGCTTCTGTCAACATCTGTGTAGACATATTTTTACTTTCTTTGGGAATGGAATTAATGGGATTGGACTGTATGGGAATGTTTAAATTTTTCTTTTTTGTTAGAGAAAATGTCTTGCTATGGTGCCCAAGCTGGACTCAAACTCCCGGACTCAAGCAGTCCTCCCACTTTCATTTCCCAAGTAGCTGGCTTTGTAGGCATGCATCACCATGTCCAGCTAAATTTTTAACAATACTTCCAAATTATTTTCCAAAGTTACTGCATTATTCTATGTTCCTACCAGTAATGTGTGCAGATTCTGGTTTCTTCACATACCCATCAATACTTGATATGGTTAGTTTTGTTATTTTAGCCATTCTAGTGTGTGTGTAGTTATCTCATTTTGGTTTTAACTTGCATTTCATCTGCTTATTTGTATTTTTCATATACCTTGTTTGGTGAAGTATCTATTCAAACCTTTTGCCCAGTTCTTTGTTTTTTATTATTGAGTTATAAAAGTTCTTTATGTATTCCAGATATAAGACTTTTATCAGGTATATATTTTGCAATATTTCCCCCCAGTCTATAGCTTGTCTTTTCATTCCTTTATTAAATCTTTAAAAAGCAAAGATTTTAATTTTGATGAAGTCCAATTTGTCAGTTTTTCTTTATGGATCATGTTTTTGGTGTCATATCTAAGAAATATTTATATAGCCTAAGGTCATAAATACTTTCTCCTGTTTTTCCCCCCTTGGAGTTTTATAGTTTTAGCACATACAATTCAGTCTAAGACCCATTTTGAGTTAATTTTTATGTATGATTTGAAATAAGGGTCTAGGTTCAGTTTTTTGTATATGGATATCCAATTGTTCCAGGATCATTTGTTGAAAAGACTTTCTTTTTCTTATTGAATTGTCTTAGCATCTTTGATGAAAATCAATTGACCATAAATATGTGGGTTGAACTCTGAACACCTCTATTCAGTGCCACTGATCTATTTATGTCTCTTAATGCAGATTCCACACTATCTTGACTACTGTAGCTTTATACTAAGTTTTGAAATAAGGTAGTGTAAGTACTCTAACTTCATTTTTGTGTACGAATATTGTTTTGGCTATTATAGGTATTTTTGTATTTCTATATAATTTTAGACTCAGCTTGTCAATTTCTCCAATAATCTTGTGAGGCTTTTCATAGGGATTGTAGTTAACTTATAGATCAATTGACATCCAAGAATATTGAGTCTCACAATCCTTGAACATGATATATCTCTCCATTTACTTAGGTATTTAACTTATCTGAGTTATTTTGAATAACTGAATATTTATCTGAATATTTTGCAGTTTTCAGTGTACAAGTCTTGCACTTTGTTCATTAAATTTATTCCTAATTATTTTATTATTGCTATGGTATGAATGTACCCACCAAAACTCATTTGGAACCTTAAAGATGGTGCCTGATGGGAAGTGTTGGGGTGTTGGGAGCTCCTCCCTTGTGAGCAGCTTGGTGCCATTTTCACAGTAGTAAATGAGTTCTCACTCTCTTGAGACTAGATTAGTTCCCTTGGGAATGGACTAGTTATCATGAGAGTAAGTTGTTATAAAGCAAGGTCAGGCCTCATATTTGGTCTCTTGGCACATGCCTGCTTCCCCTTTGACCTTCTGCCATGTTGTGAGACAACACTAAAGCCCTCACCAGAAGCTAAGCAGAGCAGATGCTTCTTGAACTTCCCAGCCTGTAGAACTGTGATATAAATACAACTATTTTTTTAGTAAATTATTCAGTCTCAGGTATTCTGTTATAGCAACACAAAATGGACTAAGACGGAAAATTGGTACTAAGACTGGAGTGTTACTATACATATACCCCAAAATGTAGAAGCGGTTTGGGAACTGGGTAATAGGCAGAGGGTGGAAGATTTTAGAGGACCAGGCTAGAAAAAGACTATGTTGGCGTGAACAGAACATTAAGGGTGATTCTGGTGAGGGCTCAGAAGAAGACAAAAGTTCAGAACTCCTTAGAGATTGGTTAAGTGGTCATTACCAGAATGCTGATAGAAATATGGACAATGAAGGCCGTTCTGATGAGGTCTCGTATGAAAATGAGGAACCAAGGTATTGGGAACTGGAGAAAGGCCATCCTTGTTACACCATAGCAAAGAACTTGGCTGCATTATGTCTATACTTTAAGGCTTTGTGGAAGACCAAACTTAAGAGTGATGATGTAGGGTATCTGGCAAAAGAAATTGCTAAGGAAAACATAGAAGGATCTCTGTGGTTACTTTTAACCCTATTCAGTGAAATTCTAAAGCAAAGGGAAGCAGAGCATAAAAATTTGGAAAATTCACAACCTGACCATGTGGTAGAGAATAAAAGAACATTTTCAGGAGAGGAATCCAAGGGTCCCTAAAGTGGAACAACTGGTTACTAAAGCTATTAGCACTGATAGAAAAGAGCCAGTTGCTAATTGTCAAGACAATTTTTTAAAAGGCCCTGAAGGCATTTCAGAAATCTGAGTTTGCCCCTCCCGTTACAGGACCAGAGGCCAAGGAGGACAGAATGGTTTCTGGGGATGGGCCCCAGGCATCTCTGTCCTGAGCTGCCTTAGGATCCTACTCCCCAAACTCGGGTACAGCACTAAATGACAGCCCCAGTCATGGTGCACCTGGCCCCAGGTAAGCTAGGGCTGCTGCTCTAGAAGGTACAAGCTGTAAACCTTGGTGGCACCCAGCCATGAATCAAGCAGCCCCAGGTGCAGCTCATGCCACCACTCCAGAGTGTGCAAGTTATAAGCTTTCATGGCACCCATATCCACGTGGTACTAATTTTGCAGGTGTGTAGAATACAAGAGTGGCAGAGCTATAGAGGCTTCCACCTAGATTTTAAGGATGTATTGAAGAGCCTGGGAGCCCAGGTACAGACTTGTTGCAGGGGCAGAGCCACCACAGAGAACCTTTGCTAACGCAATGCTGAGCAGAAATATGGGATTGAAGCTGCCACAGAAAATCCCCACCAGGGCAATGCCTAGTGGATCCATAGGAGAAGGACCACCACCAGGACAAAAGAACTGTAGAGCCATTGGCAGCATGCAAGATCAGCCTGGAAAATTTGTAGGCATTTGACTCCAACTTGTGAAAGCAGCCATGTGGACTACACCTATCAAAGCCATACAGGCAGGGTGGGCTGAGGCTTTAGGGGCACAAATCCCCACACTGTGCCAAGAAGGTAGCACATGGAGTGGATGATTATTGTGGAGCTTTAGGATTTATTGTCTGCCCTGCTGAGTTTTGGACTTGCTTGGGGTCTGTCATCCCTTTCTTCTTTTTGCCTATTTCTCCCTTTTGGAATGGAATTTCTGACATATGCTTGTTCTACCTATGCTTGTTGTATCTTGGAAGTAAATAACTTATTTTTTATGTAACAGGCTCATAGCTAGAAGGAACTTGCCTTGAATTTCAGATGAGACTTTAGACTTTGACTTTTGAATTGGTGCTGGAACGAGTTAAGTCTTTTTGGATTATTGAGATAAATTGATTGTATTTTACAATGTGAGAAGGACATGAGCTTTGGTGGGCAGGGGTGGAATGCTATTATTTGGGTCTTTCTGCCAGAACTCATGTTGGAATGTTAAGAGGTAGAGCCTAATGGGAGGCATTGGGGACTTGAGGGCTCCACCCTTGTGGGTAGCTTGGTGCTGATCTCAGTAGTGAGTTCTTTCTCTCATGAGACTAGATTGGTTCTTGGAGGAATGTATTAGTTACCATGATGATGGATTGTTATAAAGCAGGGTTGCAGCTCATATTCGGCCTCTTGGCACACTCCCACTTTCCCTTTGACCTTCTGCCATGTTGCGATGCAGTACCAAAGCCCTTACCAGAAACCCAGTAGATGCCAGCATCATGCTTCTTGAACTTCTCAGCCTGCAGAACTATAAGCTAAATAAATCTCTTTATTAATTACCCAATCTCAGGTATTCTGTTACAACACAAAACAGACTAAAATAATTATTTTTTGATGCTACCTTGAATGGAATTGTTTTCTTAAATACATTTTTATATTGTTTATTGCTAGTATATATATGACTAACTGTGTGTGTGTGTGTGTGTATGGGTGTGTGTTGGTATGTATGTATTCCTTATAATTTTCTATATACAAGACTATTAATAAAAAGAGTTGTACTTCTTCATTTTCTACTTTTTAAAATTTGCCTTTTTGCACAGATGAAGGCCTCTGGTGTGCAATGTTGAATAGAAGTGGTAAAAACAGACATCTTTGCATTTTTTCTAGTCTAGAGGGTAATATGTTCAGTTTTTTTTACCACTAAGTATGTTTACTATAGGCTTTTGGTAGATGTCCTTTATCACTTGAGGAAAGTCTTTTCTAATTATGGGTTGGTGAGAGAATTTTTTTGTATATGGGTGTTGGATTCTGTCAAGTGCTTTTGTGCATCTATTGAGATGATCATATAGTTTCGTCCTTTATTCTATTAATATAGTTTATTACATTGTTTGATTTGGGGATGTTAAATCAATCTTACATTTCTGGGATAAACCTCATTTGATTATGGTGTATAGCCTTTTGCCATGTTGCTCAATTCGATTTGTTAATATTTGGTTAAGAATTTTTAGTCTAGGTTTACAAGGGATATTGGTATGTAGTTTTATTTTCTTCTAATGTCTTTGTTTGGTTTAGATATTATTAATAGTTTCCCTCCTCCTCTATTTGTTGAAAAAATTTATGTAACATTGGTATTACTCTCTCCTCAAAAGTTTGGTAGGACTCACCAGTGAAGTATGTTTTCCTGGTATGGGAAGAGCTTTGATTGCTGATGTAATTTTTTGTTACTTGGTATTATTTGGATTTTTCCTTTCTTCTTGAGTCAGTTTGGTTACTTGTGTCTTTCTGAGAATTTTTCTATTTTATCTAAGTTGTCCAATTTTTTGCCTTAAAGTTGTTTGTAATATTTCCTTAGCATCTTTAAGGGTAGAGTCTATGGTGATGTTTTCTCTTTCATTTCTGATTTTGGTAATTTGTGTTTTCCCTCTTTTTTCTTGGTCAATCCAGCTAAAGATTTATTCATTTTCTTAACCTTCTCAAATAAGAAATTTTGGGATTCACTGATTTCTCTAATGTTTTCCTTTTTTGTATTTAATTGTTTTTCACTCCAGTCTTTTTTATTTCTTACATTCTACTTACTTTTGGTTTGGTTTACCCATCTTTTTCTAGCTTCTTAAGGTGGAAGTTTTGATTGTCAATTTTAGATTTTTTTCTTTCTAATACAATTTTACAGCTATACGTTTCCCTCCACACACTGTTTTAATTGCATCCCATTAATAATGGTATGTTGTATTTTCCTTTTTATTCACTTTAAGATATGTTATAATTAGGCTTGTGTTTTCTTCTTTGAACCATGATAACCATTTCCATGATATATCTTTTTCATCTTTTTACATTCAACTTGTTTATTTTATCTAAAGTGTGTTTCTTGTAAATACCATGTAGTTAGATCTTGCCCTTTTTTTATTCAGTATGACAATCTTTGACTTTTGATTTTATTCCATTAACACTTAACATAATTATTGATATAATTGGACTTACATCCACAGTTTTGTTATTTGTTTTATATATATGTCATGTCTTTTGTTTTTCTGTTCTTACTTTACTGCTTCTTTTGTGTTAATCAAATATTTTTAGTGTACTATTTCAATTTCTCTGTTGATTTTAGCTATATTTTGAGGGTTTTGTTTTAGTGGTTTCTCTGAGGATTATAATATTCATCTTCAACTTTCCACAGTCTACTTCAGTTTAATATTGATTTAATTGATTTAATTCTAGCATTAATAGTAACTTTGAGCCAATATACTTCTATATGCTATAAACTCAATAGTCTTGTTATAGTTATTGACCATAAAAATCTATGCTTTTTAAAATTGAGATAAAATGAGAAAATATATATGTATACAATGTTTAATACTTACTACATTTATTTACCACTTAAGTGCCATTTATTCCTTCTTACTGGTTCAAGTGACCATCTGGTGTCATTTCCTTTCATCTTAAAGCATTTTCTTTAGTGTCTCTTTAGCAAGAATAAATTTTCTTTCTTTTTATTTATCTGGAAATGTCTTTATTTCAGCTTCATTTTTGAAGGATAGTTTTACTAAATATAGAATTCTTGATTGACAGTTTTTTCCCTGAACTTCTGAAATGTCACTTCACTGCCTCCTGGCCTCCATTTTTTTTCTGATGAGAATGCTGCTGCCATTCCTTCCTCCCCTCCCTCCCTTCCTTCTCCTCTCCTCTTCTAAAAAAAAAAAAAAAAAGAGAGAGAGAGAATGCTGCTGTTGGTTATGTTATTCTTCCCCTGTATGTGATAATTCATCTCTTGCTACTTCCCTGATTTTCCCATTTGGTTTTCAGCAATTTGACAATGTTGTCTCTAAGTGTGGATTTCTTTGTGTTTTATCCTACCTGGGATTTGTTGAATTTCTTATATCTGTAGGCTAATGTTTTTCATTAAATTTTGGAAGTTTTCAGACATGTATTTTCAATTTTTTTTTTTACTTAGCCCCTTTATTTCTGTCTTCTCCTCCTTATATATATGTTAGTACTCTTAATGGTATCTCATGAGTTTCTGAGGATCTGTTCATTTTTCTTCATTTTTTTTGTTGTTGTTATTCAGATTGATTAACTTCATTAATCCATCTACAATTTCACTGGTACTTACTTTCACATGCTCAAACATGGTATTGAACCTCCCTAGTGATTTTTAAACTTTCAATCCCAGATTATTTATGGATTTATTTATTTTGAGGCAGAGTCTTGCTCTGTCACTCTGGCTAGGGTACAGTAGCGTCTTCAGTAGAGCTCACTGAAACCTCAATCAATCTCCTTGGGCTCAAGTGATCCTCCTGCCTAAGCCTCCTGAGTAGCTGTGACTACAGGTGTGCATCACCATGCCCATTTTTTAATTTTTTCTATTTTTAGTAGAGATGGGGTCTCTCTCTTGCTCAGGCTGGTTTCAAACTCCTGACCTCAAGCAATCCTCCCGCCTTGGCCTCCCAGAGTGCCAGGATTACAGGCCTGAGCGACTGTGCCCAGCTAGATTTCTATTTTTAAAAACATTCTATCTCTTTATTTACATTCTCTATTAGATGGCACATTGCTGTCATATTTTTCTTTATTTGAACATATTTATAGTACATATTTTGAAAACCTTGTTTCTAAATGTAATATCAGGATTTTGTCAGTTTCTATTGACTACTCTTTTTTTCCAGAGCGTGAGGCATATTTTCCTGTTTCCTTGCATGTCTAGTAATTTTTGGTTGAAAACTAAACATTTTAACTACACATTATAGCAACTCTAGATTTGGTTTTATTTTTTGAGCTTTTTGTTGTTGTTATCATTGTTTTGGTAATTTGCCTATACTTAAACTGTGGAATCTTTCTGCCCTATGGTTTTCAGCAGATGATATTTTTTATAAGGTTTTGTTGTTGTTGTTACTTTAGCATATCTAAAAAGGTTTCCCTTTTTTCTGTTGCATAGCTTAGTAGTCACCCAGTGATTTGGGGGAGACATTATATTCAAGCTGGTAAGGCTTCCACTCTCTGCCAAGTGATCTTGTGGGTGGATTGGTGAATGCATTCAAAGTTGCAACTAATACTCAAGTCTCATTTCATTTTACTTTTTGCCATGCTCTCTTAAGTCTTTTCTGCGTTTGCATACTTTCCCAATCAGCCATAGATGTGTAGAGAATTTATTTCAAACTTTCTATGACTCTCTGTTTTCCAGGATCTCCCATTGAAATTTTTGTCTGGTCTGCCACTTGCCCCAACTGAGACTGCAACCTCAGACTAGCAAAACTGTAAGATTTCTCTGTCCGTTTCCAAACCAATCTGCTACATTTAACCAGCAAAACCATGAGTTTTCTCCCTCCACTCCATACCAAATCTACCTCCAGCCCCTTAAAAGGAAGGCTGCTGGTTTTTCCCAGCTGACCTTCAGGAATGGGAGAAACCCCAGCCAGAAGGGCCTCAGACTCCCACTGATCCTACCCAAAACCCTAACACTTTTTCCAAGAATAAATGCTTCTAAATTTGATAACTACCTTTGGTCAGTTTTCATGGTCCTGATGTGGTTGTTTTGGATAGTATTTCCTCAGTAAAAATGGCATATGTTCTTAGATGTCTTTGACAATATCTTCAATTTGTCCTTTACTTGAATGACAGTTTAATTGGCTACAATATTCAACATTAAATATTTTATCTCTGTACTTTGAAGACTTTATTTCATTATCTTCTGCTTCTGTTGTTGCCATTGAGAATTGAGAATCTGCTCTGATGTTTATTGCTTTATGGCTAATCTATCATTCTCTCTCTGGACTCTTTAAGATCTTATTTTGTCTTTGGTAGCCTGTAGTTCCTCCACATTTTATCTAAGAATATGTATTTTTATTTAATCCTGATTAGAACTCATTTGGCTTCCTGTGTTTAAATCGATACAGACTTGATTATAGTTTTAATCAATTCTATAAATTTTAAAGCCAATTATCTTCTCAAATATTATCTCTTCACTCTTTCAATTCTGTTCCAGAACTACTATTAGGTCTATTTTATGCCTTTTCCAAAATCTAAATCTCTCATTTTTCATCTAATTTTTCTTTTTATGTTACACTCTAAATAATTTTCTCATATCTACCGGTTTGTCATGTTTCTCTCTTCAGCCATGTCTAGCCTATTATTTAAGGTTCTTTGTGATTTTTTTAATTTTAGCAATTTTTTTAGTTACCTACTAGATGTTCTATTTAATTCTTTTACAAAATATTCAAGTAATTTTTTTAGGTCTCAATTTTTTAAATTTGTATTTAGTCTCAGAAAATACATATTTTATGGTGTCGATATAGTGATTTTATTAGCTGAGGTTTTATATATCTAATCCCATTCTTTGTTGTATCTATTAAATTTTGCCCAAGGAGGATTACTTCTTATTTTCTTTTAAGTTAAATTCACTGGGATTTTACCCTTGAGGCTTTATGCAGTCTAGAATCAGAAGTGTCTATTAGCAATGACTTGAATTAGCACCTATTAAGTGCCATAGGGATAGTTCCTTGCAGGGAGACTTTTAATGCTAGGTTTAGGACTTTGAGATTCCCAACCCATGCAAATCATGTAAATTTGAGCCCTAAACATAAATTAGATGAGGACTATTTTATTTGTGAATTCTCAAAAGAGATTGTGCCACTCAGAGACCAGATAAGACAAACTGCCTTGTCTTCTCAATTTTGTCAGTAGAATATTTTCTGGTCCATTCTTTTAGTAAGTGTTAAGCCCTTCAAGTCTTCTTTGCAAGGTGGCAATAATGCAAGGGGGAGTAGGCAAGAAACTTAATTCTAATTTTCTGTCTTCAGTGAGTCAAAAAGGGGTCATAGCTAAAAAATACACTTAAGCTCTTTAAAGAACATGAAAAGCGTTAGAAATTATGATTCATGGTAAATGAAGGTAGCCATTTAATTGACCCATGGAAATTTATCGTGTAGCTATCTGTCCTTTACAGAAACCTATGGATTCCCCTTGAATAGGGCCTTAGCATCTGGTTGCCAGAAACAAGATGTCTACTAACTTACTCTCTCTGTCCACCTCTACTTCTTACACATAACCTAAGATACTTTACACTCATTCCCACAGAGTCCAGGTTCATTTTTTTTCCAGCCCTTACTGCCTCTGATACATTTATACCAAATATCAACTGAGTTATCCTTTAAATTCAAATATTTAGTCTGTTCCTGTTAAAAGAATTGGCACCCTGCCACTGTAATCGTCAATAAAGTTGAGAATTCTTATCATAGCTAATCATCCTCTTATTCCTGATGGAAAGACTATTTTAAAAATATAAAATAAAGTTAACCTCATCATATTGCCATGACATTTTTAAAATGTCAAATATTATAAGAGATGTTTAGCACTTTAAATAATTCACGTGTTCACATGGTTTTAAAATATTTTTTAAAATAAATATACTTTGTTTAAAACATATCCCATAAATTGACAGGATCTTTGGAATATATGTTAAGCAGATATCTCTTCCATCATACTGGTAAAGCAATATTAGTCTGAACCATGTGTCATTATACAGAACTAGCTAGTAATATATTGGATAAAATAAAATTCATCTTTTGTTTGTTATACATCTATGTCTATATAGATTTATAGATGTATGCTTTTTTTATATTTCAGGAGTTACACTCTCTATGATATGGTGTATAATGTGGTCATTCTCAGACTCTGAAGCTCTCCCTGGTGGAAATTTATTTGGACTGTTAATTATTTTTTATAGTGCTTTTCTTGGGGGGAAACTTTTGGAAATCATTAGAATACCTTCAGTGCCTCCACTTCCACCTCTTCTTGGTAAGTATATAACTAGCTCTCCTTTCATTGTTATTGGTTATATGTAACTTTTGAACATTTTCTATTTGGACTATATATAATTTCAGAAATATTTCAATGTAATATGATCTATATTGCTTCTTTATATATATATTTACAGTATATATGTGTGTATATGTAGCTCCTTTATAGACGTATTTATTCTCTCCCTCTCTATAACACACACGGGTGTTTTGAAAAAACACACACAGGTTTTTTCAAAAATCTATTTTTAAAATAATTTTAATATGCTTACTGTATGATTATTGTTGCTTTATCACTTAATGGAATTTTTTACTTAATTTTAAATGTATTATAGAAAAAGAAAAATTTAGAAAAGACTGAATTTTTCTGTAGACAACCTAACTTGAATACAATTACGAGATTCAAATATTATAGTGACTAGGGCACTAAAAGGTCCTATGGTTTTTGAGTAAGCTGTTTGGGCATCTCCACTATGTATATCCATGTATGCATCATCTGCCTCACTGGTATTATACCTATTGCTTCATCACCATTGTTCTATAACTCTCCAGCTAGACAGGGGAAAATTAATGGAAGAATTTCTATCAGAGGTATCTCATATCTTCTAAGTACGGCAGGTCCTCAAATAATGTTGTTTCATTCAAGGTTGTTTCCTGATGAGAAAAAAAACCCCAATAGTGGTGAGGGCCACTGTCTGTGTGGAGTTTGCCCATTCTCCCCATGTCTGCATGGGTTTCCTCCTACATCCCAAAGATGTGCATATGAGGTGAATTGGCATGTCTAAATGGTCCCCGTCTGAGTGTGGTTGTGAGTGAGTGTGCCCTGTGGTAGAATGGCCTCCTGCCCAGGGTGGGTTCCCACTTTGCACTCTGAACTGCCGGGATAGGGTTCAGTAACCTGCAACCCTGAACTAGAATAAGCGGGTTGGAAAATGAATGAATGAATGAATACAAGTTATTGTAAAATAAAAATTTGTAAAGAATATGATAAACATACAAATATACAACAATGCACAATGAGGTAGGAAAGCACTCAGTGAGCCTGCCATTTTGTGATTGTTTTTGAACTGCATGGTGGGATAAGGTGCTCCTGACGATTTTACCTTTGCAAACATTTATTCCTTTATTTAAACCACCACCACTATGACTGCTGTCATTTATTGATTCACCAAAAATTGGGTAAATAATTATCTTACTTACTTTTATTAATTGTCTTAAATGTATGTATAGCTCATGTTTATTTTAATAGGTAATAGTATCAGTGTTTGGGACTTTATTTGGAATTCTGGTGATGTTTTTGTGCTCATAAATATGCTGTAGGAACTTAACTCTTGTTGACATCAATAAAGCTATGAAAAAATTGGTTTTGTTATACAATATTTTGCTTAAAAGTTGTAGTTTGCAAGAACCTACTGATGATGTTAAATGAGGACTTACTGTATTCAACACATCTAAACATTCAGTATACTGTCAATGGAGATAATCTCTACATCTTATCTCTAACACTCCTTCTGGGTTCTTAATATTCTTGCAGCACCATATAAATATTCATTGAATCTTTTCCCTCCTCTCCAAAGCATTTGCTTTTGCTGTAAATTAGACTGTTTGTTTCCAACTTTTACATGGACTATGGCAGAGTCTTCTAACTGGTCTCTGTCTCCAATTTTATCCCTGTCTAATTCACTAAGACCCTCACATAGAAAATGCAAGACTCATTATTTCACTTGCTGCCTAAAAGCTTCCCATGGTGCCTTAATCTGCCAAAGGGAATGGGGAACTTTCCATGATCTGGCCCCTCCAGCTCATTCTCCACACTCCTATCCTTGCCCCTTATGTTCTAGCAACACTAAATTATATGTCGTACCCCACTGGGATATGTTTTTTCTTATGGCTATTCTTTTATTCATGCTATATTCTCTACTTGTATGTAACCTGCCCTTCACCAAAGTAACAAGAGACATAGTGTGTTGAAAGAGTGAAAAGTACATGTTGTTTTCTCTCTTGGAAAAATGAACTGAATCAGATAACATTATTTTCTTCCTTTTAAGGGATGTTACTGGCTGGTTTTATTATTAGGAATGTTCCATTCATCAGTGACCACGTCCGAGTTCATACCAAATGGTCTTCAACTTTAAGAAACACTGCCCTTACCGTTATCCTAATACGAGCTGGGCTTGGACTCGATCCACAGGTAGATTTCCAGTTATCACGTGAGTGAAGTTATTTCAGATATTCAAAGGCTGATGGAAAAGCAAAAGAGGCAAAAATTTTGTTACAGCTTTTCCAAGTGAAGTCTTTAAGCAAAATTAAGATAAAGAACAAAGGCTTTGCAGAAATATTCTTACCTTAATTTCTATTTCTAGTCATAATATGAAAAGAACTCACTGTGCTGTCAAGTCTTCATTAGATATCATCTTTAATTACTTGCAAAGAGATAAATGTTCCTTATGCATCACTCATATTATTTGGGAGGCGCTTCTATGGAGAACTTTTAACTTTTTAGTTACCAAAGGATAAGGTCAGCCTATAAAGGCTTGTCTTTGTCTTCTAGGAATATTAAGAATTTCAATAATTTTTTTCATGACTTTTGCTCCAGAGAAGAATATTACTGATTATCTTTGCATTATTATAAAATTTAACCTTTTAAAATATTTCTTAAAATATTATAATCCAGGGATCATAAGTCTACTTGGGTTTTAAGAAAATGACTATTTATGAATATAATAGCTACTCAAATAAATGTAGCAAATGTATGGGTTTAATGGAAATATCTCAAGAGCATAAATAATTATAGTCAGTGATAATTTATTATATTTTCTAGTAGAAAATCTGAATCAATGAGAAAATTAAAAAGTTTCCCCCTTTTAAATTATATAGTTTTTAAGTGATTTTTTGGCATGTTGGTGCTTTCTATTTATAATTATTAAGTTAAATAGTTCATCTCTAAAAAACTAACTGATGGAAAAGAATCCTTATTCAATAAATGGTGCTGGGGAAACTGGATAGCCACATGT
>VBSM01000142.1:161169-176389 GCA_008086735.1 Cheirogaleus medius
AAAAAAAAAAAAAAGTAAATGCAGAAGACATGAGGCAGAGTTCTCGATGAGACATGCAGCACACGGTGTTCTGGACAGGAGTTCCCCCATTCTCATGGGGTCATCAACCACCCCAGAAATTTTCTCATTTGCTTTTGTAACTTAAGTGCCCACACTCGTTGGTTTTTTCTTTTGGGCAGATACCTCTATTCCTTTTCTACTTACTCAAGAGGCAGGAATTATGCGGAAGGTAGATTTGTCTGGCCATTCTTATGGTGATACTCCAAATAATCAACCATTTGTTTTCCCCAGAAGTCTCTCCTGCTCCTAGCATCTGTCATTTCTCAGCTTGGAGCACCTTTAGAAGTATACCATATCTTTTGTAGCAATCTCTATTTAACACGCATTTTGGCTTCTGGTTTTCTTTTTAAATCCTACACTGTCTCTTATCTTCCTGGGATACATTTAATATTTTGTCCACTGAGGGATCCCCTTTTGTTTTTTAGTTAGGCTATGGATTTTCCTATTACTTTTACATCTTCATTTCAAAGGATTTAGGGATGGAGAGAGAGGAGCAATCTGTGCTCAGCCCAACATTTTGAACTACATCTCTATAAAATTTTAGACACCACTAAAGAATGCATGAAAAATTTTATTATCATTAAATGGCATTCACTCAAATTTGAAGTTGTTATAAACATTAATATATTTGTTGTAAAGCTTATAATAAAACACTCTTTGATTAAAATAATGTTTTAAAATTGGTTTTCAAAGTCTGTCTTTCAGTTTTGTACTAGGTGCTGTCTCTCCTGCTGTTGTTGTCCCTTCCATGCTGAGTTTGCAAGAAAGAGGATATGGTATTGAAAAAGGCATCCCAACCTTGCTGATAGCTGCCAGCAGTTTAGATGACATCGTGGCTATCACTGGATTCAATACATGCATGAGCATAGTCTTCTCAGAAGGTAAACAAGAAAATACAACCACCACCATATCATTCGTGACCTTTTTTGTTAGTTCTTTGAACAAAGTTTCTGGATTTACTTCTTCATTTATTAATCAACACTTTTCAATTTAACATCGGTTTATTCTTCATATAAAGCTCATTCTAGACCAGGGAAGAAATTTCAATGGCGTCAATGGCTTAAGAAACCACTACTTAATACAAATGATTTCATTTTAATTAGCATGTGTTTAAATTAATTAGTGAACCATATTATTACTATTTCACTTCTTTTGTTGCTTTGGAATTTTATCAGTTCTCACTAGAAAATATCAAACAGCAGTATTATTAGTACTACTAATATTTTAATAGGTATTTTTGACATGTACAGTACTTCTTTGACTTTCCTCATAGATAATTGGTTGCTCTATTATAAGACAACTTATATAGAGAGACAGCTGGGAAAGCCATGTGGCTTTTTGGTAGTGGTGGGACAAGATCCTACACCAAGATCTGACTCCCAGGGTGATATCTGGTCTTGAATGTCACTGCACACATTGTGAAAGTAAATATTTCCACACTTAGTAATGCTTTAATTAATGGCAATGTTTCAAATTGAGTCTTCTGTATTATTGAAATACCAAAATATTTTTTAATTTGAAAATTAATATGGATAGCTTCTCTTAAAATCAGAAAATACGAATAAATAAAAGGAAAAAAGGGACAAGATAATAAAATCTGTGATCGTCACATGCAGAAGAAAAAAAATCTTTTCCTTCTGAACTTTTTGATGTAAATTCACCCACACTTATCTCTTTTGTGTGTGTGTGAAGGTATAAAGCATCCTTTTTTTAAAAAAAATGTTTATATATATTATTATTAATAGATTTAGGGGGTACAAATTGAATTCTATTACATGTATATATTATATAGAGATGTAGTCTGGGTTTTGGTGTACCCATCACCTGAGTAGTGTATGTATATTATACCACAAAGGTAATTTTTCATCCCTCACCCCATCCCACCCCCACCCCTGTGAGTCTCCAATGTCCATTACAACACTTGTGTGCCCTTGCGTAGCCACAGTTTAGCTCCTACTTGTAAGTGAGAACATGCAGGTGGCATTTATTTTTCTGTTGGTGAGTTACTTCACTTAGGATAACAGCCTCCAGTTCCACCCAAGTTGCTGCAAAAGACATTCTTTCATTCTTTCTTATCACTGAATAGTACTCCATGGTATATGTATGCCACATTTTCTTAACCCATTCATCAGTTACTGGGCATTTAGGTCAATTACATATCTTTGTGATTTTGAATTGTACTGTGATAAATATATGAGGGCAGGTATTCTTTTGATATGATCTCTTTTCCTATGAGTGGATACTGAGTAGTGAATCTGTAGGATCAAATGATAGATCGACTTTTGATTCTTTCAGAAATCTCTATATTGATCTCCATAAAGGTTATAATAATTTATATTCCCATCAACAGTGTATAAGTGTTCCCTTTTCACTGCATCCACACCAACATCTATTGTTGTTGTTTTTTTTACTTTTTAATGGCCATTCTATTTGGAGAGAGTTGGTAAATCATTGTGGTTTTAATTTGCATTTCTCCGATGATTAGTGATATTGAACATTTTTTCATATATTTTGGCCATTTGTACATCATCTTTTGAAAAATGATTGTTCATGTCATTTACCCACTTTTTAATGGGGTTGGTTGTGTCTTTCTGAGTTGAGTTCCTTGTAGATTCAGGATATTATGCCTTTGTTGAACACATAGTTTGTAAATATTTTCTCTCACTCTGTAGTTTGTCTATTTAATCTTTTGATTATTTCTTTTGCTGTGTAGAAGCTTTTTAGTTTAATTAAATCTCATTTGTTTATTTTTGTTTTTATTGCATTTGCTTTTGCAGTCTTACTTACAAATTCTTTGCCTAGGCCAATGTCCAGAAGAGGTTTTTCCTAGGTTTTCTTCTAGAATTTTTATTGTTTAAGGCCTTAGATTTAAGTCTTTAATCCATCTTGAGTTAATTTTTGTATATGGTTAGAGATAGGGATCAAGTTTCATCCTTCTGCATGTGGCTATCCAATTTTCCCAGCACCATTTATTGAAGAGTGTGAACTTTCCCCAGTGTATGTATTTGTGTGCTTTGTCAAAGATCAATTTATGGGTTCTCTATTCTGTTGCAATAATCAGAGTCTACTTTTATGCTAGGACCAGGCTATTTTGCTTACTGTAGCTTTGAATTATAATTTGAAATCAGGTAATGTGATACGTCCAATTTTGTTCATTTTGCTTAGGATTGCTTTGGCTATTAGGGCTATTTTTGTTGTTGTTGTTGTTCCATCTGAACTTTAGAATTTTTTTTTCTAATTCTGTGAAAAATGACATTAGTATTTTACTAAAAATTGCATTGAATCTGTAGATTACTTTAGGCAGTATTATCATTTTAACAATATTAATTCTTCCAATCCAAGAGCATGGGATGTTTTTCCATTTGTTTTTGTTGTCTATGATTTCTTTCATCAGTGACTTATAATTCTCCTTGTAGAGATATTTAATTTCTTTGGTTAAATTTATTCCTAAGTATTGGGGGGGGGGTTATAGCTATTACAAATGGGATTGAGTTTTTTATTTGACCTCAGCTTGAACATTATTGGTATATAGAAATGCTATCAATTTTTGTACATTGATTTCATAATCTGAGACTTTGCTGAATTCATTTACCAAATCTAGGAGTCTTTTGGAAGAGTCCATTTTCTAGGTATAAGATCATATCATCATCAAATAAAGATAATTTTACTTCCATTTTTTGAATTTGGATGCCCTTTAATTCTCTTGCCTGATTGCTCTGGCTAGGACTTCCAGTATTGTGTTGAATAGAAAGTGGGCATCCTTATCTTGTTCCAGTTCTTAAGGAAAATGCTTTCATCCTTTCTCCATTCAGTATTATATTGGCTGTAGGTTATCATATATGGCTTTTACTATTTTGAGGTATATTCCTTCTATATTGAGTTTTTTGAGGGGTTTTATTATAAAGGGACACTAGATTTTATTGAATGCTTTGTCTCCATCTATTGAGATGATCATATGGTTTTTGTTTTTAATTCTGTTTATGAGGTGAATCACATTTATTGATTTGTATATGTTCAACCATCCTGAGCTGAAGCCCATTTGATTGTGATGAATCATCTTTTTGATGTACTACTGTTGGATTCAGTTTGCTAGTATTTTTGTTAATGATTTTTATGTCTGTGTTCATCAGAGATATTGGTCTATAGTTTTCTTTTATTGTTGCATCCTTTCCTGGCTTTGGTATCAGGGTGATACTGGGTTTGTGGAATGAATTAGGGAGGAGTCCCTCCTTCTCCATCTTTTGGAACACTTTCTTTTTATTTTTTTTTTTAATTTTATTTTTTTTTATTTCAGCATATTATAGGGGTACAAATATTACGGTTATGTATATTGCCCATGCCCCCCTCGAGGCAGAGCCTCAAGCATGACCATCCCCCATACGTTGCACATCTCACTTATTATGTTTGTATATACCCATCCCCTCCTCCCCCCTCCCACCCACCCAACTGGAACACTTTCAGTAGGATTGGCACCAGTTTTTCTTTGTATTATATGTCTGGTAAAATTCAGCTGTGAATTCATCTGGTTCTAAGCTTTTTTTTTTGTTGGGAGATTTTTTTTTATTACTTATTCAATCTGACTACTCATTATTGGTCTATTCAAGAATTCTGTTTCTTCCTGGTTCAATCTCAGGAGGTTGTATGTTTTCAGGAATTTATCCGTTTCCATGTTTAAGACACCTTTCAGCATTTCTTCTACTGGTGACAAATTCTCTCAGCATTTGCTTCTCTGGGAATGACTATTTCTCCTTCAATTATGAAGTTTATTCTGGTAAGATATAAAATTCTTGGTTGGAAATTTTTTTCTTTCAGCACTTTGAAAATGCCATCCCATTCTATTCTGGTCTATAAGGTTTCTGTTGAGAAGTCTGCTGTTAGTCTGTTAGGCTTTCCTTTATATGTGAATAGATGCTTTTCTCTTGCTAATTTTAAAATTGTTTCTTTCACTTCAGCTTTAGTCATTCTGATTATAATATTCCATGGTGAAGTCCCTTCTACAAGTATTTGCCCAGGGATCATTGGCCTCCTATATCTGAATACCTAACTCTCTTACTAGTCCTAGGAAGTTGACATTGATTATTTCCTTAACTAGGTTTTCAAAACTTTTGATTTCTCTTCCCCCTTGGGTATACTGATATTTTGTAAGTTCAGTCACTTTATGTAGTCCCAGATGTCTCAAATGCTTTGCTCATTTTTTTCTTTACTTTTGCCTGACTGGATTATTTCAAAATCTGTCTTCATATTCTGTAATTCTTTCTTCTGCTTGGTCTTGTCTATTCTTAAAGCTTATGAATGTGTTTTGTATTTCCTTCAATGAATTTTCCAGCTCCAGAATTTGTTGTGTTTTTTTTTTTAATAATATCTATCTCCTTGGAAAATTTCTCACTTATATCCTGAATTGATTTTCTGATTTCTTTGTATTGGTTTTCAGATTTCTCTTGCATCTCATTGAGCTTCTTTAGAATCAATATTTGGAATTCTTTATCTGTCAATCTTTTAGATTGTTGGACAATTGTGGTCGTTTGATGGTTGTTTCCTTGCTTTGTCATGTTTCCTGTATCCCTCCATTCATATTTGCACATCTGATGTAGCAATTGCTTGTTCCAATTTTTAAAAATAGCTTGTAAAGGGGAGAATTTTTTCCTGAAGATGTATATATGTTGTTGGTTGGGTAGGACACTTTGGCTTTGATCTGCAGTGCCCGCAATTGTGTGATCTTTGTATGATTTCTTAGGCAGTACACAGGGTCAGTGATATCTGTGATTTCCTTGGTGGCTTACAGAACAGTTACTAGTTGAGGCTGTGGTCAATTTTTGCTAGGATTTTAAATGCCAGCCAAGCCAGTTTTGGGGTCCCAGTAGTGGAAGCAGTGGGCTGAGTATGCCTAATTTTAGGCCCCACAGCACCTTATGCTGGCAGCAGTGTTAGCGTGTCCTGGGGAGCCAATTCTTGGACCTTCAGGTGGCTTTAGTAGTTGGACCAAAAGGCCAGGTGTGTGAGCAGGTTCTCAGGCCCCAGAGCAGCTGGTGTGATGTGGGAGGTGGCAGTACTGGTGGTAGAGCCCCCCACTAGGAATCAAGTGGTCCATGTCAGAGTTACTGGTAGCTGCAATAGATTGGGCAGGCTAGTTCCTAGTCCTACAGCTGCCCGTAACAGGGCAGTGGGTATTGTCCTAAGTGTGATTAAGAGAGCTTGGTCTCCCCTGTCCCTTCCTGCCTGGGCGGCAGCTGCAGCCACATCACCTTGAACTCAGCCTGAGTGCAGGGTATAGCCCAATACTAAACTCTCAAAATGATGCCAGCCGTGGGCTTGCAATCAAAGAAGGCAGGGCCCCCTTCAGGCAAGCAGCATGGGCAAGAAACTGGGGGCAGTACTCACATCTCAGTGTCACATGAGCCCATAGCACGGCAGTGGGAATTGTCTTAGGTGTGCTTAGGAGAGCATGGGCTCCCCTATTCCTCCTTAGCATGGTGGGGCTACAGCTATTTCAGCCCAAACTCAGCCCAAGGGTGGGACACTGCCTAGCTTTAAACTGCCAAAATGCCAATGGTGCTTTGGGCCTGTGACCAGAGAGGCTGGAGCCCCTTCCAGGCAAACAGCTGGGCAAGTTGCTGGGGGAACACTGTCCACTCACATCTTGATCTCATGGCAGCCCATGGCAGGGCAGGGGTAATTGTTACAGGCGTGTGTAGGAAATTTTGACCTCCCTTGTCTCTCAGCTGGGTGGCAGATGCCACCAGCTGGGTCAGTCCAAACTCAGCCCAAGTGCAGGACATTGCCCAGCTTTAAACTCCCAATATGGTACCATGTATGTGACCAGAGATGGTCTCTCTCAGGCACGCTGCAGTGGCAGGAAACTTTGGGGGAGTGCAGATTGCCTGAGACTTGTTTCCACAGCAGCTCGCTGCAGAATGATAGGCTCCATCCCAGATGTGTGCTGGAAAGCCTGGTTTCTCTGCCACTCCCCAGCCAGGTGGAGGACGCAGTCACAACAGCCTAAACTCACCCTGAAGGTGGGGTACAGTCCAGTGTCAAACTCTCAAAATGGCACCTTGGATCTGCATCTAGAAAAGCCGGGGCTCCACCCAGGCAAGAAGCATGGGTGAGAAATGGTAAAGTGCTATTTACTCACATCTGAGTCTCAACAGCAGCCCACAGCAGGGTGGTGGGAACTGTCCCAGGGGTGCTGGGAGTGCCTGGGCTTCTCCAGCCCTCCTTGAAGCCACACAGTGGCTGCAGGTACACCCACAGTCCCTTGGTGTCTAAGCGCTCAAAATGGTACCCAGCTCAAGATGCTCCAGGCTAAGATGCCTGTGGGATTCTGTGTGGATTTCCTCTGGAGCAATGACTCTGTGCAATCTCCAAGCAGCTCCCTATGATAGGTCTGAGACCTGCATGGGTTAAATCGTTCTCTTGTTACCATGGTTATAAAACTTCATCTTAGAGAGTGGAGCCCTGGGGGCTTCCCTCTTACTGTTTCCTCGAGTTCAGGAGTTTTTCCTGGCTCTTAGCCAGGCCCCAGCCAGGCAACTTGCCTTGAAGCACTCATTTTTGGTGCTTCCCATCACTTTCCTGCTGAATTTTGGCATTCTCTCCTACATGATCTGTTCAAAATGTGAGAGTCTGCTTATTATTCTGGTTTCTCTCTGTGGAGGAGGCACATACTACCTGTGTCTAGTCAGCCACCTTGACCCTATCTCGCATACTCCTCTTCTATAGCTTTTCCCATCTGTGATTTGTCTTTTAATTGTATCTCTATTTTTGCCACTCAGAAGTTATAAATTTTTATTGTCAATTCTGGCAATCTTTTCCTTCATGATTGGTATCAGTCATCCTTTCAAAAAATATTTTTTGTGCTCTTCTTTCATTATGCCAGCTACTGTGCCAAGCACTGAGGATAAATCTTGCATGAAAACATTAGCTTTTATTAAGTAATTTCTTGGTACTTGCTCTTGGTTCCATACCTGTTTCTACTCATTTATGGGTAAGAAAACTGAGAAACAAAGTTTAAGTAAATTGCTAAAAGTCACAGATCCAATAAGTAGAGGAGCCAAAATGCAAATCTGGCAGTAGGACCCCAGACTCACACATTTAACTACTGTTTCCCAGTGCAGCAGAGAGACAAGATCAAGTGGCCCATGTTCTCAAGGAGCTTATATATTAAAGAAATAATTACAAATAGGATGAATATTGTATGGTATAGGGTGCTATGGGAGCATGGTTATGGAGACTAAACCTAATTTGTGAGGAACCAAAGAAAGTGAAAAACCAAGCACATATATGCTTAGAAAATCCTCTTCTACCTCATCACTTTGTAAACTGTTGCTAAAAATTTTAAAGACATTTAAGGTTTTATTCTGTACATGAGATCTTCAATACATGTATATTTTGGAACATAGTAGACATCAATATCTAACTTTATTTTTAGCCAACTATTAGATAGTTGTTTCAATTCTGTTTTTTAATATTACATCTTTCTCAACTTATGAAAATGATACCTTCATTATAGCCAAATGTTTATAATGAAAATATTAAATTGATTTGTTTCAAGTTTTTACAATTATATTTTTATTGTAGTAAAAAACGTAATATAAAATTTACCTTTTTAACAATTTTTAACAGAACTTTTTCATCCCGCAAAAGCTAGTGGCATGGCTCAGTCTAACTCTGAAAGTCTCAAAACCAGGGAAGCTGACAGTACAGCCCCCAGTCTGAGGCCGAAGACCTGAGAGCCCACAGGAGGCTGATGGTGCAATTCCTAGAGTCTAAAGGCCAAAATCTGGAGTGTGATATCTAAGGGCAGGAGGAGAAAAATGCATACTGCGTCAGAAGAGAGAGCATGCACAAAAAGAGAAATCCATACAAGCTGATTGACCCCCTTCCTCTGTCTTCTTCGTTCTAGTTTGCCCACAGCCAATTGGACGGTGCCTGCCCACATTGAGGGCGAGTTTTTCTCTCTCAGTCCACTGATTTATGCATTAATCTTCCCTGGCAACACCCTCCCAGACATACCCAGAAACAATGCTTCACCAGTCATCCCTCAATCCAGTCAAGTTGACTCTTAATATTAATCATCACAGACCCATTGGTTGTTTAAGAGTGTATTTTTGAATTGCCACATGCTTATTTCTTGTCCTATTTTCTTTCTGTTTCGATTTCTATTTTTATTCTATTATAAAAAAAAAGATATTTGGTATGAATTTAGTTTTCTTCAATATGTTGAGACTTGTTTTGTGTTATCTATCTTGGAGAAGGTTTTGTGTGCACTTGAGAAGAATGTGTATTTTGCTGTTATTAGGTGAGCGTTCTGTATATGTCAGTTAGGTCCAATTGATCTGTAATGTTGTTCAAGTCCTCTGTTTCCTAACTGGTCTTCTGTGTGGTTGTTCTATCCATTATTGAAAGTGGAATATTCTACTATTGTGGTGTTGCTGTTTATGTTTCCCTTCAATTGTCAATATTTGTTTTGTATATTTGTGTGCTCTAATGTTAGGTGCATATATATATATAAAATTGTTATATCTTTCTAGTCATTTATTATTATATAATGTCCTTGTCTTTTGTGATAGTATTTGATTTAAAGTCTATTTTGTCTGTTATAAGTGATTAAGTATAATCACTTATACTCACTTATGGCTCACGTCTGTAATCCTAACACTCTGGGAGGCCGAGGCAGGAGGATCGCTCAAGGTCAGGAGTTCGAAACCAGCCTGAGCAAGAGTGAGACCCCGTCTCTATTAAAAATAGAAAGAAATTAATTGGCCAACTAAAAATACATAGAAAAAATTAGCCGGGCATGGTGGCACATTCCTGTAGTCCCAGCTACTCGGGAGGCTGAGGCAGGAGGATCGCTTGAGCCCAGGAGTTTGAGGTTGCTGTGAGCTAGGCTGACACCACAACACTCTAGCCCAGACAATAGAGTGAGACCCTGTCCCAAAAAAAAAAAAAACCCAAAAAAAGTTATAAGTATTGCCACCTTTGCTCTCTTTTGGTTACCATTTGCACAAAATAGCTTTTTCCATCCTTTCACTTTCAGCCTTTGTGTTTCTTTAGATCAAAAGTGAGTCTCTTGTAGACAGCATATAGTTGGATTTTTTTAACCCAGTAAGCAAATCTGTCTTTTGATTGGCAGATTAATCCATTTGCATTTAAAGTAATTGCTGATAGGGAGGGACTTACTATGACCATTTTGTAATTGTTTTCTGTATGTCTTGTAGATATTTCATCTCTCTTTTCCTCTCTTGTTGCCTCCCTTTGTGTTTTATTGACTTTTTGTAGTAACATGCTTTTTCATTCCTTTCTCATTTTCATTTCTGTATCTTCTATAAGTCTTTCCTTTGTAGCTACCATAGAATTATATTGAACATCTTACAGTTAATCTATTTTAAACTGTTAACAATTTAACTTCAATCACATCCCAAAACTACTCCTTTTACATCTCCTTCTCCTTACTTTATGTTATTAATGTCACAAATTACACCTTTTTGTATTGCATATTCATTCACAAGTTTAATAATGTAATTTTTATGTTTTTATCTTTAAGTTCTATGCCAGAATTAGAAGTGATTTCCTTACGTCCATTACAATATTACAGGATTCTGTATTTGTCTATATATTTACCTTTACTAGAGAAATTTATAGTTTCTGTGCTCTTGTGTTGCTTTTTAATGCCCTTTCATTTCCACTTGAAGGACTCCCTTCAACATTTCCTGATATTATTTAGTTGTCTATTTGTGTTCTCACTAGGCTTCTTTAAGACAATTAATTTGAATTCTTTGTCAGGTTATTCATAGATTTCCATTTCTTTCGGATCAGTTTCTGAAAATTTATATTGCTCCTTTAATTTCATCATTAGGTTTCCTTGTTTCTTCTTATGCCTTGTTATTTTTTATTTTTTGCAGGGATTTGGGCATTTGAAAAATCTGCCACTTCTCCCAGTCTTTACTGACTGGCTTCATACAGACGACCTTCACCAATCAGTCTGGCTATAGATTCTGCAAGCCTGTGAAACTTTTTCTGGGGATACATCTTCTCTGGGTTGATACATGCAGTATCCCAATTAGAGAGGTTTGCCAGTTTCTTTTTCTGGAGCTCTTTCTTTCTCTGGTGTCTGTCTGTGGTACTGCAGGTTCTCTGATGGGGCAACATGCCTCTGACCTCTCTCTCTTGTTCTCAGTGGCCCCCAGGAATCCAAAGTATGCAGATTCAGAGTCAGGTGAGACAGAGACCAGTACCTCAGGAAACCTCCCAAAAATGTTCTAATCTTTCCTCACAATGAAAAAACCACAAATTGGGTGTTTTCTTCCTGTTGCACCAACTTGTTCCAGCTTTGGGAAAGGCTATCATGAGTATAATACAGCAACTTTTCTTACTTGTTCAATGCCACTCTTCTTGGCTTTGCATTTGCATGTAGCACTGAAACTTCTTAATGGTTTATGGAGTTCCATAAAGGCTTTTATACCAAAAAGTATTGTTCAGTTGGTGTCTCTGTGGGGAATCAAGGTTGGAGCTTCTCATTCTGCCTTCTTGCTGATGACACTCTGTTTCTATTAATACTATTTTTATTAGAAAAATATGTCTAAAAAATATACTTAGATACTTTAGCGAGTCAAATACCCAGAGTATAACTGAACTTCTTTGTGACTCAGAATCAGTTTTTTTATTTTTTTGTTTTTAACTTATTACAGTGAACCATGAGTATATTAATATTCATGAATACAAAATATATTAGAAACTCATTGACCCTTGGATATTTCTAGGGTTGACCCTGGAATAAAAGTTTTTATGCTGCTATTGTTAAATTGGTCTTTTTTTGTTTAAATCATTTATTTATTTTTTATGTCAGAGAAGAATCATTAATATAGTCCTTACCAGCCATGTGCTAAGTGTCACAGGTCATCTCTTGTCAGTCTCTCTCTGTTTTTCTACCTCACCTGATCTTTTAGTTTGGGTGTACAAGAGGAGCACATTGCAGCTTATTAATTCTTTGGGTTTTTGGCCTATTTGTACAATGAACTTTTTTGAGTTGTGTATATATTAGATTACTTGAGAGTACATATTTATTAACTAGATCTATATATTTTCATATGTCACTATTAAATGTCCATTTTCATATATTTGTTCTATAAAATACTTACCTTTCTTTGGGAACCACCTAGATTTGATTTTCTGATATGTAGTGCATGTGAAAATATTTCTCTCTGAAATGTTTTCTTTACTGTGTGCCCTTATAGGTGGTATAATTAATAACATTCTATCCTCTGTACGGGACGTATTTGTTGGTGTGCTGGCAGGAATTATTTTGGGATTTTTTGTTCACTATTTCCCAAGTGAAGATCAGGTAAATAAAAAATTAATCTATTTTGTGGAAGTGTAGTATTAGACATTTCTTTCAAAAATTTGAACTTTGGGAATACTCATGAAATATTAAGTTCAAAACTTAACTTTCTCTCCCCAAAAGTAGCCTCAGATGCCTAGTCTGTGCTTAAAACTGAGCACAGTAGTGATTTCTATGTGTCAATGGCTTTCACTGAAGTCTCTGCTTCCTGATTTAGCAAATAAGGAATATCAGAAAAATGTACTTAATTCAGAGTATTTCTCTGCTTTATACCATCCTTCTCTCTACTAAATTGCCTATTGATGTTTGACAATTTCCTCATCTTTTCCCCAAAACTTTCCCTTAAACATTCTTAGGGGAGATAGGTTTCCATTTATCTCTGCATATTTTCTAACTTAAATTTTCTTCCTCTCTCTTTTGACAAAGACAACACTATTACATTGAACTCTTTCCTGCCTTAAAGAATGTACCATTACTTTTGTATTTCTATAATTTCCATCTTAATTTACCTAAAACAATTATTTGACTATGGAGATATCCAAAAATTTATTTTTAAGAATTCATGCATATGTTATATGGAAGTGAAGGTTCTTTGGGTCTCTGTTGTCATCCTCACAGTTAATGTAATAATACTTTAACTATTTTATTGATATTAGTATCAGAGATGTGGAGGATATGAAACTTTAATAATTGCAACTTTTGTTACTTGTAGCAAATCTGCTAAAATATTTGGTGAGAAAGAAAATCAAAATTTTGGACATTACTAAACATAACATTTAGAGACATGGTATCAAAGGATCAAAAACAAAAGATAGTGTGAAATCTTATATTATATATGTAATGTAAATTAATTTCTAAATATCTATCTAATTCTAGGAAAAACTTTCATCAAAGAGAGCATTCCTTGTTTTGTGTATCTGTGTTTCTGCTGTCTTAGGCAGCCAACGTATTGGTTTACATGCATCTGGAGGATTATGCACACTAATGTTGACTTTCATTGCAGGGAAAAAATGGTCCAAAGAAAAGGTGAATATTTTTAATACACTATTTTTTAAAGATAAAATAACTGAATGCTTTACATCTAGAATGGATATTTAGGAAATCTCCTCATTCTAGTAAGAAGATATTCCAAAAGTTTTTATGTCCTCAAGGAAGCATATGAATCAATCAAGGAAATAAAATATTTAGGAAAAGCACCTGGAGATAAACTTAAATGCAATCAGAAGTTGAATTATCACATCAGCCTTCTCTTTTTTCCCAAGTTTTATGTAATATGACTATATAACTATCAATTTAATTATTTTATTCATTAAAATTTTAGTTATTACAGTTAATCCATGAAAATATTCTCATAAAGATTAAAACATAGAATAAAATGCAAATGATTCCTTTATTCCCACACCACTCCTAAATATTAAACCCCCTTTCCAGAATTAATCATTTCTTCTAACCAGTCCTCTATTCATAGACATTTATATTTTTTTCCATTTTTTATTACAGCAGTGCTGCCATGAACACTCTTGTCATGTGTCTTTTTGCATATGTACAAGTACTTCTGTAGGGATGGATTCCTAGAAATGGAATTGCTTGGTTAAGAAATGGTCTGTTTTATCTTGATAGGTACTGCTAAATTATCCTTTCAAAATATTTTAGTTATTTACACTCCTGTCAACAGTGTAGAAGAGTGCCTAATACCTCAGCCTGTCAACAACACTGGATATTATCACTAGTTCTATTTTCTTTTTTTTTCTATTTTAGTATTGGATGGTCTCAGCCATCGATTCTTACATACAGTTTCTTACAACTATATTACGTTTTTCTTTACTTACATTTCTCTGATTAGTAGCGGATTAAGCTTCTCTTCATATATTCTTTTTTTCTTCCTCAGATGAATGAACAATCTTCATATATTCTTTTTTAACTACCTATTAATCTATGCCTATTTTATTGGATTATTTGCCTTTTTGTTTCTAATTTATATAGTTTCTCTATGTGTTAAGGCTACTGATCCCTTATTGTGTGTATATTGCATGTAACTTTTACTTATGGTGTTTTCTGTATGGAAGTATAGTTTCCTATAGCCAAACCTATTAATTTTTCCTCTTTGGTTTTAGATACTGCATCTTATTTAAGAAGGACTTCCTCACTGAATATTATAAGATTATAAACATTATAAAGATAATATTTTCTATATTATCATCTAATAATTTAGTCATTTTTTATTTATTTTGTTTTTGCATTTAATTCTTTAATTCATCTGGAATTTATGCTTGTGAAAGCTGTGATATAAAGATATACATAAAAACATATGCATTTGTATATATATGTACTCATAAACACACATATATAGTAGCATATAATAGATATGTACATACATATATGTGTATATATTGGATAGTCAATTTTTGCCAAATTACTTATTGATTAATCCACTAATATTTAGTTATTTTAAATGCCTATTTTAACATGAACTAAATTCTCACACATATAGATAAGTTCTAGAACCTATTAATATCTAATTCTGCTTATCTATTCCTATGTTGATATTACTCTTTTAAATCACTGAAGTTTTATGTCTCAAAATCTAATATAGAAGGAACCCCCTCATTATAGTTGTTTTTAAAGTATTTCTTGACTGTTCCTGCCCACATTCTTTCTTAGATAAATTTTAGAATCAGCTTGAGAATTTTCCTAACCAAAAATCATAGTGGCATTTTGTTTAGTATTCTATATAATTATAATTATAAAAGAAATTAAATGGTCAATAATGAACAAAATGCATTCAGATAAATAAGATGAAAACTACTAGAATTCTTTTTTTTT
>VBSM01000142.1:176489-187164 GCA_008086735.1 Cheirogaleus medius
GCCTCCCAGAGTGCTAGGATTACAGGCGTGAGCCACCATGCCCGGCCTAGAATTCTTTTTTAAATGATAAAAAAATAAAACAAACTAGAATAAATAGGTTTTAAAGATTAAAAGTAACAAAGAGGAAAATGTGCTATAAAGAAGATATAGTAAGGCTGGTTTTCCTTTTTTTTAACTTTACTTTTATAAATGACAATCAGAAAACACAGTCATAAGGGAAATCGTTATGAAGATAGTTTATGCCCTGAGCAAGAGTAATCAAAATTCTTATGTATCTTCTGTAAAAAAATAGATAAGCCCAGAGTGAAACTAAAATTCCTTCATACAAATTCCTAGAGAAGAAACAGTAGTGTTATGCCAATAGAGCTCCTTCCTGTAGCTTTTAGTAGGAAAGCGACACTGGGAGGGATTCATTCCCAGAATGGGAAGCTTAACAGGCAACCAAATAAGAATTGAATATGTCTTGAGTTTAGTTTTAAGGAAAAGGTAACTTTGAAGTATTCAACATGGGTCCTTTGGAAGCAGGCCTAACAGACTACCAAAATTGTTTTCCCAGTAGCTTATGACATATCAGGATTTACTTTCATAGATTGGGTTCCAGGATAATTGCTAGTGGAATTTTTCCCAACTCCCTACTGAGAACACAGATGTTCGCGTGAGCTGAGTATGTTCTCATCAGGTACGATGTAATTCTATCTCTATTCAGTTACCTTACAAACAAAAGCTAAAACTCTTATTAAAAATGTCTGGAATTCCAAAGACCTCATATATTCTGTGTCAAAATGACCAAATGATATTGTTTATTTTATAGTTTCATGGGTTTCTTTTAATCAAATTCTACCTGTTTGAGTAAAAGAATTCACCTGCTCAATTTCTATTAATTAGGTTTTAACATTTCTCCTAAAATAAAATATCTTAAGTTTATTAGATATTAAAAAGTATGGGCCAGGTGCAGTGACTCACACCTGTAATCCCAGCACTTTGGGAGGCCGAGGTGAGAGGATCACTTGAGGCCAGGAGTTCAAGACCAGTCTGGGCAACATAGCAAGACTCCATCTCTAAAAAAAATGTTTTAATTAGTTGGCCATGGTGGCACATGCCTATAGTCCTAGCTACTCAAGAGGCTGAGGCAAGAGGATTACTTAAGTCCAGGAATTTGAGGTTACAGTAAGCTAAGATTCTGCCACTGCACTCCAGCCTAGGCAACAGAGTGAGACCCTATCTCAGAAAAAAAGCAAAATAAAATAAAAATATAAAAATAATTTTAAAAAATTTTAAAAAGTAACTTTAAATTTCTGAAATGTAATTATTTTAATGTGCCACAGTAACTATAAATGTATTTATCTTTTCCACAGATTGGAGTCCAGAAAATTATTGCAAATACATGGAATATTTTTCAACCACTTCTTTTTGGTTTAGTTGGATCAGAAGTATCTGTTTCAGCTCTTGAACCAAATACTATTGGTAAGAATAAGAGCACAAAAAGTAAAAGGTTCAAAAATATTTAAGAAAACTATGAATATTTTAATTTTTATTTACAATCTATCTTTGAATGATAACAAAGACCTTCAGAAACACATGTTGACACAGTAGCATATATTTGCTTTTCCTTTTCACTGTGTACTTTTTTTAATGACAAAGATAATACTGACTATCTTCCCTGAGTGATCTGAGGAAATGGATCTAAGATTTCTTTTCAGAGGGAAAATATTAGATACCATCAGTACCTTTTGAATACTTTCATTTAAAAGTATTCTAAAAACATCTATTAGTTTAGAATTGAACAAATGTCATCTGTCTTATTTTTCATGGTACCTCTACCATCAGACAATCTCTTGCACTTTGCCTAGAAGCCTCACTCATACTTGTATTTTTTATAATTATTATTTTTACTTAAAAAATAAAGACATAAAGAGGCAATAGCTTTAAAATGCTTTCAAAAGGTTTAGAAATCATATCTCTAGGTATAAAGAATCACTTCATCCCAATGTTTTGTTATTTATGTTTATTTGTATCTGTTGTAGGCATTTGTGTTGCTACAATGAGTTCAGCATTATGTGTTCGAATTTTAACCACTTATGTATTGATGTCTTTTGCTGGTTTTAGTTTTAAGGAGAAAATATTTATTGCTTTATCATGGATGCCCAAAGCTACAGTCCAGGTAACAATATATTAAGTCATTCTAATATTTTAGTTTTGATGATTTTTTAAAAATTCTAAATGAAGAATATTACACTAATCACAAAATGTGAGCTCTTAGCCTTACTCTTAAAATTTTTGATTGATCATAACTATTTATAAAATTAATGTAAACTTTTAAACCTCAGTTTTGAAAGTAATTCTTCTGAAATTGAAATGTATACTTTTTTAACAACAAATCCTTCCTAAATGTATAAAAATATTTTTTGTATTTTCCCAAAATATAAGATAAGAGTATATCTCAATATTGGAATTTTTATATTTTACTGAATGTCATAGAGCTAAATGTTGTGATTTTAAAGTAGAGACACATTGATTTTTTTAAAAACACCTTTCCTACCCCTGTCACTCACTCCACCACACAAACGTACATATGTTGCTTTTAACTATTTGATTAATGACTGAATCCTCACAATAAACTATATAAGAAGGACAGGGACAGTGTCTGTATTTTTTTCCATTACTTTCCCCTAGCACTTAACAGAGTGCCTGGCACACAGAAGGTAAATATGCATTGCATGTCTACAATAAATATGCCTACAATAATGAATGAATCAATGAGTCTTTATATTTTCGCCCTGTTATTCAATGATATTCTCCTCCTACTTAAGGACAATGCTGTTTATTGTTAGACTGTTTAACTTGGCAGCACCATACCTTAATTTTCTAGGATTCTTTTCTTGTTATTCCAAAACAAAAGCTCCTAAATTTCCATGCAACAAAATTCTCTATTATCATGATTAGAAAAGCAAGCTCATGGGGCCAGACTGCCTCTTATAAATACCATATTACTTTCCTACAACCTTGGGCAAGTTATTTCCTAATCTCTCAGTGCCTCAATTTCCTCATTTTACAATGAGGTCTATGAGTATCTATTTCATCGTGGTGTTGTGAGGATTAAATGAGATAATCCACGTAAAGTGCTTAGCACAGTCAATCTCTGGAATATGGTGGTGCTCACTTAATGTTGCTTTATCTTACCTTCAAGAAATATAAATAATAACTTTTTGTCTTTAATGTCTACTGTAGGGAATAATAGATCTACAAAAGGAGTATCTATCATCCCTCTATTCTCTCTCCTTCCAACAATACATTTGCAATTTTGTTTTATTATTGCATGATTTTCATAAATCAAGGAAAAAAGAAAAGCGGTATGAGGAAAGAGACCACCCACTCAAGTCCTGCAATATTATTCTGCTTTGGCCTGTTTCTGTCTACTGGGTCCATGCTGTCTTCTGCATAAAGAATATTGAGGTGGAAATTAATTATTTATGCAAGTAGAGAGTCACAGCAGCAACAATAGATGACGATAATGGCATAAATGACTTGGATCAACAAATATTTTAAATTTAAATTTAAGAACTTTTCACCTTTATCTTCTTCCTCCGTTCTCTGCTGCTTAAATAGAATTGGCTGAGCTTCAGTCCTTCTCTTATTCCTCAGTTTAGATACACTGATGAAAATCAGAGTGGAGAAAATGGAAGATATTAAGAGGGTAAATAAAGAACTTAGTTCACAAACGTAAGATCAGTTTGCTAACAGGATTCTTTTAAAGAAATAATATTAAATCTCGTTCACTAGGTGGGAACCATTTGTCATCTAGTAGTAGTCTTCACATAATGGAATTGTCATAAGGATTAAGTGAGTTAATAAATGGAAAGCTTTAAGAATGGTACTCTATAATATTATTAGTTTCACTGTTATTATCATCATCATGTCTTGAAAGTCAATGGTTTTTTGGCAGTTCTTTTATGCTCAAATTCTCTTATAACTGTAAGATTCTTTAGAAAGAGGATGGGTAAGAAATTGCTTTATGTTATTAAAAATAAATATAATAGAAGATAACTGGGGAAAAAGAATTCATCCCCTGACTGGCAAGGGATGAGGAGTGGGTCAGGGGAGAGAAAGTTACTATGATATGAAGAGCTACTATATGCCAGGTGTTATTGCAGTCTCATATTTAATCCTCACAACCACCCAGTGAGGTAAGTATTTTGTTGTTCATTTTACAAGTAAGTAATTAGAAGGTTGGAGAGTTTAAGTCACTTGCACAAGACCACTAACCTGGTTGTAGCAAAAACAGGATTCAAACCCAGTTTGCTGGATTCCAAACCTTTTGTCAGTTCTGCTATAAAATGCTGCCCAAAAAGTAGGAAGAACAAATGAGAAGAGCAACAAATTCTAGAAGACCATACGAAACCTAAGCATTTTATATTGTCTTGTTGCAGCCAAGAACCTAGTGGTACGTGGTAAAAGCAACTAAGCAAAACTCTGGTTCAATTAGAACTACTTATGTTCTGAGGGTAATATGAGCACTCAAAAGAGATATTTGAATAGGGAAAAGCTGAAAGGACAAGAGTGCAGAATCAGCCCCCAAATTTCTGCATGCTAATTTGTCACTATTACACTCTTCCTCCAGATATATTTGCTAGGAAGAACAATTTGGTGAGTAATTTATGAAAAATACTCAGCACTTTTACTCTTGTGTTTTTTCCTAATAATCTAGTGCTAGATTTTGTTTAATAGAGCAATATACTTTTATTATATATTAACCCATTTTAATATTTTTCTTTATGCCCCATGCCCTCCCCACCCCCCAACCCCCCACCAAATGCAGGCTGTGTTAGGTCCTCTGGCTCTAGAAACAGCAAGAGTCTCTGCGCCCCACTTGGAATCGTATGCAAGGAATGTGATGACAGTAGCATTTTTAGCCATCTTGATCACGGCTCCAAATGGAGCTCTACTTATTGGCCTACTGGGGCCCAAAATACTTGCACGCCATTATGATCCAAGAAAAATAAAACTGCAATTGTTGGATCTTGAGCATCATTAAAATGTTTATTTGTCATTACCTGCCTGCTTCTTTTAATGAATTATCTCATATGATAGAAAAATTTAAAAGTACAAATATGTAGAGACACTAGACACACAACCCAGAATTTAGTAAATATGTGATTTCGCTATAGGACTTCCCTCTGATATTTTATTCCAAAGTTAATTTAATAAAAATGGTATTAAATAGAATGTTCTCTTTGTATTTACATATTTTAAAAACAATGCAAATCTGAAAATACCCTAGGAAAGTTTAAAGTAATCCTTAAGGCTGAATTTGACATTATAATACAAACTAGGCTTAAAATAAAATTAAACAAACCTTGAATTAATTTTTGTGAGGGGTGAGAGGAAGGGATCCTCTTTCAGTCTTCTGTATGTGGCTATTGAATTTTCTCAGCACCGTTTATTGAATAGAGCTTCTTTTCCCTAGTGTACATTGCTGTTTGCTTTGTCAAAGATCAGTTGGTTGTGGGTAGATGGTTTTATATCTGGGGTCTCAATTCCATTCCATTCGTCTATGTCTCTATTTTTGTACCAATACCATGATGTTTCGGTTACTATAGCTTTGTAGTACAGTTTGAAGTCCGGTAATGTGATGTCTCCACATTTGTTCTTTTTGCTTAAGATGCCTTTGGTTATTTGGGCTATTTTCTGGTCCCCAAAAAAGCATAGAATTATTTTTTCTAGATCTGTGAAATATGACATTGAAATTTTGATGGGGATTGCATTAAGTCTGTAAATCACTTCAGGTAGTATGGACATTTTAACAATATTGATTCTATCTATCCATGAGCAGGAAAAATTTTCCCATTTGTTTGTATCCTCTGTGATTTCTTTCCTCAGAGTTTTATAGTTATCCCTGTGGAGATCTTTCACCTCCTTGGTTAAGTATATTCCTGGGTATTTCATTTTCTTTGTAGCTATTGTGAATGGTATTGAGTCTTTGATTTGGACTCTTGTCTTAACTGTTATTTGTATGTAGAAATGCTACTGATTTATATACATTGATTTTGTATCCCAAGACTTTGCTGAATTTATTTATCAATTTATGAAGACTTGGTGGAATCTTTGGGGTTTTCTAGATACAAGATCGTATCATCAGTGAAGAGCGACAGTTTGATCTTCTCTTTCCCAATTTGGATACTGTTAATATTCTCTGCCTTATTGCTCTGCCTAGGACTGCCAGCACTATACTGAATAGAAGTGGTGACAATGGGCACCCTTGTCCCTTTTCCAGTTCATAGGGGGAATGCTTTCAACTTTTTCCCATTCAGTATGATGTTAGCTGTGGGTTTGTCATATATGGCATTTATAATTCTGAGATATGTTCCTTCTATGCCTAGTTTGTTGAGAGATTTTTATCAGGAAAGAGTGCTGAATTTTGTTGAATGTTTTTCTCAATCTATTGCGATGATCATATGGTCTTTGTTTTTGCTTTTATTTATGTGGTGAATCACATTTATTGATTTATGTGTGTTGAACTATCCTTGCATCCCTGAGATGAATCCCACTTGGTCCTGTTGGATTTGTTGATGTGCTCTCACCACTCACAAAAATTAATTTAAGATGGATAAGAGATTTAGATATAAAACATGAAACCCTAATAATTCTAGAGGAAAATGTAGGAAAAACTCTTCTATATATCAGCCTAAGAAAGGAATTTATGACTAAAACCCCAACAGCAATCATGGCAACAACAAAAATTAATAAATGGGATTTGATAAAACTATAAAGTTTCTGCACAGCCAAGGAAATGAAAATTAAAACCACAAGGAGATATCACCCTACCCCAGTTAGAATGGCTTTATTATTAAAAAGTCCAAAAACAATAGATGCTGGTGTGGATGCAGAGAGAAAGGAATACTTATACACTATTGGTGTGACTGCAAAGTAGTACAGCCTATATGGAAAACAGTATGGAGATTCCTCAAAGAACAAAAAGTAGACCTACCATTAGATCCAGCAATCCCACTATTGGTTATTTACTCAAAGGAAAAGAAGTCATTTTATCAAAAAGACACCAGCAATCAAATGTTTATTGCAGCACAATTCACAATTTCAAAGACATGGAATCAACCCAAGTGCCCATCAATTCATGAATGGATTAACAAAATGTGGTATTTGTATACTATGGAATACTACTCAGCCATGAAGAAGGATGGAACTGGAGATCATCCTAAGTGAAGTATCTAAATAATGTAAAAACAAACACCACATGTACTCACTATTAAATTAGAACTAATCAATGAGCAAACATGTGCACAGAAGGAAGTAAAACATAGTGGTCATCAATCAGGGAGAAGAGGGGAGGGAGGAAGAGGGGATGGGTAAAAACCTACTTAACAAGTACAATGAACACTATCTGGGTGGTGAGCACACTTATAACCCTGACTCAAGCATACCAAAATCAATATGTGTAACCAAAAACATTTGTACACCCATGATATTTTGAAATTAAAAAAAAAAAACCTTATAGGCCATAAGAGAGTGTGGCCTGACATATTCAAAGTAATGAAAGACAAAAACCTTAAACCTACAATATGGTGTCCTGCAAAATATCCTTCAGTCATGAAGGAGAAATACAGACTTTCCCAGACATACAAAAGCTGAGGGATTTCATCAACACCAGAACTATCCTACAAGAAATGCTAAAAGGAGTTCTTCAATATGAAAGAAAAGGATGTTAATGAATAATAAGAAATCATCTGAAGGTATATAAATTTATAACAGTAAGTACACAAATACAAAATACTCTATTGCTATAATCACTGTGCATAAACCACTTATATATTAAGTAAGAAGACTAAAGGACAAACCTATCAAAAATAGCTACAACTTTTCAAAAGACAGTATAAAATGATATGGATAGAAACAGCAAAAAGTTAAAAAGTGAGGGGGGATGGAGTTAAAGGATAGAATTTCTGTTAGATGTCTCTTTGCTTGTTTGTTTGTAAATAGTTGTCATATGCTTAATTAGTTATACAGTGTTCTTTGCAAGGCTCATAGTTACCACAAATCAAAAACCTACAACAGATACACAAAAAATAAAAAGCAAGACATTAAAACATACTACCAGAGAAAATCACTTTCAACAAAGACAAAGGAATTAAGAAAGAAAGAGAGAGTCCAGGTGCAGTGGCTCACGCCTGTAATCCTAGCACTCTGAGCTCAGGAGTTTGAGACCACCTTGAGCAAGAGCAAGACCCCATCTCTACAAAAAAATAGAAAGAAATTAGCCGGACAACTAAAATATAGAGAAAAAATTAGCCGGGCATGGTGGTGCATGCCTATAGTCCCAGCCACGTGGGAGGCTGAGGCAGAAGGATTACTTGAGCCCAGGAGTTTGAGGTTGTTGTGAGCTAGGCTGACACCATGGCACTCTAGCCTGGGCAACAGAGTGAGTCTCAAAAAAAAAAAAAAATCAATAGCATTTCTATATGCCAATAGTAAAAAGTCTGAAAAAGAAACCAAGAAAGTAATCCAATTTATAATAGCTACAAATAAAATAAAATACCTAGGAATAGACTTAACCAAAGAAGTCAATGATCTCTACAATGAAAACTATAAAACATTGATATAAAAAATTGAAGAGGACACAAAAAATGGAAAGATATTCCATGCTCATGAATTGGAAGAATTAGCATTGTTAAAATGTCCATACTTCCCAAAGCAATGATGCAATCCCCATCAAAATACCAGTGACATTTTGCACAGAAATAGGAAAAAAAAATCCTAAAATTTATATAAAACCACAAAAGACCCAGAATAGCCAAACCTGTTCTAAGCAAAAAGAACAAAACTGGAGGAATCACATTACCTGAATTCAAATTACTACCAGAGGTGTAGTAAACAAAACAGCATGGTACTGGCATAAAAACAAAACATAGACCAGTGGAACAGAATAGAGAATCCAGAAGTAAATCCACACATCTACAGTGAACTTATCTTCAATAAAGATGCCAAAAACATACAGTGGGGAAATAACAGTCTCTTCAATAAACTGTGCTGGGAAAACTGAAAACTGAGTACCCCTATGCAGAAGAATGAAACTAGATCCTTATCTCTCCCCATATACAAAAATCAAATCAAAATGGATTAAAGAGTTAAATCTAAGACATGAAACTACCAAAAGAAAGTATTGGAGAAACACTTCAGGACATTGGTCTGGGCAAGGCCTCCTTTACTAATACTCCCAAAGCACAGGCAACCAAAGCGAAATTGGACAAATGGGATCACATCAAGCTAATAAGTTTCTGCACAGCAAAGGAAACAATCAACAAAGGGAAGAGACAACCTATACAATGGGAGAAAATATTTGCAAACTACCCATCTGACAAGGGAATAATAACTAGAATGCATAAGGAGCTCCAACAACTCAATAGCAAGAAATCAAATAATCCAACTAAAAATGAGCACAGGATCTGAATAGACATTTCTCAAAAGAAGACATACTAATGGCTGATAGGTATGTGAAAAAAATGCTCAATATCATTAGTCATCAGAGAAATGCAAACCAAAACAACTCTCACCCCAGTTAAAATGGCTTTTATCAAAAAGATATGCAATAATGCATGCTGGTGAGGATGTGGAGAAGGGGAACTCTCATACACTGTTGGTGGGAATGTAAATTAGTGCAACCACTATGGAGAACAGTATGGAGGTTCCTCAAAAAAACTAAAAATAGAACTACTATATGACCAGCAATCACATTGCTAGAAATATATCTGAAGGAAGGGAATTCAGTATATTGAAAAGATATCTACACTGCCATGTTTATTACAGCACTATTTACAATAGCCAAGATTTGGAATCAACCTAAGTGTTTATAAACAGATGAATGGATAAAGAAATGGTGGTATATATATACACAATGGAATATTATATAGCCACAAAAATAAAATCCTCCTATTCACAATATGGATGGAACTGGAGAACATTATGTTAAGTAAAATAAGTCAAGCACAGAAAGACAAATTTCACATGTTCTCACTCATATGTGGGAGATAAATATTAAAACAATTGATCACATGGAGACACACATAGACTGATGGTTATCAGAGGCTGAGAAGGGTAACAGGGAGGAGGGATAAAATAGAGATGGTTTATGGGTGCTAAACTATAGTTAGATAGAACGAACAATACCTGATAGCACAAGAAAGTGACCATAAACAACAATAAGTTAGGATATACTTTAAAATAACTAAAAAAGTGGAATTCGATGTTCCTAACACAAAGAAATCATAAATACCTGAGGTGATAGATACACCAATTACCCTGATTTGATTAATTCACATTGTATGCCTGTATCAAAACATCACATGTACCCTATAAAGATATACAACTAGTTTGTACCCATAATTAAAAATTTTTTAAATTAACTAAAAATCTTCTGCACAGCAAAGGAAACAATTAACAGAGTAAACAGGCAGCCTACAGAATGGGAGAAAGTATTCACAAACTATACACCCAACAAAGGACTAATTTCTAGAATCTACAAAAAACTCAAACAAAATAAGAAAAAAACAACCTCATCAAAAGTGGGGGCAAGGCCAGGCGCGGTGGCTCACGCCTGTAATCCTAGCTCTCGGGGAGGCCGAGGCAGGCAGATCGCTCGAGCTCAGGAGTTCGAAACCAGCCTGAG
>VBSM01000142.1:211544-223139 GCA_008086735.1 Cheirogaleus medius
AGCAAACAGACAAACCACAGAATGGGAGAAAATTTTTGCAAGCTACACATCCAACAAAGGGGGGAGGGGGGCATGGGCAATATATGTAACCATAATATTTGTACCCCCATAATATGCTGAAAAAAAATAAAGGTTGATGTTAAAACAAAAAAAAAACTCTCTACTTTTAAAAGGGCTCAGCGGAATATTATTCAGCTTTAAAAAGGAAGGAAATCCTGACACATGCTATAACATGGATAAAACTCAAGGACATTATGCTAAGTGATATAAACCATTCACAAAAAGACAAATAGTGTATGATTCTGCTTATATGAGGTACCTAGAGCAGTCAAATCCCTAGAGACAGCAAGTAGAAGGGTAGTTACCAGGGGCTAGGGGAGGGGAGATAGGGAGTTGTTGTTTGAGGGGTATAGAGTTTAGTTTGCGAAATGAGAAGAGTTCTGGAGGTGGGTTGCACGACCAAGTGAATGTAGTTAACACTACTGAACTGTACACTTAAACATGGCAAAGATGGTGAATTGTATGTGTATTTTACCACAATTTTTTAGAAATAATATTTTGAAATGGGCTCATGTGATTATATAGAGCCCCACTCAGATAATTTCCTGTCTTAAGATCCACGATGCCATTCAATATAACACACTCATGAGAGTGACATATTTACAGTTCTGGGGATTAGGACAGGGCATCTTGCGGGCGGGTGGCGTTTTAGACATTCTACCTACCATACTCAATACAGGAGTCCTTGCCAAAGTTTGCTGCTATTTCTGAAGTGTTATTTGGAAGGGCTTTGACCTACAACAGCTTTATAAGCCTTATAAGCAAGCATTTTTCATGAGGAAAAACACTGCACAAAGGAGAAAAAATTTTTCTGCTTAATGATTACTTGCATCCATGACTATGCCATATAAAGTGAGTCATTTAGATCTTTGATAATCTCTATAATGGTAAATTGAACTGTTACATTTTTAATGATTGCAGTAGATTTTGTCCTAGCATTCAAAAATATGCTTACAACAGTGGAATCAGACAATACTTTTGGTAGCAATATATTCAAACAGTCATATGAGCTGAAAGACTGAGAATGATACAGACTGGAAGGCCATGGCAACTTCCACTGCAATCATTTTATCTTCCTCTGAATATCTTTTAATAAACTTTTGTTATATTATCACTTTCATTGGTACTGATTGAGGAAACATAGATTTCTTTTTAGCTATCAGTTAATGCTGGTTTATATCTGACTTTCCACTATTTTAGGTATTGCATACTGCACACTGAGCTTCAAAAGTGCTTTTTTTCCCTTTAATAAATGTCCAATGTTCAGAAATTTTATCACAAAATTTACAATTGCATTTTGATATTTTGGGTTTCAAACATATGTAGATAAAACTTAGATACAGTAATATCAACCACCACAAGAACTAAAAAGATTAGAATTAATAACCTGACACAGCCTCAGTGTGTCTGTCACTCACAAGTCAGCCCTCACACCCAACTATGAACAGATGTTGAAACACTGCAAGGGCTGCAAACTTGCAAACCAGCAATAAATTGAACTCAATATCCGACTGAGGAAAAAAATAGTGAACTTCCCGAACAAAGCAGGGTTTTTGTTGTTGGTGATGGTTTTTGTTTTTGTTTGTTTGTTTGTTTGTTTTCTTTTAGACAGAGTCTCTGTTGCCTGACTAGAGTGCCGTGGCGTCAGCCTACCTCACAGCAACCTCCAACTCCTGGGCTCAAGCAATCCTCCTGCCTCAGCCTCCCAAGTAGCTGGGACTACAGGCACGCGCCACCACACCTGGCCAATTTTTCCTATTTCCAGTGGAGACAGAGTCTCGCTCTTGCTCAAGCCAGTCTCGGGAGATGGTCTTATACAAGCTTTTGGGTAGCCCGACATTCAGCAACTAGTGGACTTCCAGAAGTGGGGATGTTCAGGGATCGACGGACAGATGCTTGGCTGTGGAGTGCGATCACCAGAGTAGGACAGCTATGGACCCACTGACTGTCACAGGTATAGTAGCTGGAGTGAAGCTCTTGCGCAGGTGGCCTCAAACTATGGCCCGCGGGCCACATGCGGCCTGCCAAGGACATTTATCCAGCCCACCGGGTGCTTTTGCCGCTGCTGCCTGTCCTACTTAGCAACTGACTCGTCCGGGGCCCACAGTGCACACTCTCCAACGGTCTGAGGCACAGTGAACTGGCCCCTGTTTAAAAAGTTTGAGGACCCTGCTTGCGGATTGGCTGTTATATAGAATCGTGCCACTGATTGGCTGGCTTTCAAGCGGGGGAGGCTGTCACTGATTGGCTGACTTTCAGAAACTGGGCATTATCTGTAATTTGCTATTAAATATAATAACTTTCAGAAGTAATTACTGGAGTGAGACTGTTGTCGACTGCTGATTTTCAGAGCATGTGTGCTGATCCAAAGTAACCTCTAATTAACGGTGGTTACTTCGTGACTTGGTACGTTGGCAAAGAACAGTCTTTTCCTTTCTTGCATATGAAAATTAAATACTTTAAATTCTCAGTTCCCCCTTTTGGTCTTCCTTCAGCCAAACCTACAGGAGAGACCATAAGAAATGTGTATCTGTGGAGGTATGCTTTTCGGCTAGCATTGCCATCTAAGTGATTTAAGTGCCAATTACTGTGGCAGAAAAATAGCCCTAACTGCTGAATTTTTGTGATTTATTGAATAAAGGTAAATAGAGGACTTTTAGAGAGTTCTGAAAAAGTCAATACAGGATATAGGACAAAATAATTAAATGCAGTACATGTCTTGAGTATACAGGATGCCTGGCAACCCTATTTATGAGACTATTTGAAATTTTTTTCCTGTAATAGGCCAGCTAAGCCAATTCATATTTATTGACATAACAATTATGTTTGGTCTCAATTCGGCCATAATATCTGATGTTGTAATTATGCTGTATAATGTTAGCTTTTCTGATTCTTTCATTATTCATTGTGTCCTCTTTGCTTTTTAAAAGATTTATTTAGTATTTAAGAAGGTTTGTGTTATTAACTGGGGGTTACCTTTGTACTAATACTCTTGATAGCATCTTCAATTGCCTTCTTTTCTTATTTGCCCTTTGACTGTCAATTTTGAGTGATATTTAAACGATAGTATTTTAATTTTAAATGTTAATGCCCACCAATTACCTATACAACAGTTATTCTGCTTTCCTTTTTCTCCTCCTTCTCCTACTTTAGTTGTGTTTTTAAAATTTTGTCAGGACATAGTATGTTTACACATCATTCTTCAACCCGTGATCCCACCCTTATTTTAGGCTTAAGTTTATAATGAAATATATCCACTGTTCACTGTAAGCTCTTTTGTGAAGTTTCCCAGTTATTTTTTTGGTTAGATGGAGCTCATACTTTAGTAGATTCCTCAGGAGGGGTATATTTGTACAGTATTTCCTGAGTTCTGTCACCTTCAAAATTGTTTTTCTATGGTTTTGACACCTGAACCTCAGCTTGGTTAGATATAAAATCCTCAGTTTGCACTTTCTCTAAAATTCTTGAAAATACTACTTGATTGTTGCCTTGCTTTGTATATTGTTTTTGAGGAATCTGATGCTAATCTAATTTTCTTTCCTTTGTAAGTTTTTAGCTGATTTGTTTTGTTTTTAATCTTTTTGCCTAGGGACTATGAGGACATGTTTTTAAATCTTCAAAATCTAATAGTTTTTCCAGGTTATATATTGGAATTGATTGTTCTAGGACAATTTTCCTTGGTATGCAGTAGGCCCTTTCAATAAATAGTCAAGTCTTACTTTATGTCTCTAACATTTCCTTGTATTGTAACTTTAAATATTTGTTCTATTTTATCATTTTCTTAACATATGTTCAACTTCATCTTCCTGTCTTCTATTTCAACCACTTCCTTTCTGACCCTTTTTCTTTCTTTCTGTTTATCATTTAAATTCTCTTGGTCATTTTTCCTACTGATCTTCAGTGCCCTTTATTCCATTTTCATTTGAATTTATGTTTTTCCCTCTTGCATTCTCTCTCTCCCTCTTCCTCTCTCTCCTTTCCTCCCTCTCCCTTTTTCTCTCCCCCCCTTTCCCTCTTTCCCTCTCCCCCTCTCTCTCCTCAGTTCTTATTTAAATTTATTCTCCACCTGGCACCTTGTGATTTAGGCTTTATTTCTGACATTATTTTGTCTTTTTTCTTCTATTTCTTTCCTGAGAAAATCAATTCCATCTTCATTTCTTTCTATTTTTGTCCATTTCTATTCTTAATTTTTGTATTTCTGGTTCAAGGTATTTTTTCGTATCACCAAATATTTGTTTTAGGACATTTAATTCTGGAGTGTTGTGTTACAGTTTCTTCACCTTAGTGATTATTTTCTGATGGGAAGATGGAAGGAAGGTTAGACTTTTCAAAAACATTTTCTGATTTTTTTTTTGCAGTACTATTGAATAAATAGTGTGTGTATTTTAAAAAACTATTCTTATTATTTCATGGACAGCATTCCTAGTTTGAGAGTGCCCTCCTCTGTGAGTTCTAGACCCTTCTGTTTCTTTTATAGCTGATATTAGTGGTGATGGGGAAGGGGGAAGGGTTGATGTGTCATTTCTCTTTCATGTCTACAGAATCCTGTTTTCCCCCTTTTATTTCCCTTCACTGCCTAACTTTCCCTTCATCGTCTCATCTCCAGGGGTACCTTCTTATATGTATGTGATATATCTGATATAAATATATATATATATATATATGATTCGCCCACAGAAATACTGCTGCTAATTTTGGTGCTGTGTACTTTTGAGCATCTGCCCCTTAGCTAAGACTCTAAACTACCAAATTCCCATCTGTGCTCAGTATTTTGGCATTTTGTTGCAATGTCTCTTTGTGGGGGTTATTATTGTCTGTGCTTCCCATAAATCCTTTCATCTTTTAAGCCTCCCTTCTCTCAGTCTCTGCACCCACAGGCTTTACTGGGATTGGAAGGCAGCAGGAGCTCTGTTGGGATTCTTGTTTTCTCTACTTTCATGTAGTTTGGAAGTCGTGTGTTCTGTCTCCCAGGTATGCTAAAAATATGGGTGCTGTGTGTTCTTGTTGATTGGGGGAGGAGTGGTTGCAAGTTTGAGGAGATTCAAAATCAGGCTTTCACCATTTCCAAACCTACCGTGCCTAGTAGTTTCATTGTATGCTGGGCATTGTAAGTGATCTATTTAAGAGGTTTTAAATTGTTATTTTCCTCTAAGGAGTGTTTATTTTGTTCTGGAAAACAGTTCAGTTAAAGGCAGATTACCTTAATCCTGTATGGGGTGGTTTTAAGTTTTGTTAGTGCAAATCTAATTTAGTTTTTTTGTACTTCTAGAATACAACCCCTTTCCCAAGGATATGATACTTATTCCTAGGAAATGACCATCTTGAGATCTCAACTGAATTATTCACTATGGTCTGTACAAACTACAACACTGTGTTTCAGCCTGTCATTATTTTTTGATTCTCAAATTGTCCCAAATATGGTCCTTGGGTCCCCTTCATGTTTGTTTCTGTACTCTCTGGATGTGATGCCTTAATGTTTGAATTCCTTACTCCTTTCAGGCATAAGGAGCTATCCCAGGCTCATATTGTATTATATTTTTTCTAACCCCAGACCTGCCTGGAATCAGCCATCTCCAAAAAACACAGGTACCTTTCCATGAAAATAGGTATTTTGAAACTAAAATCTAGATGTTAGGGATGCTCATTGTTACTAGAGTATCACTGCTCATGATTTGCTATTTGGGCTTTTTTGTGGTTCCATATGAATTTTAGGATTAATTTTCATATTTCTGAAAAAAATGTCATTGGAATTTTGATAGGGATTTCATTAAATCTATAGATCACTTTGAGTAGTATGGACATTCTAATAATATTAATTCTTCCAGTTCATGAACATGGGCTATCTTTCCATTTATTTGTGTCTTCTTCAATATCATTCATCAATGTCTTATAGTTTTTGGTGTACGAGTCTTTCACTTCTTTGATTAGATATATTCCTAAGTATTTTTTGTAGCTTTTGTAAATAGGGTTGTTTTCTTGATTTCTTTTTCAGATAATTTATGATTAGTGCATAGAAATGCTATTGTTTTTGTATGTTGATTTTGTATCCTACAACTTTACTGAATTTATTTAGTAGGTCTAACAGTTTTTTGGTGGAGTATTTAGGGTTTTCTATCTATAAGATCATGTCATCTGTAAATAGAGACGATTTCACTTCTTTGTTTTTGATTTGAATGCCTTGTATTTCTTTCTCTTGCTTAATTGTTCTGACTAGAACTTCCAGTACTATGTCAAATAGAAGTAGCAAGAGTGGGCATCCTTGTCTTGTTCCTGATATTAGAGGAAAAAATCACTATTCACTATTGAATATAATGTTAGCTGTGGCCTGTCATACATGGCTTTTATTGTGTTGAGGTACATGCTTTCTATACCTAATTTGTTGAGTTTTTATCATGAAAGGATGTTAAATTTTGTCAAATGCTTTTTCTGCATCTGTAGAGATGTTCATATGATTTTTGTCCTTCATTCTGTTAATGTGGTATGTCACATTTATTGATTTGCATATGTTGAACCATCCTTGGGAGAATTTAATCTATTGCTACCTTTTCAGAGCTGAGGGAAGGCAGTCATCCAATTTTGGCTTGCATCTACATCCTGAGCTAACCTGTCAATGAACCAAGCTTAGCTTTTTCCCTCTTTGGGCAATATTGTAACTCCCATGCAGTCATAATTGTAAGCTGCGGGAGAGAATCTAGTGCCACAGTTTTTGATGACATGGGGACCTGGGCCACCTACTTACATTTCTTAATTTTGTCCTCTAGTCCTTCTTGTGCCCAATTTTTCATGTGCTACTGCTATCTTATTATAGATTGCTGCTGCACCAGCCTGACCTCATGATGTGGTAGATCTAACTCATCATAGGAACTTCTAGACACATGGTCAAATCCCTTGGCAGGTAGTCCATCTCTACCTAGGTCCAGTAGCATGTCAGGAGCTATTAAGATGCATAGTTATGCTATATAATTACATGGTATATAATTATCTACATTAGCATAGCCTTGACAGAGAAACCCACAGGACTATGTTGTGATTCTCCTGTTGGGTTTGCCATAAACTCCACATGGTGTTTCTTCCAGCTGCATATACCTCTATATACCATATAGTCTAATACCATATGGTCTAGATTGTACGGTTCAGATGGTAGGGCTGCTTGCACTGTAGCCTGGGCCCGGTGCAGAGCTCTTTCCTGCCCTACGCTTTGTCCAGGTGGCAGCCTTCCATGTCACTCAGCAATATGTCACGGCAGTGTCCCTAAGTAATAGAACATGCTGCCTCCAAAGCCCAAAGAGGCCTAGGAGGCATTGCGCTTTCTTTTCATGGTGGGAATGTGAGCTGCAATAACGTGTCCTTTATTTTAGACATACCCCAAACCACTGGGCCTCCTAAAATTGTCATTGATGTGGCAGGTCCTTTAATCTTCAGAGGATTTTCTCTCACTCTTGGGGACGCATGTGTCTCACCAGGACGTTCAACATGCCACTTCCTACTCAAAGTTTAACTGATAAATACCATGGACAAACGTGGTGCTCTGTGGAATGTCCAGACAACCCAGGTCTCTGGACTATATGATGACAGAAGGTAGAACTGATGTAGATTTTGGACAAGACTCCAAGTGTATGCTGTTGTCCTCTCCATGAATGTGAATTGCTTCTGACAAATTTCCCTCTACGTGTTGCTTCAGCTATTTTAAATACATATTGATTTGTAAGCTTTTAATTTTCTTAGATAGATTTTAAATATGTTCTGATTTTTATTATAATTTCTTCTTGGTTCTATGAATTATTTGGAAAGCAGTTTTAACTTCTAAGGTTTATGGATTTCTTTTGGATAACTTTTTGGTATTGATTTCTAATAGTGTTTTCTATTCTGTCACCAATGTAAAAATTTGTAAAGGCCTTACCTTTGGCCTAGTATCTGGTCAATTTACATAAACAGTTCAAGTGTGCTTGAAAAGAATAGTAACTCTTTAATTGTTGATTCGTCTAATTTTATGTCCATTTAGTCAATTATTAGGAATAAAGTGTTAAAATCTCTCACCATATGTGTGGATTTATTACTCTTTGCAATTCTATTAATTTTGGCTTTTTTGAGGACATATTATTATTTGCGATTTTAGAATTGATATATCTTCCTGGTGAATTTTTACTACAATTATTATGTAATAGTGTAAGGGGTAAGTTTGAGGATTTCCGCTCTGATTGAGGAAAACGATACGACCATGAGATGGCAGCAGAGCACACAAGCTTGATTGGGGTGCTCTGTGGACAGGTTTGCACCCCAGGGAGTCACAGCAAGAGCCAGATTAGAAGCTTGAAGCATAGGGGCCACCACCCCAAAGGGGAGGAGGGCAAGGGAATGCCGAGTGCAAAGGAGGACCCGAGAGGGGGTTCGTGTTGTTTCTCGGTGATGTCACTCAGCAGCATGGCATGGTGTCTCTGGGTCAGAGAACTCCAGAGAGCAGCAGTGGCTTGGGGCCTTTATGGTCCGGGGTTTATTTTATAGGGTGATGAGCAGATTTGGGGCATAGTTTCACAGGATATACAAAGCAGTCAGGCTCTAAATGGCTAAAAATATGCCTGTTTAACGCAATTGGATGTGTTAAAATTTAAGTTTGGTGCCAGTGGGATTTTGAGCCAATGCATCTTAGCCTGCTGTGAAGAAATAGACAACCCAGGGGCCGATATGCAGAGGCCATGCTGTGCCATTTACATGACATGTAGTGACTCCTTTTATCCTTTTGTGCTCACAATTGTTTATTATATTTTACTCATTTTTTAGGTTTATTTTTGCTGATACTATTTGGTAGATAATATTTCAGTTGATTGTAGTCAGCTACAGTGTGCAACACTTATTCGTTACTCAAACTGCTCAAATAGGAATTTCACTCCCTTCTTTGCCCCCCTTTAAACAAAATTGCTCTGGGTAAGGTTATTAACATGACCTTCGTGTTACCACATCCAGCTAATGTTTTACATTTTCTTATTGTGTATACACGTATATAAAAATTCAAAATAGAAAATGGAATTTAGTATTTTTCTTTCCTTTTTTTTGTTTATTCTGTTTATTAACCTTTTGTTGTAAGCCACATGTTTACTTCCTCAATATTTATTATGTATCGCTGATATTTGACTTTATCTTTTTGTCACATTAGTGTAATCTTCTGTCATATAGGTTTTCCTTGTCTTTAGTCTCCTATTTTCTCTCCCTCACCCTTCTCTCTCTGTCTCCCCTCTCTCTATATATAATATTTAAATAATTTTAAAAATCATTTTTTGTGCCACATCAAAATCTTCAGTGTAAATTGAGGGTCCAATTTTGTTTTCTTTGGATTGAAACAACACATTTGTCATATATTAAATTGTCATCTATAGCTAGATTCTCAATTCTTTTCTACCATTCTTGCTTATTCTCCATTAATACAATTATTTTTCATATATTGACTTGATTCCAATAGCTTTTTAGTAGGTGCTGATACCTGGTGAGAAAAATTCCTCTCCATAGTCTTTTTTATTTTTGGTTCAATTTTCTGACTATTCTTCCACAAGAACTTTAAGGTAATTTAATCAAATTTTTAAATGTTTTTGTGATTCTAATGTGAATTTTATGGACCATATATATAATTTTAGGGGATTAATGTTTTTATAATAGTAAGTATTCATTTCATGTGTTTAAGTCTTACTCAATTGTTTTTGGTAACATTTTTATAGTTTTTTTCTTATAGGTCTCATACCTTTCTTTGTAAATTTATTTTACCTTTATTATTTTTGCTATTGTGAATGAAATATTTTTCCCACTAACATTTATTTCTAACAAATTTTGTATATTCATTTTGTTTCCAACTAGCTTACCAAAATCCCTCTTAAAATATTTTAAAATTGTTTTTCCTAATCCCTATGGTTTCCTAGGAATATAATCATAACAACAAAAAGTTTTCTGTTTTCCTGTATTTGTGCTGATTGTTTCATCTTAAAATCTTGTTACATTCATGGATCCTCCAAGATTATCTTTGATATTAAATAATGACAATAGCCATTCCTGGTAGTTCCCAGTTTTAATTGAAATGTTTTGTTTTATAATTTAAAATATTTGTTGTAGGCATTTCATAAGTAACCTTTATGTTTAAATACTGTCCTTCAATTTCTACTTTACTCACAGATCTTCATTAGGAATGGCTTTTATTATTTTTTTTTATTTCATTTTGAAAGCTTTTTGTTGTTTTATTTAATTTTGGGGGAGTTTTCTTGGGTTTTTTGTTTTTTATTTATTTTTTCCAGCATATTTTGGGGGTACAAATGTTAAGGTTACCTATATTGCCCTTGCCCCCCCCACCCCCTCGAGACAGAACTTCAAGTGTGACCATCCCCCAGTTGGTGCACATCACACTCATTATGTATGTATATACCCATCCCCTCCTCCCCCGCACCTGCCCGACACCCAATAGCTGTTATTCCTATATGTGCACTTATGTGTTGATCAGTCAATACCAATTTGCTGGTGAGTACATGTGGTGCTTATTTTTCCATTCTTGAGATACTTCACTTAATAGAATGGGTTCCAGCTCTAGCCAGGAAAATACAAGAGGTGCTATATCACTATTATTTCCTATAGCTGAATAGTACCCCATGGTATACATATACCACATTTTATTAATCCACTCATGTATTGATGGGTTCTTGGGTTGTTTCCACAACTTTGCAATTGTGAATTGTGCTGCTATAAACATTCGAGTGCAGGTGTCTTTTTCATAGAGTGACTTTTGTTCTTTTGGGCAGATGCCCAGTAATGGGATTGCTGGATAAAATGGTAGATGCACTTCTGTCGCTTTAAGGTATCTCCATATTGCTTTCCACAGAGGCTGAACTAGTTTGCAGTCCCACCAGCAATGTAGGAGTGTCCCTATCTCTCCACATCCACGCCAACATTTATTGTTTTGGGACTTGTTAATAAAGGCCATTCTCACTGGAGATAAGTGATATCTCATTGTGGTTTTGATTTGCATTTCCCTGATGATTAGAGATGTTGAGCATTTTTTCATATGTTTCTGGGCCATTAGTCTATCTTCTTTTGGAAAGTTTCTGTTCATGCCCTTTGCCCACTTTTTGATAGGGTTGTTTGATTTTTTCTTGCTGATTTTCCTGAGTTCTAAATAGATTCTAGTTATCAGCCCTTTATCAGATGTGCAGCTTGCGAAAATTTTCTCCCATTCTGTGGGTTTTCCGTTTGCTCTCTTGACAGTTTCTTTGGCTGTGCAGAAGCAAAGAAAAGTCCTGGACCAGATGGTTTCTCACCTCAATTTTACCACACCTACAAGGAAGATCTGGTGCCTATCCTGCAGAAATTATTCCACAACATCGGGAAGGATGGAATCCTCCCAAATACATTTTATGAAGCCAACATAACCCTGATACCAAAACCAAGAAAGGATGCAACAACAAAAAGAAAACTACAGACCAATATCCCTTATGAATATAGATACAAAAGTTCTCAACAAAATTCTAGCTAATCGAATCCAGGTGCTTATCAAGAAAATAATCC
>VBSM01000142.1:223239-252927 GCA_008086735.1 Cheirogaleus medius
CTATCTCCACTTCTATTCAACATAGTGCTGGAAGTCCTTGCTACAGTAATCAGAAAAGAGAGTGGAACTAAGGGCGTCCAAATGGGAATAGAAGAGATCAAACTCTCACTCTTTGCTAATGACATGATATTATACCTAGAAAACCCCAAGGATTCAACCAAGAAACTCCTTGAATTGATAAATGAATTCAGTAAAGTCTCAGGATACAAAATCAATACACACAAATCAGATGCATTCATATACAACAACAGTCAAAGTGAGAACCAAATCAAAGGCTCAATTCCCTTCAAAATAGCAACAAAGAAAGTACCTAGGAATATATTTAACTAAGGAGGTAAAAGACCTCTACAGGGAGAACTATGAAACACTGAAGAAGGAAATAGCAGAGGATGTAAACAGGTGGAAGAGCATACCATGCTTGTGGGTCGGCAGAATCAACATTGTGAAAATGTCTATACTACCCAAAGTGACCTACAGAGTCAATGCAATACCTATTAAAATACCATCATCATTTTTCACAGATATAGAAAAAATAATTCTACACTTCGTATGGAACTGGAGAATACCCTGTATAGCAAAAGCAATCCTAGGCAATAAAGACAAAATGGGAGGTATCAATTTACCCGACTTCAAACTATACTACAAGTCTATAGTAATTAAAACAGCTTGTGAATGGCACAAGAACAGGGACATTGACCAGTGGAACGGAACAGAGAACCCTGATATAAAACCATCCTCATACAGCCATCTAATCTTCGACAAAGCAGACAAAAATATACACTGGGGAAACGAATCCTTATTCAATAAATGGCACTGGGAAAATTGGATAGCCACATGTAGAAGACTGAAACAGGACCCACACCTTTCACCTCTCACAAAAATCAACTCACGCTGGGTAACAGACTTGAATCTTAGGTGTGAAACTATTAGAATTCTGGAGGAAAACGTTGGAAATACTCTTCTAGACATTGCCTAGACATTGGCCTAGGCAAAGAATTTATGAAGAAGACCCCAAAGGCAATCACAGGAATGGCTTTTAAATATTAGCAATTATCTATTGATATGATCGTGTTTTCTCCTTTAATTCAGTTGTGTAATTGTGTTAATAAACTAACTGGTATTGAAACACCCTTAAACTCCTGAAATAACAATGCTCTTTGTCATAGTGTATTATTGCTTGTTTGTTTGTTTGTTTTTGAGACTAGGTCTTGCTTCATCACCCAGGCTAGAGTGCAGTGACTTGATTAGAAGTTACTGCAGCCTCAAACTCTTGGGCACAAGTGATCCTCCTGCCTGAGCCTCCCAAGTAGCTGGGACTACAGGCATGTGCCATCATGCCTGGCCAACTACTCTTTTCTTAACAGTGCTGGATTTTTATTTAGAATATTCATTCATACATGTAAGTAAGATTGGTCTATGGTTTTATTTTGTTTTATCAGGTTTTCATATAAATGCTCTACTGGTTATATGAAATGAATTGGGCAGTTTTTCTTTTTTTAAGAATTTAGGATAATTTTAATCACACTTACTTATTCTTCTTGCAACCCTAGTGCTTCTTAAATTATGGATTTTAAAAATCACTTTCCATTCTCTTCTTTGTAAGTGGTCTATTAACATTTTAAATTTCTTCTTAGGTCAGTTTTGGTCATTCATGTTTCTCTAGAAAATTATCCATTCCCTCTAGATTTTCCAATGTGCTGCTATGTAGGTTGCATGCAGCATTTTAAAGTGAACATTTTTCTATCTTCATCTTAATTTCTTGGTAGCATTCATTCTACAGAGTTGAAGACTATACTTCTATGCTTTGAGTTTCTTAAATTTGTTGAATGGATGTGATTAATTCATATCTTTAGTGTGACTGTACAGAGAAATGTATAATGGATACTAATGGAAAATTACAGGTAATATGAAAATTTAGTAAATTGTTTGTTGACATTTTTATTTTCTCACTAGTACAGGGTTCATCTCTGTAATTATGAAATTGACTATCATTTTGCCTTTTTCTATATTATTTTGGAAAATTACAGCCTTATAATAGAGATCAGGAATTTGTTAACATTGTGGCTGATCTGACAATAGTGTTCTAAGAAAATAGAGTCACAAATATACTCTCTCACCATAATTATTCAAAACAGAAATTTTGGAAGCAAAGAATCAAACATTTAAACCAAAAGAACGATGGAGTGATTTCATCCTTGTCTAAAAGACATAGATATGTATTTCTGAGCAGATCTTCAAGTCATTCAAAAGCATAACTAATATAAAATTGCACAATTGCTAATAATGTGCACTGTCTACTTTTTATATTAAAATGATGCTTGCTACATGACTTTACTAAACTCAATTTCCCCAAATATAAAACTAGTTGACTTGCTGAACATGCTAAAATATAGTTTACAGTAAAAGACTATTATGACAAACTAAAGTACAACCTCAGATGATGCAGTATAAAAAAAATAAAACAAAATAAAACGGCTATGGGCATCTTGTAGACAAAATGGACTGTAGACGATCCAGTCTCTGTGGTACAAAGGGATTACATGCCAGCAAGGCACTGAGGCAGTCACAGAAATGCTGTTCACATGGTTTGTAAACATGATTTTTAATCCTCCCTAAAATGGAGGCTAACACAATTTATCATGGTTTAAATCATTCTTGGTTTATTTAATTTTCCTCATACTTTAACAAATTAAATTATGTAGTAAATTACAGTTGTTAAACTTGAGAAAATATTTCAATTGAATGGAATAACTTCCTATCATAAAGCCTCCAAATATCAAGGAATGAGTCAAGATATTTTCTGTATAAAATTTCCACCTGCATAAACCATGTTAAGCGCTAAGCTTTTAACTATTTAAAGGGGAAATTGGTACTACTGAATGCAATACATATTCTGCCGTCTTAAATAGCACATGCTGCTTATCTTGATTCAAATCCACCACTAAACATCACTTGTATCATTTGATCACAGTGTTCTCACACACTGTGGTGTACAGGACCCTGTATTAAATTGTCTCAAACTGCTATGCTTTTAGTGTCACCATAAATTTGTGTTTGTTTCCCCCTCCCTGCTGTCAGCTGTCATATTTTATTGTTTACCTACTTCTGCAGGACTTTTCAAGACTTGAGATTTGCTCAGGAGCAGAAACCAGATAACCAAGCTTGTTAGAATTGGGTATAAAGTAAGAATAAATAGACTCTGAAGGTGGGGACCTGAGGAACTCCCTTCTGAATAAAGTACAAGCATTCATAGCATCTCTCTTGGTCTTTTCTAGATGGTCATGCTGCCACAGCTGAATTCTAAATGGATGAAATGCCCATAGTTAGGTGTTTCTGGTAGGTATCAAATAAAATACACACCATAATTTCCTAGGAACTCTGTTAAACAGTGGAGTTTTAAAACTCTCTTTGTACAGGAAGAGAGTCTGATAGCACATTTCTTTTTTTTATTTCAGCATATTATGGGGGTACGAATGTTTAGGTTACATGTGTTGCCTTTCCCTCCCCTTCCCCCCGCCCCCCCGGAGTCAGAGCTTCAAGCGTGTCCATCCCCAAGATGGTGCGCATCGCACTCATTATGTATGTATATACCCATCCCCTCCTCCCCCCCCATCTGCTTGACGCCAGATAAATGTTATTCCTATGGAGTACTATTCAGCTATAAGAAACAATGCTGATCTAGCACCTCTTGTATTTTCCTGGATAGAGCTGGAACCCATTCTACTAAGTGAAGTATCCCAACAATGGAAAAATAAGCACCACATGTACTCACCAGTAAATTGGTTTCACTGACAGCATTCCTTCCATTAGAAATGGAAGGAAGCCTATGGGATCACGATGAGGAAGGTAGAACTATATAGAACAGCAGTTGGCTTAATTGGCTTCCCATAAACTTATTAACAAATTAGGTTACAAAATACAAAAGCAATTTAATGAATCATCCTATGAGGCATTGAACTCAAAGCTGAATTGTAATGTGCTTTTCATAATACAACTTGCTTAATTACTCATATGAGTGAATCATTAATAACTCAAGCCTGCTAACACTTTTGGATACCTGATATTTATGTAATGGTGGTGCTCATTTGCTGAGTAAGGCATTAGTAGTTTCCTGGGTAAGCAGGAGAAGCAGCCCACAAAACAATCATGTGACACAGTTACAACAGGGCTGTTTCTTGAAGGCTCTAGAAACCCAAGCCATGTATTTCAAGAGCTAAGTTACATCTCTTAGCTGTCAATTCAGATGCATTTGATTATGAGATGGCTACTTTTTAAAGTAGACATGATAAAATTCTATGAATTTACAAGAAATGATGGCAACTGATAATAATGCTTATGTAAATGAATTATTAAAACAGCTTGCTACCAATCCCAGGCTTCTGAAAAATTTGCACAAGTAGGAAAATATGTGGGCAAAGCTCTTTATCATATCTTAACAATTGAACATGGGAGGGGTGAAAAACCTTTATTCTGAGAGTATAACCATGTTATTTTGGGGGTATTAAAATGACCTTTTATGAGAGAATTTGTTTTCAATTTTTAAGTGTTCTTGAGAAATTAAAAGTTGATAATTTTAGTCTCCACATTTTTAGTAAATTTATCTCCTGTGAAATCTAAGTATGGGAACCACTAGAACATGTATAAAAACATGTTGCTGAGTTGCAGTGAATGATTTTACAAAAAGAAAAGTATTTCATGACCACAGATCAAGATATCCAAACTTTTGCTGACGAGGATTTCTCCCGAAGTCTTGCAACCAACTGTGGAAAAATAATTGGTTAATCTGACAGTGAAGTCCATGAAGAGTGAAGAAACAGTCTCAGAAAAAAATACCCAGAACCAGAGAAGTGAGAGCCACTTGTATTTCTCCCCATTGACAAGTGAGAGACGAAAGGGCAACAATCTTGGACGTGCACATTATACGACTTCTCAAAAACCGCAGACTATGCTCTAATCCTAAAATTCATGCTATTGGTCACGACAAAGTAAAGATCACATAGTAGAACCTATTGAAATCACAAGTAAAAATTAAAAACCCAAGTACCATGCTTAGTGTGGTGTCTGGTACCATGTAAGCGCTCAATAACTATTAGCTTTATTAATGGAAGAAAGATTATGTCTGCCTCTTATACCTTCATATAAAAAGAAAGCTTAGTGAACTAAATGAATTGTGGCTTTCACAGACTTAAGGATAGCTATTAATATCCAATGTAAGATGAAACTAAAAAGACTTTTAATAACATTTAAAAGAATCTCCAGTAAGTTTTCTTTGTGAAATTTTTTGCAGTTGGCCCTTGGACAACATGGGCTTGAACTGGATGGACCTACTTAAGCATGGACTTTTTTCAACCAAATTTGGATAAGTATTCCCTGGATGTGGACGACTGCCCCACCCCGCATTGCCCCACCCAGCCCCGTACCCACCCCTGCCTATGCAGAGGGCCAGCTTTTCGTTTCTGCCGGTTTACAGCCCTGCAGGACTTGAACAAGCATGGATTTTGGTACCAGTGGGCAGCCCTGGAACCAATCCCTCCGTGTATACCAAAGCATGACTGTATTTTGTTTTCATGGTTAAACTGTTAAAGGATAAAAATGTTCATATAAACACAGTTTTGAACACTTAAATATTTATCACTGTAATATGAATTCACATATACTTTATTTCTAACTGACCTTCAAATTGCAGCAGCCCATGAGTTTAGCTTGTACTCTTGCCACTCCAGCCCAGCCGCCACTTAGCCGAATAGCTCAAGACACACACAGACACACACACTCACATAGATACACACACACATACACACACAGACACACACACTCACATAGATACACACACACATACACACACAGACACACTCACACACACACACACACAGTAAAGAGACACAGGCAAACCTTTTGTGAAGTAAATAAATCTTTTATAATGTAAATAACTGTTCTCAGTAGAACTTTTTATATCCAGTTTACTACTTTTCTGAAATTGGGATATTCATATTAATTAGACAACACTCTCCATAAATCAAAGAATGTATGTCTGTGAAAACAAGTAATCCTTGATTGCAATAGTTTTCATAATTCATCTAAACACAATGGAGCACAGAAGGCTGAAAGGAAAAATAAATACTTCAAACTATCAAAACAAAAGAGATATGAAAAAATAATATATTTAACAGTATGGAGGGAAAATTTCAGAATATAGATTCTGTTGAAAATAATGATATTCAAAAAAACAGCTTTGGACACACTGCCAAAATTTAGATTTTTCTCAATTAAAATCAGAAATGTTGATTTTATTGTTGGAAGATACATTAATTCTTTGAAGTCAGAATAAGAGGCTTGACAATTTAATTTCTACATGTGACTGTTTGAATATATAAAGTATCAAATATAAACAGTAGTGTAGCAAGTAGATAAACTGACAGAAATAATTTCTCAACTGGTAGTAATTAAGACGACCATTTCAAAATTTTCTATACACAAAGAATGAGAAAATATTGTTATAAGATTTTATACAATTGAATTCAATCCAAATTCGTTACTATTATACTTCTTTCTTCTTCAGTATTAGTGGACCCACATTATCTCCTGTCAATTCATTGTGTTTGTTATGTGAACCATCACAGGCAGGAAACTAAAAGAAAAAAAGTGTACATTATGTTAGAAATATGGTTAAGTATAAATATTTGTGAAACGCTGTCATAAAGAAAACATCACTTGCTAAAAATAAATTCATCAGATAGCTTTCCTGAGTAATATATATTCTACATCTAACCCAACCATATTCTCATACCACAGCAAAATTTTAACAATTTAAATAGTTACTTCATTATTTGAGTTAGATTTTAAATAAAAACTTTTGAGTGACTAAAATAGGTTTAAAAGGGAATCAAAATAAACTCTTGGTCTTTCGTGGAGCTCTAAATTCAAGCTTATTTCTTAACTTGTTTAAATTTAAAAAGAAAGGAATTTAAATTCAAAATAAATTATTAACATTTTACAATTGTTTCTACTATGAAACTCATGTATAAAATTTTTGAAAAAATTAAAATATATTTTTAAAAATTCATTCATAATCCATCCAAATATAGGTAACAATAATTAATATTTTGGTATTTTTCCTATGCATTTACCATATTCATTTTTTTAAAAACAAAATTGGGATATTATAATATGCTTTTCTTGTGCTGTATCAGGGTCTCATGTCATTAAATATTCTTTAAACACATGATTTGTAATGGCTTCCTAATGTCCCATCATTTGTATTATAACTGTTCCCTTATTATCACACATTTAGTTTCTAAAATTTTGCTATTACAAAGGATGCTGTGATGAACAATACTGTACTTAAAACCTCTAATAGGCCAGGTGTGGTGGCTCGCGCCTCTAATCCTAGCACTTTGGGAGGCTGAGGTGTTTGAGGAGTTTGAGGTTGAGGTGAGCTATGGATGACACCACTGCACCCTAGCCAGGGTGACAGGGTGACATCCTATCCCCAAAACAAAACCAAACCATGAAGATCAGAGATTAAAAATGAAGTAACCTGCCCAACCAAAGTCATACTGTAAGTGACAGACATCAGATTTGAACACTATTCTTACTCCAAGCTCCTTCCACTAAACCTTGTGTCCTCTGTCAAACAAGTGTAATGTATGTATGTATGATTTATTTATTTATTTGACAGTGTCTCACTCTGTCACCCTGGGTACAGTGCAGTGGCATCCTTGTAGCTCACTGAAACCTCAAACTTCTGGGCTCAAGCGATCCTCCTGCCTCAGCCTCCTGAGCAGCTGGGACTACAGGTGCACACGAGGACGCCCAGCTAATTTTTCTATTTTTAGCAGAGATGGGGTCTCACTCTTGCTCAGGCTGGTCTCGAACTCCTGAGCTCAAGCAATCCGCCCACCTTGGCCTCCAAGAGTGCTAGGATTACATGCATGAGCCACAGCACCCGGCCAATAAGTGTATTTTAAAATACACGGTACTCTAGACAAATGCTGAGCATTGTGAAAGCATGAGATTTCTATCCTTCTTTGCTGCTCTAACTTTTCTAACACAAATAACGTCAATCGTGAAATGCAAACTTTAATTTAGGAATATGGACTTCCAATACCAAATACTATGGAAGAATCTCTCATTTCATAGAACCTCAAAACTAGAGATTTAAAAAGCACAATTCTAACAACTACAAAATTTTAGTGTATGTGTAAACAGATATCTTACCGTCTTAGAACGCCAACACCTACAATAAGCTGCTTTAGTAAGACACAGATCTTCAATGTTTATTTCATTCACCACTTTTGGATTTTCCTTTTGTATTTTAAGATTAATCAAGCTATCCTTTTGTTGTTTTTTCTTCGGGAGGAATGGACGGACTGCAAGGTAGCCCAGTAGTGCAAGTACACCAAGGAAAGGTAGTAGCCGAAGCCATTCTGAAACTAAACATGTACAGATTTGTTAGAATCTGCAGTGCTCCTGTAAAAGAACTTACAACAGCATGTCTGGTTTCATCCTTGAGTTTATTTATCTATTACTTCTCACATTAATTCCTTTTTTAACTTATCTGTAAAGCTATGAATAAATAACACAATCAAGCCTGCTCCACCTAGGACCACCTTATCTATGGGCTAATTTGAGACTTATGAAACTAGAAACCTAAATTTTCAGAAATTTCAAATATCCTATCTTATTATCCACAACAAGTCTATTTGTGTTTGTCTACATTTCAGGAATTATGATCACCATAATTATGAACAAACTTCAAGGTATGATGTATAGCACAGGTTTAGAAAACATTTTCACTCTTTTCTCCTTAATATCATGTCAAATTCATCCAACAGAATTATCTGTAAAATTTTTACCATTGATTTATAATTTCAGACAGAACTCATCTTCATTTCTTTGATTTACATTTTTTGGTAAATGTTCTTAAAAAACACGGAAATATTGTGTAAAAGCTACTATTTTAAAGAACAAACTGAAACTTTAACTTTCACATACTTAACGTTCTAATGTTAAGATATATCTCATTCCATAATCATTCATTAAAAACCTTTTGTGGTCTCAGTCTGTCTTAAGAGGACAGAGAATTTAAGTGATATCCATGAAATGGTCCCTATGCCCATGGAGACAAATATTCCAGAAAACCAAGATAAACATTTCAACATTTACCAAACGTCTGCTAGTGCCCTGCCTCTGCTGAGCTCTGTAGGGAACCCTTTCTGTTCTTAAAGAGTTATCATTTTACTTCTTTCACTGAGTCATACCTAATACCTTGCTAGGCACTATGTAGAAAAGAGCTTAGTTGAGAAAAAGAGAAAAACAGGAATGTGCCAAAGAATGCTAATAAATGTTAAAAATAAATGTAAAATGGGAATAATATTGACACCTACCAAATACAGTTGTTTGAGCTAACACAGTGTTAAATGAGATAGTACAGTTGTACTTGCAGCATAGTCTATTAAATGAATATGTACTCTTAGACTAAGCTATGAGTACAACTGTAGTAAGTAGGTATCATTACTATTCCCATTTTATATGTGCAGATTTAGTCTAGGACAGTCTAAATCCAAAGCCTGTTGTCAATTATCATGAATCAAATCCACAGATCTAAAATTAAATCTGTTGCTCTCTTGGTAAAACTACTCTCATGGGATAATTGTTCTTACTATTTAACTACTGGAAGAAAGCGTTAATATTAACTCTTTCAAAATGAAATTATTTTTGATACACCACTGTGCAAGGAGATCTAAATGAAACAATCTATTTATATCCCATATATATAGCACCTATAAGAGTGCCTGACAGAGAGAAGATACACAAGATAAGGTAATTTTTATTAAGAGATTATGGAGATTGGTGAGGAAGCAGTAGTAACTCCTTTGAAAAAATAATTTGTCAAATCAACTTGACAATGCTATTGGGTAGAAATCTTTAGAGATGTAATCTTTTAGTCGTCAGAATAAAAAGAAACTCTGTAAGGGTAAGGACCTTCTGTCATGTTGGCTGTTATATTCTCATAAACAAAGTGGAGACACTTCATATAGAGTCTTTGAATGAATTAAAGTTCTGGAGATGACATATAACTGCTTCTTAGGGGAGAAGGGGTCTACGTATAGATCTGTACTATTTAATATGGGAGCCACTAGCCATTGTTTAGACATGTACCCAAGCTTTTTTTTTAATCAGGTATGACAGGATGATAGACATGTAGACAACTGCCTCAAAAGGAGAGTTTATCTCTTACAGTTCTCAAGAGGAGGGGGTACACCATGCAACACAGGGCCATATGGGGAAGTACCAGGTTGGTTAAGAGGAAGAAAGGTGATAGAAAATCATGAGCACAGGCCTTTATTGTGGTTACCATGGAAAAGGAAAGGCAGAGAAAGGTAAACAGTTTAGTGTTGGCTACCTTGAATAATTTCAGTGGACTCTGAGCTAAATAAAGGGCTGGTCCCTAGTTACTGGGTACCTACCCCTGGGGTGATTTAGAGCTGGAGGAACATTGGCTTGGAAAGAGTTAGATAGAGGAAGTAAAGGAGTTAGTTTGGGTTATGGGCTTTAGATTGGTTGGTTTGCAATATGAAAGGCATGCTCACAGGCAAGTTGTTTAGCATCTCTCGAAATTAAATTAACTAGTCCTGGGAGGAGCAATTTCTCCACAGCCAACAAGACCCCAAAGATATCAAAGCATCATAAAATACAGACAATAAAAAACATGATTAATACACACATGTGGCTATTTACATGTAAAAATATTAAGTAAAAGTCAAAATTCTATTCCTATGACACAGTGGTCACCTTTCAGGGGCTCAATAGAGCGCCATATGTAGCTAGTGGCTGCTATATTCCACAGTACAGAGAACATTTCCATAACCACAAAGTTTACTGCACAGTGCTGCTACAGATCACTGGCTCTGTTGTGATCTCCACAGCGCGGCAAGGCTTCCTTCCAGCTTCAGCTCCTACAAACATCCCCTTCTCATATACCTGAAGCCAGCCAAAGCTTTTGCCTAGGAGCAGCCATCCTGAGTTCTTTGGAGTTCCTCCTGTCTGCAATGCTTTTTCTACCTCTGGTTTAACTAATTTGTATGGACCCTTCAAAAGGCTAGGGTCGAATATTACTTCTTCCTGAAGTCTTCCTCAATTTGACAAAGCAGACTTAATCACTTCCTCCTGTGCTTCCAAGCCCCCTTCCTCATGTTTCTGCCATCACACCACTGTAAAATTATTTGTTTCTGAAGTTGTCTATTCCATAAGGCTGTGAAGAAAGGGGGCTGTGTCCTACTCTGCCTGGCACAAGTAGACGCCTCATAAATGTTTAATGAGTGACTTAATGAATGAATAAGCACAAATGTCAGTCACTTTCCTACTCCCCACATTATTCTGTAATTTATACCTACACTTATCTTCTAGATCAGACAATGAATGTTTTAGCTTGACTTGGCCGCAGCATCCAGTATGTACCTTGAGATAATAGTCATTCACTGTTTGTTCAATGTAGAGTGACATTGTTATTCTATACATTACGATATTAAAAAGTCACAAGAAGTTAAATTACCAAAACGAATGAATAGAAATGTAAAGATAAAAACCTTAACTTTAGACTCACACTACTCTAAAAAAATACAATGAGAGGTACTATTAAAGTAATAACTTATAAAAGTCTTAGTGCAATCTATTTTTTAAAGATGATCAACTATAATTAAACTAATGAAAAGCTTTATAAATGAAAGCAATATAGCCTATAAAGCTCAATTCAAATCACTTTAAGTATATTTATTAAGGCTGATTTTTTATTGATACATAATAATTATACATATCTATGGGGTACATGAGATATTTTGATACATGCATACAATGTATAATGATCAAATCAGGGTAATGGGATATCCATTACCTCAAACATTCATCATTACTTTGTGTTGAGAACATTCCAAATCTTCTTTTCTAACTATTGAAATACACAACAAATTATTGATAACCACAGTCACCCTACTATGCTACTGAACACTAGAACTTGTTCCTTCTAACTGTATTTTTGTACCCACTGAGCAACCTCTTTTCATTCTCCCCCCACCAGCCTTCCTGGCGTCTTCTAACTACCATTCTACTCTCTGCTTCCATGAGATCCACTTTTTTAGCTCTCTCACGAGAGTGAGTACATGCAATATTTGTCTTTCTGTGAATTAAGGCTGATTTTTAGTGAAGAAATATAAAATACAGAAGAATCAAGCAAGAAATTTTAAAAAATCTTTTAAGACAGTCTATTTCCTATGAACTTGTTTGATATATGTTTAGCCATACAGATATTTTAGATACTTGAAGGGGAAAATATTACCTAACTATAATATATAAAATAAATATATTTAACACAGCATACATTTATTTTTATTGTTTTAGAATTATAAAAAATAACATTGTATAAAATTTGAAAAATCTAGAAATATAGAAAAAATAAACCTACTTACAATTCTACTAGCAAAAGATAACATTTTGGTGTATTTATGTCTTTTTGGGGGTGAAGAATATAAGTACATATACCATAAATGCTTTAAAAAAAAAAGGCTATAGGCTAGGCACGGTGGCTCACACCTGTAACCTCAGCACTTTGGGAGGCTGAGACAGGATTGCTTGACACTAGGAGTTTGACACCAGCCTGAGCAACACGGCAAGACCTTGTCTCTACAGAAAATTTTTAAAAATTAGCCAGGCATGGTGGCACATTCCCATAGTCCCAGCTACTCAGGAAGTTGAGGAAGGAGGATCACTTGAGCTCTGGAGTTCAAGGTTGCAGTGAGTTATAATCACCCCTGCACTCCAGCATGGGCAACAAAGCAAGACCTTGTCTCTTAAAAAGAAAAAAAAAAAAGAGAGAGAGAGAGACTATATTATATATACAGTCCATATCCTACCCTTTTCACTTAATAGTGTATCAGATTTTTATATCATTTTCTCAATTCCTTAATACCACTTTGAAGCATGAATTTTAATGGCTGTATCCACCTATCTATCACATCCCCTAATCACAATATAAGATATACAAGGGCAGGGACCTTATTTGTCTGGGTCACCAGTGCCTAAATAATGCCTGGCTCAATTTACTTAATTTACTTTTTATTGAGGTATAATTATACGGTTCAGTTTGTTGAGCTTTTTGTTAAGTGTTCGGTTTTATGAGTTTTGAAACTATATGGACTTATAAACAAACCACCTAAAACCTAAAGTTATTTCCATCATCCCAGAAAGCTTGCTCTTATACCTTTCCCATCAATCCCCTTTCTGATTTTTATCATTAAGTGCTTACTAAACATTTCTGAAAGAAGAAATCTGATCAATTTCCTATTGTTAAACAATATTTCAATTGTTTACTATGCAATTATTAATTACTATAAAAACTATCAAATTTAAGTACCTACTACGTAGAAACTGTGCTAAATGCAAGTACAGCAGCTGTCTTACTTGTCTCTATGTACCCAGGGCTTAATACAGTACCCTGCGTAGAGCAGGATCTCAATAAACAACTAATTCACAGTTTATCTATGGTATAAATCCGGATTTTCATATACTTGGAGTCAGGTTTCTTTTGTCTGTAAAATAGGAATAACAATTATTCATTCATTTGTACAACATATTTGCTGAGTACCACCACATTCCAGACACTGCACTAAGTAGGGATAGAGGCTGACAGATAAAGTCCCTGCTCTCACACAGTACACATTTCAAAAGAGACAGACAATAAATAAGGGAACAAATAAACAAGATAATCATAGACTGTAGTAAGAGCTATGAAGGAAATAAACAGGATGATACAAGAGAAAAAGAGACTAACCTAGGACTAGAGCAGGAGGGTGGCTACAACTTTAGGTAAGGGATCAGGGAAGGTTTCTGAAAAAAAGGACCTTTAAGCAGAGACCTAAATGAGGAGAAGCCAGGAGTTCAAAGACATGAGAGTAGAACTTTCAAGGCATAGGGAAGAATATATGCAAAGAATCTTCCAACTTCCTAAGATTGCTAGGAACAACAAATGAAGTAGGAAACCACTCAGTAAAAACTATAGAACACTTTTCGAAAGGAAACTATTAATGCACTCTGCCTTAAAGCTACAATTATGTAAATATCTGTCTTCTCCCTCACTGAACAAAAAGATCCCTAACACCCTACCCTTTAAGAGAGACTTACATAAACCAAGATTTCAATAAATTTTAGCTGAATTGAGTTTGTACTCCATTTAACTGACATTTGAAATAACTCCTATAAGGTCTGGACTTGTCTGCCTTTGTTTATGGCTTGTGAATGATAACAGGATAAGTTAAAATATAGGAAGACTGCTTAAAATATTTAAGAAAAACAATTTTCAGCACCACTCTCCAAAACTACACGTCGGGTGATGGGACAGATATTGAAGATATAAAAATTATAAGACACAGTCCCCACCACAAAGGAGCTTTTCCATCTAGTAAGGAATATAAATTTATAAAAAATGACTATAGTACTGTGTAGTATGAGCAATCATACACAAGCAAAAACAGAGGTAGACGTGATTAACTCTTTGCTGAGATGAGCAAAAACTTGACAGATTTTGATATGTAATCAGGTGTCTAAAAGACGAGTGAGAGTACAGAGTGCATAGGCAGATGAGAGAAGGAGCTGCATTCCAGGCAGAGGAAACAGCACAGGCTAAGGCACAGAGACAGGACATGCATGAAAGGTTTGGGAAACGAAGCACCATGGTACTGCTAGAATATAAGGAAAGAGGAGGTAAGCAGGTGTCATATGATGAAAAGCTCTGATATGCAACAAGTAGGTAAGAATTTACCCTATGCATACGAGGAAACCACTGAAATATTTGAATATTAATGTAACTGGAAAACTGTTCACTTATGAAATCACTCTGGTATCAGATGGAAGATGGGTCAAAGGAGGGCCATAAGGAAGAGCACAGAGGGCTTGTGGTAGGAGAACAAAAGGCAAGACAACCTGTTGGAAATCCACTGAAATAGCCCTGATGAAAATAATTTGAGCTTAAACTAAGGCAGTGGCCATTAAAGCAAAGAAGTGTGAGAAATAGTCTCTATTGTGATTCCTACAAAACTGCCTAGAATAATGTGTGTGTGCTTACATTTTCTGAGGAGATAGTTTACACCTTTCACTAGGACCTTAGAGCTGTAATCAATCCCCACCGCTTGAAATTTAAGAACCACTAACTCAAGTAGTAAAATCAATAGGCTTTGGTGATTGATTGGTGTGAAACATGAGATAAATAAAGGAAGTGAAGCTCCTTCGTGATTCCTAGGTTTCTGGTTTCATTATATGGATGAATGGAGATACTGGTCTCTAATAAAAACAAAAACCACCCAAAAAAGCGTATGAGGAGGAGGACAGCTTTAAGCAGGAAAGGACAGTGCAGTGTTGTAAGAGAAAGGGAAAAGGAAGCAGGGGAGACTGGAGGTCAGCAGATAACAGGAAAAGGGGGTGGTAATGCTGATGAAGGCAGAAGTTTTAAAGGAAGACACAGCTTTCTTTGGATGAGGTGATATGGCTCTGGAGGGGAGGTGGCTGCACAGAGCCTGTAAGACGCCAACTTCCTCTGTCTCAGAAAGACAAGGAGGGACAGAAAACAGATTCCACTCAGAGAGCTACAGGGGAAACGGCTTCCTCAGGAAAAGCTTTGTTTCATTTAGAGCAAGGAGGAGCCTCTATGAGAAATATCAAGGGTTTTAAGAGACACACCAGGATTAGAAGATGAAAGTTTGAGATAATATTAGAGGTTGAAGAAAGATACATTTTGTGCTATAGTTAAGTAACACGGATAGAACTGGCTGTCCTCAACGTTGGGACCATTTTTAAAAGTGCCCAGTTAGGCAGCATTTTGTTTACTCTAGGCAGCATTTTGTTTACTCACTTGAATGTAAAAGGGTTGAACTTTCTTAAATTTTATTCCTTAATTAAAATTTTTCACTTCTGATGGACTTTCTTCCTCTGTCAGTGAAGATTTCCTGTCTCTAATTTAAAGAAGAAAATCACCTGTTTCTAATTAAAACAAAAATCAAACCGCACTTACACTATTAATACTGAGCAGGTTCCTAATATTCATATTGATTTTTGTATCCCACTATTAAGATAAATAATAATTAGATTGAGAATGTAAAAAGAAAGATCCACCATCAGAGAAACAAAACAGACAGAAAAGAACATTTAAAAGCAACTTAAGGAGCAACCAATTTTAATATAAATTTTCTTGAAATTTAGATACTGTTAAAAAGAAACTATCTCCTTAGGGAAATAGAAGGGGAAGATTCAGCTATTCATAGAGTGATATAGGCTAGCTATTGCTCCTATTCTTGGTCAAGATATATTAATAAATACTCTCATTATAAAAAAACACTTTTTAAAGTACATATACACGCACGTATCTCAATGAGGAATCATATTCTAAGGAACTAGAATAGAATTTTTCCTTTTCAAATTTGCAAAAGGTTACATATAATGCTACCATAAAAATAATATTGGCAACTTCGTTCTGTTTATAACATTTTCTTATGTATCATTTACAGCTAAGACAGAAATGATTTCTATTTCTCAACTGCAGAAAAGATGAAAGTAAAATATTTTCAATGGATAGCTTTACCATCACCACTTAAAATCTAACATAAACTGTGTTCAGGACTGAAGGACCAATAAAATGAAATTAGTGATCAATTTAAAAATTTTTTTTCTACTCACTATTATGAACAATGTCCCAGTATCTAGACCATTGCCTGGCCCATAGTATGTGCTCAATAAATATTTGCTGACTTATAAAACTTTAAGTGGAAAATAGCTATTTGGAAGAAAATGTTTAAACAAGACCCAAACTATTCTCCATCAAGGCTAATTATAATCCTTAATTACACTGACTTTTAAATATAATTGATCTAACTAGGAAGAGAAGAAGAAAACTTTTATAACTTGGAGTAACTATGGATTTTTCCAAATTTTCAAAGAAGTTTTCTAAAATAAAATGTCTTTCAGAAATAACCTTTATCATTTACATGTTAATAAATACAACTCTTTCATTTGAACTTAATGATTTATTATGCTTTCCTATTAAGAAAACTTGTTCCATTTCTTTCTTTTTAAAAAATTTAGGTAATAATTTACATACAATAAAATGAACAGATCTTAAGTACCTAGTTCTGAGTTGTGAGCTAGGTACTAGTAGCTTAGGTAGCCTCCATTGAAAATGTGTAAAAATATATTGATAAAAATATGTAAAATACTTCCATCACCACAGAAAGTATTCTCCTTATCTTTTCTACTCTATTCTCCCACCACTGATTTCTATTTTTTATTTTTAGAGACAGGGTCTGGCTCTGTAATCTTGAACTCCTGGGCTCAAATGATCCTTCCACCTCAGCCTCCCAAGTAGCTAGGACTACAGGTGCATACCACCATATCCCACTAATTTTTAAAAAATTTTTGGTAGAGCCAGGGTCTGGCTCTGTTGCCCAGGCTGATTCCTGGCCTCAAGAAATCCTCCCCAAAGAGCTGGGATTAAAGGTGTAAGCCACCCGCTTGGCCCCACCACTGATTTCTTTAACCAAAGTTTTCACTCAACATAAAGTTTTTGAGACGTATCTAGTGAACCAGTAATCCATTCCTTTTTATTGCTGACCAGTATTCTACTCTATGAATAGACCATAATTTATCTAGTCTCTTGTAGGTAGGCACCTGGGTTGCTTCCAGTTTGGGGGCTATTATAAAGAATGCTTACACAAGGCTTTTTGTGGATATGTTTTCAACTCTGTTCCACTTTTAAATTCTGAGTTCAAAATTGGCCCCTTCTGGATAAATATTAATAAAACTAATGCCCTTACGGCTGCCAGCTCTGGCATGTTTGTGTCACTCTAGGAAATACATTATTAGTCTCAGACATTGCTTTGTTTTTAAGAGTAACATCTTTACGTTTCAAAGAAGTAAACTAGTTTAAGTCGGCAAAATTTCATAGCTAGCTAGTAAATCTGGAAATAAACTGTCTTCTGACTTTTGAATGGGAAAATTTTTGTTTTTCTATTTTAAAAGTCTACACAACGATAGGGAACGCTTTTTTAAAGGTCAAAGTATCAAAATATATTACACAGTCACCCCTCTGTAGGGGGATTGATTCTAGGACCTCCACAGATATCAAAATCTGAGGACGCTCAAGTCCTTGATATAAAATAGCATAGTATGTATAAATAACCTATGAGCATCCTCCCATACACTTTAAATCATCTCTAACTGCTCATAGTACTTAATGCAATGTAAATGCTACATAGCTGTTATACCATATTGCTTAGAGAATAAGAAAAAAAATATGTACATGTTCAATACAGGTGCAACCATCCTAGGCCTAACTACATTTTTCATCTGTGGTGGGCTGAATCCACAGATACAGAGGACCAACTACTTAGGAAAGAAGCACACCAATTTATTTTGAAAGCCTCAATCTAGAAAATGTGACATGAACAAAGATAGATAGGTTGTTCTCACAGATAAGAACTGTCTATATTTAACTAGCATATGGTAATTAAGAACCTCCATGTGTTTTCTAAGAGTGCAGAGTCATCATGAGAAAGTCAATTGCTTTAAAAAAAGCTAGATCTAAATACGGAAGGAAATACAGGCAACAATAATATGAACTATCATTTTTTGCTCTAATTTTCATAGAAGAAAATGGAAATATTTTCTGGTCTCCTAAATATTTTAAACAATTAATTGCTGAAAGGTTATCTTCCAGGTTTTTATTTCAACAAAAGTCTACATTATGGATTCTACAAGTAGCTCATTCAGAAAGCCAAATGTCATTAACTATTACAATCTATTCTGAAGGGGGACTGAGTGGAAAATGGCCATTGAAGTTTTTCTTCCATAGTACTCCAAAATAGACCCTGCAACTGTTTTGTCCAATTCAAAACAGACCATTTCACTTTTTTCATAAAGTAGTTATTACAAATATGTTCATGTTTCCTGAACAAATAAGCAAACAATAAAAACTAAATTGCAGACACACTGTAATGGGACTTAAGTTAAATATGTGCTATTAAGATACTTAGAGTTGCCATTATTTCTGAGAATCACTCCTCATGTTAAATATTTAACAACTTTAAAGAGGAAGTTACTGAATATTATTGATTTTAATGGGAAAAGGTCTTTGTTAAGTTTCTTTAACGCCTGTAACAGAAATTAAATATGTGTTGACAGTAAGGATCTTCAAGAAAAGAAAACATACTTCTAAAATCTTCTAGCCACTAAATCCAGTATCTTAGAGTATCTACAGAAAATTCAAACTAATATAAGTGCAGTTATCATCAGAATCGACACATGTAATTCAGGTTTTCCTTTTTTGACTATTAAAAACTCAACAGTTAACTTATGCAAATCATTAAGAAGGTAAATTGTCAAAAGAGAACAAATGTCACAAAATGATCATACCCTTTTGACCTAGTAGTACCAATTTAGTGAACACATTCAACAGTATAATTCAAAGGGGGAAAAAAATGACAACTGGTATATGGCTACTTAGCACTGAACTATACATTATGAATAAAAAAGAAAGAAACATTCCAAATTTCCAGCTGCAAGGGAGTGGTTAGAACTATTGTAATGTTAAAACTAAAATAAGATTATATGGTTGTTAGACCAAATGAGGATTGCATTAAAATACGTAAAGTACTTAAGTAAAAGAAATGATAAAGGGGGAAAAGTCAAAATTTTACTTTATTGTGGGAGGCCCAGGCCTATGGGCTTACACCTGGAATCCTATCACTCTCCCACACCTAGACAGGAGGATGGCTTGAAGACAGACCAGCCTGATCCAGAGTGAGAACCCCTCTCTACTAAAAATAGAAAAATTAGCATCGCGTGGTGATATGCACTTGTAGTTCCAGCTACTCCGGAGGCTGAGGCAGAAGGATAGCTCGAGCTTAGGAGTTTGAGGTTGCTGGGAGCTATGATGATGCCACTGTACTCTAGCCCAGGCAACAGAGCAAGACACCGGTTCAATTTAAAAAAAAAAAATGTACATAATTGCTGCAATCCACTTTCAAATAACTTTCACTTATTTGGCACTAGTTCTTTTGGTCTACAGAGAACACATCTTTTATTTTTCTCCTACCAGACAGCCTTCCAACGGCTAGATTTTAGGTCAGCTACTATAGATCTCCAGCACGCTCCAGCCTAAGCAACCCTACTTACCTCAATTCAAGTTTGCATTCCCTGATACCTAAGACACAGGAGCTCAATATTTGCTGGTGTACCAGTCTCTGAGTCTGGTTTAGAACTATCCCCTACAATGAAAGGCTCAGAACCCAACAAAAATCTTCCTAGTGTTGAATGCATTCTGGAGATTTTCATCCTTTAGATGTGAAATCCTGAGGTGTGGGTTATTTTATGTAAAGGAGGGAACTTAAATACAGGATGTTACATATATTCTTTAAATTTCATCTTCTAACGTTCGACCCATCATTCGACCCAGCCTATGCACACTTTCTGGCTAAGATATTTCCTCCAACTAAAGCTGCCTCAACTGCCCCCACAAATGCCCCATGATAGGTCAACTCTGGCCGGTAGGAAAGGAGGCTATTTCCTAATTCCGTCACTAAGTAAAACAGCCACATACGTTGTTACACGTGTGCCCGCACTTCTCTCCCACACGCCCACTCCACCCACACGCTGAGGGTAAAACGCAGCCGATAACGAGGACGGCCGCCGAGAACCACGACTGACCCTGCGCGCTCAGAGAGGACGAACAGGACAGACCAACGAGAGCGGCCGGGCGCCAGCTCAGCACGTTCTCCGCAAACACCTGCTCTCTCGCCGCCCACGGGCACCGGAGGCCACCACGACGCCAAGGACGGGGCCGCCGCCACCCTCCGGCGGCGTCACGCGAGCTGCGCCGGCGCGCGCCCAGCCCCTCCCGCCCGCCCGGGTCACGTGCGGCCGCGCCGCCCCGCGCCAGGGGCTTACACGTCCCGCCGGCGGGGGAGCGCGCCAGCACGGGCCGGCCGACGCGGGCTCACCTGTGAGCCTGGCGAACCCGGAGATGCTCTCGGGCACTGGGAGCCGCTTGAGGTACGCGGGAAGCTGCACCTTCACGATGCGGGCCACGCTCTCCAGCACCATCCTGGCCGGCGCCGCCGCGGCTCTGCGAGGCCCTCCGCGGCCGGGCCGCCGCGCTGCCGCGCCTGCGCCGAGAGCGCGCTCGCCGCCGGTCCCGGCGGGCGGGGCGGCGCGGAGGAGAGGCCACCCGCCGGGCGCCGATTGGCGGCGAGCGCGTGACGCGCGCTCCGGCGGGCGCCGGCCGGCGGCTAGCTCGGCCCTCGCGGAGTCTCGGCGGCGGAGGTGGCCCTCCCGTAGACGCCGGGCGCCAGCAGGGAGGGTGCGCGGCGAAGAGACAAAGCTCGTGGGCGCGCTTCCTACCCGGCTGTGCCTTTCTCGGGCCGGCTCCTCGGCCTCTCCCGAAGAGCAGCCTCCCACCCCGCTCCGCCCAGTGCGGCTCCTGCGCCCACAGGCCAGGGTTTTTAAAAAAGGAAAGAAATGTGTCATAAAACACTCGACCTAAGCCAGGAACTGCGTACAGCTCTGCCGCTCAACTTAATGCAGTCCTCGCTCCAAGGTCCAGAGGTTTCTGCCACTCGGACAAGACCGTAGTAGTCCGTCCTTAGATTTTCAGTGCTTTCCAAAGGTCGTTTCTTTCTTCGGTTAAAACCTTTGGGAAAGTGTTAAAAAAAAAAATAAATAAATAAAATTTTAGCAGGGATTCTGCTAAAATCTCAAGTATTCTTGAAGATTTTAAAATTTTACTTATTTTTATTAAAATCTAAAGATTTAAAAGGTGAAAGGAGACAGTTTCAGTCCCTTGAAACTTTCTTACCATGACTTTGTTTCATTGTTTGGCCGAAGTCAAAATATCAAACCAGCACTTGATAACACTCCTCATTATTTACGGGTCTCTGCTTGACCAACAACATATAATAACGAACTGCGTATGGTCCAATATTTCATTTTGTATGACTTAACCTTGTAACAGCCAGTTATAATAAATAATGGTTTATTTTTTATTTTTCCCTTGATATTTTTAAAATGAGAAAAGGAATTTTTTAAAGCAAACTTTCATTCTCTGAACTGTATAAATTTAATGTTTGAGATTATCTTTCACTGAGAAAAATAACCACCATCAGTAAGAAGGGAAGATGGACACTGGAGCTTGTTTATCCTGAAAATGAGGGAACTCAAACAGTCTTGTCCTCTGGACTATTCTGTTGGCTGTTATCTTTCATCATTGCTGATCAAGCATAGAGGCACCCTTGGAGAGATGGTTGGGTAAACGTAGGTTAGAAGTGGGGTGCATTAGGGAAAGAAAAGCTTGGAAAAGGCCATTAGCTATTTGTATCTTCTCTTAATTAGAGGCCCATCTTGACAAGGGCAAAATGTGCTGCATTGAGTGATATTCTTAAGGCCTCTAAGCAGGATGTCTTTAAGGAATTAAAAAATATATGCCTTAATACAGTAAAATGCTCAAGTATCAAATGTATAATTCCATGTAACCGCCATCTACATCAATATGGAGAATATGTTCAGTACCCCAGAGGGCATGTTTGTGCCCCTTCTAACTGCGTCCACTACCACCACCACTATCTTGTCTTTGTGTGTTCTTGAACTTCATATAAAAGGAATCATACAATATATGGTTTTTGTGCCAGGCTGCCTTCCTCTTAGCACTTTATGTGGATAACTGCTTTATATATTTTCAAGTTTAAGAAATGTAGTGAAGTTAAGTCTATAAGGATAAAACTTTTTTTTGGAGGGAGGTGCTTAAAATTTAAAGAAGAGGTATAGCTCATACATTAGCTATTCTGATGCATTACATGAGCTATGTCAATGTATAAAAGTAAATAGTTCTTAATTCTCCAGTAAAAAAATCCTTATGTGCATTTATAAGGGATATTTTCTTAGATTCCCTTTACTTTAAATCCTTTCGTTCATATTTTTAAATTTGTATTTCATTTCCTCAACCCTGCTTTCTTCACAGTACATGAAACAGAGGGTATGAAGATTATATATATCTATATATATATATACACATTCTTTTTTTTTTTTTTTTTTGACACAAGGTCTTGCTCTGTTGCCCAGCAACATAGCTCACTTCAACCTCAAACTCCTGGGCTCAAGCAATTCTCCTGCCTCAGCCACTGGAGTGGCTGGAAATACAGGTGTGTACCACCACACCAGGCTAGTTTAAAATTTTTTTGTAGAGACAGGGTCTTGCTATGTTGCTCAGGCTGGTCTCAAACTGCTGACTTCAAGCCATCCTCCTACCTTGGCTTTCCAAAGTGCTAGGATTACAGGTATAAGCCACCGTGCCCAGCCTGAAGAAAATATTGTTCTAAATGGAAATGACAGGCTTATCTGACCACCTTAAGATGTAGTGTTCAACAAATTCTGGTTTTATTAGCATATATTTCTTCTTTTTTGACTCCATCTTTAAAAGACATAAAGAGGCTTCGTGTATTGGCTCACACCTGTAATCCCAGCACTTTGGAAGGCTGAGGCAGAAGGATCTCTTGAGCCCAGGAGCTCAAGCTTACAGTGAACTATGATTGAGCCATTGAACTCAGCTTGGGTGACAGAGGCCATAAAAAAAATACATAAAGAAACTTTGTGGTCAGAAAAGTCAAGGTAAAATAATCACCATGCAAATACAGTTAAAGGATTGTTTGTTTAGTTTCAAGCACTTGAGTAAGGATCACTAATCCTCTACCTGTGTAGGCCTTGTGTCCTAGCTAGGCCCAAGTCTCTCATTTCTTTACGTGCTTTCTTCCCATTAGCTCATCTAGTCCCAAGAATTCAAATAAGATCAATAATTTGGTAAAGCCCAAATCTCTATTTCCAGTCCATACTTCTTTAGTACTGCTAATCCAAAATTCTGACTGGCATCTCTTGACATCTTGGCCCATTTTGCTATTGCTTTGTTCATCTTTTTCACTGATTTATGTGTTCTGGATAATAGTACCTTGTTGGTTATTTTGGTTGCCTGTCTTCTCTTAGTTTATGTCTTTTCTTTTACCTTTGTTTATTGTATCTTTTCTTATACCAAAATTTAGTTTGAATGTAGTTAAATTTATTTATCTTTTCCTTTATAACTTGTTCTGGGAGTCTTGTTTAAGAAATCCTTTCCTACCCTTCAATCACAAAGATATTCATCTTATTTTTTCATTGAAAGTCTTAAACTTTTATTCTTTATATTTGGGTTTTAATCAACCTAGTATTTATTTTTCATGCATGAAATCCAGATCGTTTTATTTTATATACAAACAACTAATTGTTCTAGCATGATTTATTGAGTAGTTTAACTCTTTTTTGTTGTTTGTAATGTCACCTATCTCAAATCAGGTTTCCATACGTCTATGGGTTGCTTATTCTCTTCCCTTGCTGAGTTTGTATAACCTCTGTGACCATACCACACTCTCATAATTGCTACCACTTTATAGTAAGTGTTAATATCCAGCAGAATAAGCCTCCCTACCTATTCTTTAAAATTGCCTTGAGAATGCCTGGCCCTTTACTCCTCTATATGAATTTCAGAGTCATCTTGTCAAATTGAACAGAAAATCTTAAGATTTTTATTGAACATTCATTAGGGCCTCAGTTTTCTCCTCTGTGATATGGTGATACTAATGATTATTATGACTAGGTATTCAATGGATGTGCTCAATGGATGGTTCTAATGTGCTCAGTGGATGGTTATCATCGTCATCATCATCATCATCATCAACGAATGAACCTTTACTCTGGCTTTGATATCTTAAATTCAGAAATCGTACCTCTAACCACAACATCAACTTCATATTCTTGTACATTTCCCACCATCTTAATTCCACTATACTTACTATTTGACTTCATCAAATATTTAGTGTTGAAACCATCTCTATTTTTTCTACCCTGTCAGCCCATTCTTGGATTTATATTTTTTCCCATTTCTCATAAAAGTTGCTCCAAATCTTCACTATTCTACATTAATTAATAATTAAGCCTCCTATTAATACTACCCAGCTTATTTTGAGCTCAGATGACCTTGATTTTTATTTACCAGAGAAGCTTTCCTCACCATTATCTCTATACTTGTTCATAATTCTTCCTATACTTAACTTCCTCTCTGTCTTCTAACTGCTTCCTGCATTCTAGAGCTCAGTTCCTCTAAGACCTTACTTGGTTATCTTCTCAAATTTTCATTTGCTTGTTCTCTACTGGCCTTATAAATGGATGATTTCCAGGCATTTATATTTTACCAACCAATACAGTTTTTTAGTTGGGAAAATTAAATTAGGTTTGCCAATTTTTTATTTTGTCAAGAAAGGGCATTTAAAATCAATAAAACAAACAAAAAACTGCTGCAAGGAAGTATAGCATAATATTTAAGACTACAGACTATGGAACCAGACTGTTTGGACTACAATCCTGACTTTCCCAGGGTAAATTATATGACCTATGAAAATGTAGATAATACCTACCTCTTAAGGTTGTATTATATATATTAATTCAATAAAGTAAGATATACAAAGCAATTTAAATAGTACCTGGTACATTTATATACACAGTGTTTTATCATTATCATCATTATTATTTTTTACATGACTACCCACACATCTTCTTTATATACCTTGTTTTGTTTTTTACAGTGGTTGGGGAAGGGCCACCTGGTCAATTTGATAGTGTAATGTGTTGATGCTAATCACATACAGCTATGAGTACTTAATTAAGATTTTTACAAGTATAAAATGCTTAACGGAACCCCCTGCAGATTTATGTAGCTCTTTATGTATCTCCCTTCTCCCCATTACTTTACTTATATAAAGATTATATAAGTCTATACAAAGAAAAAAAATGGAGTCTGTGCAGTATATCCAAAAGTGAATATATTAGACTTCTCAACAAGAACTCTGGAAGTTAAAGGATAATGGAGTAGGTCTTCAAAATTGTGAAGAAAAATTACTTATAATTTAGAATTCTATACTATGCCAAATTATCAACCAATTATGAGACTAGAATAAAGTCATTTTTGAATATAAAAGGTCTCAAAATGTACATTCTGTGCATCCTTTCTCAAGAAGCTAATGGAGGATGTGTTCTTCCTAAATGAGGAATAAACTAAGAAAAAGTAAGACATGTGATCAAAGAAATAAGAAACCCAAAACAAGGGAGCGATAAAAGGAATCTGATGGCTTGGAAGAGTCGATGAAATTAGTGGAACAAGTAATACGTTTTAATAAACTGAGAGAATACTTACCCTAGGCTATAATTTGGGGTTAAATTAATGATTATTACATAAGAAACTAAGCAAATTTTTTTTAAAAGAATTATTATTAAATCTATCAATTCAAACATTTTTAAGGAAGAAACAAATGTATTTTAAGAAGTATTTTAACTTTGGTATTTGACATTGTTACATTATATTTCCCCTTTATTTATGAGGAACCACATTTGAACTGCCTGCCTTTACCCACAGTTTTAAGAGGAAGTGCAGCAAACTGGAAACAAAAGCAAAATTAAAGAAACAAAACTGAGATCTGTCAATCAGTAACATACGGTAAGACTATTTTAAGATCATCTCCCATAATGCTTTGCTAAAACAAGCAGTATATAGAATTATCTTTATAAAATTCTTAACACCTTTCATACCGCATAGAAATCTCTAAGACATATGCCAGGGCCCACACGTTTTGGGGCAAACTGCACGTTATTTAAATCATCATAACTACAGTGAAAAACGAGAAAACTGAGTGGTCCTTAACAGATGACGCGCGCAACAGGAGAAAACTTGTGAGCGGTCCTTAAGGTGTTAAGAGACACATGATAGAATAGAGTGAGATTTGAAAATACTTTTCACTGTATAATTCTGAGTATATACCGACATACCACTTTTGCAATCATTGACAAAAAAAAGATTATTATTAAAAAGCAAATATATGCACACATGCATAATTAAAACCTTAATTCTATAAATCTTGCATACATGCATAATTAAAAGCTTAATTCTATAAATCCTTGAGGTTTCTTTTTCTTTTTTGGAAGCCATCTTTTTTGCCTTAGAAATTCCATGCTTACTATAATCTGCACATGTAATCATTAAATAATCATTGAATAATAAAATAAGACAATAGGACAGATTCTTATTTACCTAAGAAGTTTATGGAACTAGCCTACTCTAAGCACTGATGAGTAATCTGTCAATGATGATGACTTAATAATATGCTGCCTTATAGTATTTAACTTTTTTGTTTATACTTTGAGTAGTAAACTTAGAAATAGTAGCATTTTGTTTAGAATAATGCTATTCAGATTAAAGTACCCCGAATACAGCAAGATGATGGAATAGGAAGTCTTAGCCCTCAATCCCCACAGAAAGATCAATTTTAACAACCACTCACAGACGAGAATACCTTTACAGGAGCCTGGGAGACCAGCTAAGAGATTCCAGCACCTCAGTAGAGCAAAAAAAATCCAAGAATAAACACATAGAAAAAGTTAAGAAAAATATTTCACTTTACCCACATCATCCTCCCTCAAGGCAGGACAGCTCAGTGCCAAGAGAGGCCCCTTTGGCCCATGAGTTCTCCCAGGGGGGAATGTTAAGAGTGAAGTGAGTGCCTGGCTTTCCCAGCCTTGTATGATACTGCCCAACAAGCCGACTACTATTTTTCCCACCCAGAACACTAAGGAAATTTTCATGGATGAATAGTCTGGGGATAGCTAAGAACAAAGAAAAGAAGTGGAGGCTCATAGCAACCAACACACAGTTCTCCAAGGTTGGCCACAAAGTCTTGGCTTGCATCAAGAGGTCTGCCCATGAACCTCACAGGGACATTTCACTTGCAGACCTTCTCAGCTAACTGACAAGAACGCCCAGCACTCCATGTTCCTACCTTGTAGCCACCACCCCTCCCTCCCCTGCAGATGGCATATGCAAGCCCTGAGAGACAGCATACAGATAGCAGCGACTGGTCCCTGCTGGACTGGAAGAAGGCGCATAACCTTAAACACTTCAGGGTGCTGCCCTAGGGAAAATAAATAGGAGATGCTCAGCACCTAGCCTGATTTTGTGGGTCAAGAGAAGGCACACAATCCTAAGACTTACTTCCATGCCCTCCAAGAGAAACTAGAGAAGTGGAGTGAGCATATCCATGGAAAAGTTCTGAGAGACCCATAGAATCTCTAGGAATGCTGACTGGGGAAGGTCTTTCTTTCCTGAAGCTAGTCAGTAAAGACAGGGAGGTGACTGTCTCTTCAAATGTAAAGACAGCAGTGCGAGGCTTCAAGGAACAAAACAGACAAAAAAATAAATAAAAAACCTGACATCACCAAAGGAACAAAATAAAGTTACCTCAGAGAAATGGAGACCTATAAACTGCCTGACAAAGAATTCAAAATAATCATCTTGAAGCTCAGTGAGCTACAAGAGAACACAGACAATTAACCAAAACAAGTAAAACAATACATGAACAAAGTGGGAATTTCAACAGGAGATAGAAACCAATACAAAGAACCAAACAAATTCTGGAGCTGAAGAAGACAGTGACTGAACAGAAAAATTCAAAAGTTAGCTTCATTCTCAGCTTCAGTCAAGCAGAAGAATCAATGAACTGACAGATCATTTGAAGTTATCCACTCAGAGGAACAAAAAGAAAAAAGAATGAAAAAGAGTGAAGGAAGCCTATAAGACTGGGGACACCATCAGGTGAACCAATATATGCACTATGGAAGTTACAGAATAAGCAGAGAAAGAGAAAAGGGACAGGACGTTTATTAAAAGAAATAATGGCAGAAAACTGCCCAAATCTGGGTAAGGAAATGAACATCCAGATCCATGATACCCAAAGAACTCCAAATAGATTGAATATAAGGGTATAGAAGTAAAAATGTAGAGTTTTTGTATGAGACTGAAATTATCAGCCTAAAATAGAATGTATCCCCAAACTCATCATACTATATACAGAAAGTATGTACAGCTTTTTACATGTCAGTCATACCTCAGTAAAGTGGATTTAAAAGGAAATCACCATGCTGTCTCCAAAATTTTTGCCTTACAATTCATAGTCATTAACTTGGAAACTTTCTTTACCTTACAGATGGATATAAATAGAACATTTTTTTAAGTCGAAAATGAACTCACATTGTCTAGTTTCTGAACATCTTCATCTGATGCTTCCAGAGACACCAGATCTATTTCTTGTTAAAATTAAGCAAAGAAATACTAGGATCCACAAGTAGTGCAACATGTCCCAAGAGTTCATCACATGTGTCTCTGACAAGAAAAACATCACAGAAGCTTTAAACTACCACTGGTAGAACAACACTTAAAGTCCTAAATATAACCTCATTTATAACCATATTTTATCTGTTCTAAGACTTTATCCCATTTTAAAATCTGGGAATTCTAGATGCATCTTACAATAGATGGCATCTTAAATCACATAATAGACAATATTTTTAATAAAGTAATAGTAACTACTATTTTCAAGTGCTTACTACATGCCAAATGCATGCTATTTTATTGTACATATTATGTCTTTTAGTCCTCAGGACAACCTTAAAGAATTAAAGTAACTTATGGCCAGGCATAGTGGCTCACACCTGTAATCCCAGCACTTTGGGAGGCTGAGATGGGAGGATTGC
>VBSM01000142.1:264568-281337 GCA_008086735.1 Cheirogaleus medius
TGGCTGTCACCCAGGCAGCCTCACGTGCCACTGCTCACCCCCTGCGGTGCGGGCCGGGTTCCTGAGTCTCACGCAGATAATTTCCCCTCGAGCGGCTGTGGGCTGGCGCTGCAGCGAGCTGGGCGGGCCCAGTCCCTAAGGTGCCACAGACCAGGGCTTGGGGACCGCAGCTCTATACAATAGGAAACCATGGAAAACTTCTTTATCGGGCTACATTATGATGAAAGCTGCGTTTAATGTGGTGGTGATATTCGAGGTAGTCGAGAGAAGAAAGCATACAGGCAGAGAAACCACTAAGAACTTACAGCAATAGATCAAATACGAGATGATGAGAAGCATCATAGTGTAATGAAAAGAATGTTGACTTTGTAATCACAGGATTGGCAATAATTACTGATCTTGTCACCTTGGGCAAGTCATTTAACCTGATTCTGCTTCCCTATTTACATGCCATTCATTTGATAGGCCTGCAATAAATACTTGAATGATGAAATGTTAATAACTTCTCCTTAACTCACAGAATGGTTATATACATATAATAATGATGAAAATCTTTTAAAATGTATAAAATGTTATAAAATTTAAGGTGTAATATGCATTGATGGCCTAAAGACGTATAATAGAAACGGAGACTAATAAAGGTAAAAAACAAAAATTACTCCAATATATTGAATAGTGACTGGAAAAATACATTCACCTAAGTAGGTCAGTCAGGAGAAGAAATGATTTTAAGAAATCAGGACAAGGATTAGGGAGAAAATAGTGATTTATTTAATTTAAATTGTTGAGATGTTTAGCAGGGTGTTCTTTATTACATATATAGTTTCATGTATTCTTAGTTATTTGTTCATGAGATTATTCAATCTCCTTCATAGAATTTTAAGTTCCTAAAGAGCAAAAGAAGTTATCTCCTAGGGAGTTTGTATTCCCTCTTCATTAAAAACAAACAAAAAACCAGTATCTGCTAAAGTTCTATTTGTTTTGTCCAATTTATTGGTAAAGCAATTACATAGGGCATTGACTGGCTTAAAGATTGTTAGGGCCTTCCAAACTGCTATTCTTTATGTGCATCACTCTAAATACTTGTTACTATTAGTATCTTAAAGTACTAGTACCTTGTTATAATCCAGGCAAACATTTTCTTTAACTTCAATTCGAATTCCGTAAGAGACATAATCAAATACCGTATTGAAAGTCATATGCATGTTTCTTTTACATTTTAAATGTATATGCTTTTCATTTAGAAGACCCTAATATGTAAGAAATCCTTAGTTTCTCCTAATATTTTTAATAAATTATATAAATTGTAATGGACACTTAACCTTAGCAGTTTCGTTTACACTAAAAAAATTTTCCCCCAGAGTTTATTTGGTTTTCTCTGGACTGCTATAGGATTTTACTGAATTTGTCCAGGAACTTGAATTCCTAATAACACCCAGGATCTTTGGTAACTTTGGACAAAATGTGCTTAATCCACTAAAAAGCTGACTTGGGGGTTAGAACAAATACTCCTCTTGTATCATATTTTGCTCCCTCTCATTTTAATCTTCTTTCCCCTTACATAAATGAATAGAATTTTAGTTATACATAATTATGGTTGCATAGGGTTTTTTGGTTTTGGTTGTTGTTGTTTTTTGGTTTTTTGGGGTTTTTTTGCCCAGCACACTTTTATGTATTTAACATCTTTTCTAGTTCTACTCCAAATGTTATATGTTATGTTTTTACTTGGGACCACAGAAATAATGTATCCGTATCCTCCTTATCCAGTAGTCAGACTTTGGCTTTCATAACCTTAGGGAACCTGGAAGTAAGGAAAAAATCGAGCCCAAGGAAAATAGATGTTATAGCTTTATTTTACAGCAAAAATATTTCCCTCTTCTTAAGTAGTTGTTTAATGAACTTGAATTCTCCGTGTAACTAAAGTCTCAATTATTCATTATAGACACTAGTCGTACAGTTTGAAGGGCCCTGTCATCACTGGTGTGCTGGTAAATGTTTAACAACTAGCTTTTGGGGGTGGGGGGAGCTCTGATCTGTGATGTTTACAGAGTTCCCCGGGGCAAGTACTCCTACTGAGGTGCTGCGTCAAGCCACATAAGGCCATCACTGAATGCAGAGTTGGCAAGAGGTGCACACTATCAAACTATTATATAATACTCCCACCATGTGGATACACAGATGTAACCACAAAAACATGGATAACAGTAAAATGTACAGGCATACTTTGGAGATACTGCAGCTTTGGTTCCAGACCACTGTAATAAAGCCATTATCACAGTGAAGTGAGTCACATGAATCTCTTTCATTTCCTAGTGCATATATAAGTTATGTTTACATTATAGTCTATTAATTGTGCAATAGAATTATGTCTAAAAAAGTGCATGCTTTAATTTAAAAAACAATTAATGCTAACAAAGTGAGCACACACTGTTGCAAAATTAGCACCAATAATTTGATTCAGGGTTGCCACAAACCTTCAATTTGTAAAAAATGCAGTATCTGTGACATGCAATAAAATGAAGTAGGTCTATAGTAGAATGATTAGGAAGTGAGTTTTAAGTATTATTATTGAGTCTCATACACTGGAATTTAATATATTAATAATTGTGAGTTTATATAATTAATTTTTAATAATGGCTGTGTTTAACAGTCAGCCTGTAAAATTCTTAAAAATTTTTAAATTGGCACTTATAAGCCAGTTTAAGCCAGTTCTAACATACAACTGCCTGTATTCTTAATTTTGGAAGTGACGTAGGGACTAGCCAATCTGAGTTGAGATGGTTCTGCCAGCTAATGATTTTAAAAAGTGGATTTAGGCCAGGCGCAGTGGCTCACGCCTGTAATCCTAGCACTCTGGGAAGCCGCTGGGAAGAGCTATGATTGTGCTACTGCACTCCAGCCCCGGTGACAAAGCCAGACCTCATCTCTAAAAAAAAAAAAAAAAAAAAAAAAAAAAAAAAGCCACTGTAGATGTTTAATCTAATGTTCTAATGTGTGTCACCTGTAAATAAATACTGACAAAAGGTATCCCATAAACAATGAGGAGAAAATACGGACATTTTAGTAAAGATTATGTGTGAACAGCACAGTTACACATGAAAAGATCCTCAACATCATTAATTACTAGGGAAATGCAAACTAAATACCACCATATATCCATTTCAATGGCTAAAATTGAAAGGATTAATCCTAACAAGTCAGGAGGAACTGGAACACTCAAATGCAACTGGTGGGAATGTCAAATGGTATAATCACTTGGGAAAACAGTTTGGCAATTTCTTGAAAAGTTACACATACCTACAGTATGATCCAGTCATTCCACTCCTAGCTATTTACCCAAGAGAAATGAAAGCATATGTCCATACAAACACTCGTACAGAATGTTCATAGTAGCTGTGTTTGTAGTAAGACAAAACCTGGAAACAACCAAAAATGTCCAATGAAAGTTGAACAGATAAAGAAATGGTGGCATATTCATACTATGGAATACTATTTAGCAATAAAAAATGAACTATTGAGAGACACAATAATATAAAAATTCTCAAAATAATGCTAAGTGGAAAAAAATAGACAAGAAGACATACTATAATTCTATTTAAATAAAATTCTACAAAATGCAAACTAACCTATAGTGACAGAAATCAGATAAGTGGTTTCCTGTGGGCAAGGAGAGAGAGGAGTAGGAAGGAACAAAAGAAAGGATTTATAAAAGAGCAAAAGGAAATTTGTGGAAATTTCAGATCCATCAGGGGTATCCTGAGTGGGAGTGGGGATTGGAGATGGAGGGAAAGGGATAAAGAATCTGAGTGGGAAAGGTTTGGGCCTCAAACCCAGAAAGCTGGGTTTTACAGACTAAGGACTCTTAGGGAAAAAAACCAAAATATGAAAAGCATCTAAGTTTTATCCATAATGCCCAATTCAAAGCCTAATTATACAGTAGATGCTCAATAACTATCTATAGAATGAATATTAATTAAATTTTAAATGCCTCTCTCATCCCTTCATTTCTGCACTCACCTCTCATTCTCATTTGGCATATATAAACTTTTCTTCTGTCATTTGAATTTTTTCTTTTTTTTGAGACAGAGTCTCGCTGTATTGCTCAAGCTGGTTTCAAACTCCTGGCCTCAAGTGATCCTCCCACCTCAGCCTCTTGAGTAACTGGGATCGTAGGTGCAAGCCACTGTGCCTTGCTCATTTGAGTTTCTTGAGATGGGAACAAGATTTTTTTTATGAGTTGTTTATTTTACACTAAAAAAAAGTACCAATATAATGTATTAAGTGTATCTTTTAAAAGCACTGATTTTATATACTTATTCACACATTCATTAACAATGCAAGTCTCTATTAACAAATCCTATGGATATGAAACACACACCCCTGTACATTTAAGGCCACTAAATGCAGGGGGGGGGTGCAGGTGGGAATCATACAACCACAAGGGAAAATGCCTCTATAAACTCATAATCTCCTATCTTAGGGCCTTAATAGGCCCTTTTTTCTTTTCTTTGGTTAGTTGTTCATTCTCCCTCTGCAGTGATTCCAAACTTTCCTACTTTTGTCATGCCCCTAAATATGATCATACAGCTCTCCTTCCTATTTTACTGAGAAAGTTGAGAATATCAAGTATGAATAGTTAACTTTCCACCTATCCCCACCTAAAATTTATCTTCATTTTTACCCATTCTAATCTTTCCTCTAGTCTCTAATGGGTCTTACCCTTTTTCAAAATCAAGTATTCTGTGTGTGTTTTTTTTAACCTAGAGCCTCACACCTCCTGATGAAACTGGCTCCATCCATGAATCCTTGTCCTCTATCTCATCTCTCTCACCAAAATATCTCCCATTCTTAAAAAACATCCTCTAAGTTAATATTCTAATACTCATAGATGGCCAAGCTCTCCATTTTGCACCTTTCATTCACTCCTAAACCTACTTAAATTTAAAATATGTTAATACTACCACAGTGAAAGTCTTGAGTTATCTACAACAAAATTTAGTCGACAAAACCAAGACTTCTTTTTAATCCTTAGTGTACTTGAATTTTCTGTACCATTTGACATTAAATATGTTGAGTAGGTGGCCAAGTATTTTTTGAATGAATAAAGTGGGAATGTGATAGAGGAAAGAGAGAAAGTTGTTCTTAAACTCAGGAGAACCCAATAAATTACAAATATCTGTAGGAGCCAGAATAATATCCTCCTCTGTCCACCCTGCCAAAGATGTCCACATCCCAGTTCCTGGAACTCGTGAATACATTACATGGTGATATAGTTTTTATTTCTGTCCCCCTCCAAATCTCATGCTGAAATTTGGTCCCCAGTGTTTGAAGTGGGGCCTAATGAGAGGTGTCTGGGTCATGGGGGCAGATCCCTCATGAATAGATTAACGCCCTTTCTCAGGGGTGAGTTCTCTATTAGTTCCCACAAGAGCAAGTTGTTTAAAAACAAGCATGGCACCTCCCCTCCATGCCTCCTCACTCGCCTCCTCTCCTCGTCTCTCACCACGTGATCTCTGCACACACTGGCCCCTTTCCCGCCCACCGTAAGTGGGAGCAGCGCGAGGCCCTCACCAGAGGCAGAGGCAACACCATGCTTCTGCGCAGACTGCAGAATCTAGGCCAAATAAACCTCTTTGTTTATAATTACACAGCCTCGGGTTATTATTTTATAGTTTCAGGTATTACTTTATAAACAGAGTAAGACACATGGCAAAGTAGAATGAAGGTTGCTGATCTTCTAGCCTTGCGCTGGGGAGATTACCCCGGACTATCTGGGTGGCCCCATGTAATCACAAGGGTCCTTACAAGTGAAAGGAGGATGCGGAAGAGTGTCAGAGTCATGGGATGTGAGGAAGACTCAACCAGCCATTTGCTGGCTTTGAAGATGGAAAGGGGTCATGAGCTAATGAATGTTGTCACCTCTAGAAGCTAGAAAGGGCAAGAAAACAGATCCTGCCCTAAAATCTCCAGAAAGAAATGCAGCCCTGCTGACAACTTGATTTTAGCCCAATGAGACCCATTTCAGACTTTTGGCCTCCAGGCCTCCAGATCTGTAAGATAGCTGGGTTGCTTTTAAGCCACTAAGTTTGTACTAATTTGTTACATCAAAGAAACTATTACTATGATCATTTTGAATTTTTCTTTAAAAAAACAGTAGAATCTTGTGACTTTTTCTACTGAGTCTAATTTTTTAGGTGGGAGTGGGGGGATGGAGGTCATAGGATGAAGAAAACCAGGATCAAATCAGAGTTCTTTATCCCTTTACCCACTTTTTCACTAACCTTTATACTGCCAGCTGCTTGCTTATAAACATACATAAACACTAAAGTTCTACTTCCAGAAATAAAAACTTATAAAAATTTAACAGGGTGCATACTTGCTTTAGGAACAAAAGGAAAAGAAGAATCCTGTGAAATTGTCCTTTTCCATAGAAAAGTATCTAAACCCTTTATAGCCTTTATCCTTTCACTTCCATGTTAGAATCAGGTTTATATTTACGTGTCCTACTTGCCTCGCATTTCTTGACTCTATTCGTATACTCAACAAATTTCACTTTAGGAATGTGACAAAAGGATTTTTAAATAACCTCTATCTACATCAGTGTTTTTCAAACTAGATTCTTTGAATTCTCTACAAAATTTGTTTTTCCATTTTGTGATTTCAGTAATCTGTAATATTGTAAGCATAGTCCCAATCACCTTGATTCCCACTTATAAATAAGTACCACCAAGTGAGTTCAGAGCCTGTGTTTTATTTATGATCTTGTTAGCAGCACGTAATAGTACTTTATCTTAAGCAAATGAAACAGAAATAGGTAACAAATTATTCTTTCTGGCCACATGAAAGCCAAATGACATTAGTCAAAAAATGAACAAAGGTCTCCCAAAGATTCTAGTAAAGTGGTAAGGGAATTGAGACTCGTGGAACACAGCAGTTAGTACAGACATTCCAAATTTAAAAGAAACTAAACTGTGGCAGTTAGTCCTACATTTATGTTTCAAGAGGTGATTTAACTTGCAAAAAATAAAAATCATGTACCACATAGATATTACTTTTATTAGTTTATATTTTTCCATATTTAATATGTAAACTTTAATTTCATAGTCCTTTAAGAATATAGGAAATTCATACTGAGCATTATGTTTTAAGTTATTTTTATTAAAATGTTATATTTTACTATAATGTTTTACATATATGATTTTATTATAACATTCTAATAAAATTAACTGGAGGGGGAATCCTCAAAAAAATTGTTTTAGGCACGCTCTACACAGTAAACACACTAAATTTGCTTCCTGTACTATCTCTTCTTAGTGCCACTATCCCAGGTCTTTCTCACAATCACATTTCATCCGGATTATTTCATCAGCATCCTCACTGTTCTCCTTGCCTCCAGTCTCTACCCCAATACACACTTTGGATCCACATTGCTATCATAGTTACCTTTTTCATTTAAAATCTGATCAAGCCCCTTTGTTAAAAATTCAATTCCCTTATCCCATCCCCTTCAGAATAAAAGGCCCTCAAGATCTCCACTGATGTTTTTCCTCTTTTCTCATGTCTTCTTATTCTTGCCCCTTCCACCTTCCTCCCCATCCCCCGGCCCAGCCCAATACCATAGCCAAAGTACTTGCAGTTTCCAAAACATGCCAGGTCATCTTCTTCTTCTTCTTCTTTTTTTTATTTATTATTATTTTTTTATCCGGCCGCAAATTGCTTTAATGGGAAACTGCAGAGTGATCTGGCACATTCCTAAGTGTGCTTGAAGTCTAAGGTGTTGGGGGAGGCCGATGGTGCAGGTTGGATTTGGGGGAGGGGAGTCCTAGGCAGGGAGGCCAGGTGGAAATGTGAGAAATCACCGATGAGCAGGAGGGATGTCCACGGGGGTGCTTGGACCGGCCTTGCGCCCGTCGCCCAGCTCTGCACCCCCGTCAGAAACAGGCCGAGGCCTGTGCAGAAGGCAGCTCCGGAGGCAGGATCACTGCGGCAGCCCCACCGCAGCGGGCTGGCCCATGCGGCCCATGGCTGGGCCAAGGTGCCCTCAAGGACTGTGGCCCCGGGGACAGGTGTCGAGGCTGCCAACCCCTCCCACAGTGGGGTCCAGATGTTTCCTGGGGAGCTGCAGTTGACTCGGACACCGCGTTGGCACTCGGTCACGGCTGTTACTGCCCCCTTGGCGGCCACAGGGGACTGACTGGGACCGGCCAGCCGCCGCCACCGGGCTGGAGCTGTTGGTGGCACCCTGGGTGTTCCGCAGGTGCGGAGGGCGTCCGCGGCCACGCTGCGCACCCCCAGCAGCCCGGCTCGACTGCGCGGGGACCGGCGCTGCTCTCGGAGATGAGGGTCCTCACGGCTTCTTCCCAAGTCGCGCCACAGTGGACAGAGACAACTCCGGGAAGCTCCTCCTCCGGCCTGGCCGCCAGGATCTTCCTCGTCGCGATCACCACTCGGCCCGTGTCCACGAAGGCTCTCACCGTCCCGGCTCCGACGCCGCGTCCGCCCGTCGCGATCACCGCCTTCCCGGCGTGGCTCCTCCCTGCGGCCACTCCTCGCTCGGCCACTCGCTCTGGCCTCGCCACTCCAGTCTCCAGGTCATCTTCCGAGACTTCGCATGTTGTCGCCTCTGCCTAGGAGCCTTCCTTTTCTTTTTCCAGCTTCACCTCCTTTTTTTCATTTCACCTCACCTCCTTTTTTCCATTTTAATATAACTCTCTTCCTCAGAGAAACTTCCCTGACCACCCCCAGCTGAGTTGCATAAATTAATATTGCTTTGTGCACACATTTACGTCATTGAACACACCCTATGGTCTGATACTTATTGACCATATATACTTAAAAGACTTTCTTATAGGTGATATTTGGGTCTTTCAATCTGTGTATCTTCAGCACCTAGCACAGTGACTAGCACATAATTGTCATTAGATTTAAAAAAAAAAATAAGTGAACATTTAAGAAAATAGGAGTGATTCTATCAACAGATCTCCATTACATTAAAATTCTTCGGCCTAGACCTGAAAGACCTCCACTTAGCCTATTCAGACGTATTTACCATCATTGGTAAACTGAATGACAATCTCTTTATCCTGCCTCACCATCAAAAGCAATCTCGTGTTATAAATGTATTTTTTTAAACTGTAAATAAACAGGTTTTTCAGAAGGCAGAATGCTCTATTACATATGAACAATGTGACATGACAAGATTTTAAGCTAGCAAGTATTAAAAAAGCCAATTAAGTTATGTGAAACGGTATCACTATAATGGTGCTAGCCTGAATTCTGTACTCTAGGGTAAGAGATCTTGTAGTGTTTGAGCAAAGAGCAGTGGATGGATAAGGGTGCCCCAGAGAAACAGAGCCCACAGGAGATATATGAAAAAATTATGTCCCACAATCTGCCATCTGCAAATTGGAGAACCAGGAAAGCAGCTGGTCTAATTCAGTCCAAGTCCAATGGCCTGAGAACCGAAGGAGAGAAAAGGTAATGGTTCAACTCTGAGACCCAAATCCTGAGACTAAGAGGTGCAGAAGTCCAAGGGCAGAAGATGGATGTCCCAGCTCGAACAGGAAGCAAGTTCACCCTTCCTCTGCCTTTTTATTTTTATTCAGGCCTGCAACAGACTGGATAATGTCTGCTCACATTGTTGAGGGCAATCTTCTGTATTCTCAGTCCACTGACTCAAAGGCTAATCTCTTCCAGAAATAATCTCACAAATAGAGCCAGAAATAATGTTTTATGAGCTATCTGGGTACCCTTTAGCCCAGTCTATAATTAACCATCACAAGTCCACTCCTTGTCAATTTGGCACCAAATCAAATTTCCTTAAACCATACTTAATCTCCAAATAAAAATAGTAACATGGCCATAATTTTGCCTAACATGAATACTATCTTTTCTACAACTGAATATGCACTAACCCTTCCCCAGAAAAGGAAGTAAAGTCCTTGAATGATGTTTTCTTTTTTCCTGCTATCCCATATATATAACTTAAATACTATTATGTAAAATTAACAATACTTATATACTGATATAAAGTCAAGACATCTTATGCTACATAAGGGAATGAGAGAAAACAAAGCTATTTTCTTAATATATGTGCATATATACACACAAATGTATTTATAACAAAATGAAATACTCATGACAAGGAGGAAGAAGAAAAAAGGTTTTCTTCTCATTCCCAGTTACAGGGCTTACCCCAAGAACAGTTTAAGTTTGCCTTTGACATTTTCCTTCTTTCTGCGTTCCTCCTCATCAGCCTCTAATGTCCTTAGTTTGTCTATAGTTATAGCCCCATCCAAGCAAGGGCTAGGCATTTAGCCCTACGCCTAAAATACTAGAGAGTAATTATCCCCTTCTCTTAATTGTTGCAGAACAGTAAAAAGGAAAACAAGGAAAAGCTAAAGTCACACAAATCTATGAATGCCTAATAACTCTGGGGGTTTCTGTCTAAATTTCTCTTGAAGAGTTGAATTTCAAGCACTGTAAGGCCAAAGGTTCTTTTTGTATGTGTCTTTTTGTAAGATGGGAAACCTATATCACATTATTCCTTTACCAGGTATATATAAGAAAGCACAATCTCATTACTGTTGTTTCAGGATTTGAAATTAAATATGCTTTAATAATGAGGTATCTGAAATTGTCAGATTCTTCACCATCAAATGAGCCAAATTCTTTGATTAAGCATTTTTAGATGTAGAACACTTCTCAGTAACTTTCATTCTTTCTTCTAGTGCCATGTGTTGTAAATTACCATTTCTGTGCAATGAAAAAATCTTGAACAGGTGCTATATAGTATCTGAAATTAAAAACCTCACCTAAGTGGCTCCATCAAGTCACTGTCACTTAGATATCATGTATCCTTTAGATACCACCATGATCCTTTAGATCTGTGGTCCCCAACCCCCAGGCCGTGAACCAGTACCAGTCCTTGGCCTGTGGTGAGTGGCGAGCAAGTGAGCGAAGCTTCATTTGTATTTACAGCCGCTCCCCATCACTCGTATCACTGTCTGAGCTCTGCCTCCTGTCAGGTCAATCACTGTCTCCCATCACCCCCACATGGGACCGTCTAGTTGCAGGAAAACAAGCTTAGGGCTCCCACTGATTCTGCATTATGGTGAGTTGTATAATTATTTCATTATATATTACAATGTAATAATAATAGAAATCAAGTGCACAATAAATGTAATGCACTTGAATCATCCTGAAACCTCTTCACCCCCCATCTGTGGAAAAATTGTCTTCCATGAAAACAGTCCCAGGTGCCAAAAAGGTTGAGGACCACTGCTTTAGATTATAGATCCATCATCTGATCCTTTAAAACCACTATGTACAGCACTGACATACAGCACTGACTCCTAATTTAAAGTTCTTTAATAGAAGAAATTTTATATTTATCATCAGTATTTTATTAAAGAATTCTCACATAGATATTTAAATAAATCCAATATTGGAAAAGTAGTGATCATTTTTGGTCTAAATCACATCCTCTCTCCATTTACTTTAGATTTTGTATATTACTGAACAAGAAAGATCATAATTATGGTTTGGAAATAATTTTAATTTTAATTCCTTATTTTTAGTTAAGTTCCTAATCCCCCAAATCTTTTGATGATTTCTCCCCAATTTGTAACCTATTTAATTTCATTTGAAATTTTAAAGAAAATTTTTCATATTTATAGTATACCAAAATAAGATATATTCTATTTCTGATCATAACTGTGAATATTTATTTTCAATAAAATATAATACTATTTATAAAATAATTTTCAATCACTATGTTTTATTAAGCAAATAATATTAATGAAAATACAGGTGACCCTTGAACACCACGTTAGAACTGCACAGGTCCACTTACACACAGATCTTTTTCAATGCAAGTTGCACCAAATGTGCCTCCCTCTGCTGCCTCCTATTCCACATCTTCTACCTCTTCTGCCTCTGCCACCCTTGAGACGGCAAGACCAACCCTCCTCCTCCCCAGCCTCCTCAATGTAAAGATGACAAGGATGAATGCCTTTATGATAATCCACTTCCACTTAAACGTAAATATATTTTCTCTTCCTTGTTATTTTCTTAATGTTCTCTCTAGCTTAAATTGTAATACAGTATATAATATATATGTCATACAAAATTTGAGTTAATTGACTCTTTACATTATTGGTAAGGCTTCTGGTCAATAATAGGCTATTAATAGTTAAGTTTCTGGAAAGTCAAAAGTTATACTCAGATTTTTGACTGGACAGGGTTCGGTGCTCCTAAGCCCTGCATTGTTAAAGGGTCAACTGTACCTCCAAATTTTTAAGACTTTTGACAGCAAACACTTATTATATTAAAAAAAATCTAAATTACATTGTTGTTTACATTGAAGGAAAAGCCTCTTATTAGCTGTAAACTTTCCACATTTACAGTGTTACAAGGATGCTATATTTATCATCAGTAACCTGAAAAGAGGCAAATATCTCATGTTTATGGCAGCACAATTCACTACTGCAAGGACCTGGAAAAGACCCAAGTGCCCGTCAATTCGTGAGTGGATTGTTAAAATTTGGTATATGTTTACAATGGAATATTACTCAATTCTAAGAAACGACAGTGAGCTAGCGCCACTTATATTATCCTGGATTGAGCTTAGGCCCATTATCCAAAGTGAGGTGGTGACTCAAGATCAGAATAATGGGCTCCACATCTACTTGCCATCAAATTGGTACTGACTGATTAACACTGTGGTGCTCAAAGGGTGGTGGTGTTCACCAGGGATTTGGGTGAGATATTTTAAATATCTCATTTATGAGATTTATAAGATATTTAAAATAGCTCTTATTTTAACTTATTATTTAACAAATTTTCACCAAAATGATTTCACGTTTTGGTTCTTATTTTTTTTTAAAAAAAGCATCTATATTGAGATAATTCACATAACATAAAATTAACTCTTTAAAAGGTTTTAGTATATTCACAGAGTTGTGCTACCATGGACATTATCTAATTTTAGAACATTTCTTCACCTTCCCCCCAAAAAACTCGATACTCATTAGCAATCACTCCCCATTTCCCCTGCCCCTAATTCTAGCAATCAGTAATTTACCTTCTGTCCCTACAGATTTGCCTCTTCTGATCATTTCATATAAATGGAATCAAACAATATGTGGCCTTTTATGGCAGGCTTCTTTCACTTCACAGAATATTTTCAAGCTTCAAGATAAATGTTGTAGGCCAGGCGCGGTGGCTCACGCCTGTAATCCTAGCACTTTGGGAGGCTGAGGAGGGTGGATTGCTCAAGGTCAGGAGTTCGAAACCAGCCTGAGCAAGAGCAAGACCCCGTCTCTACTAAAAATAGAAAGAAATTAATTGGCCAACTAAAAAATATATATAGAAAAAATTAGCCGGGCATGGTCACACATGCCTGTAGTCCCAGCTACTTGGGAGGCTGAGGCAGGAGGATCACTTGAGCCCAGGAGTTGGAGGTTGCTGTGAGCTAGGCTGACGCCATGGCACTCTAGCCTGGGCAACAGAGTGAGACTCTGTCTCAAAAAAAAAGAAAAAAAAAGATACATGTTGTAACATGTATCAGTACCTTGTTGTTATCAATACTATTCCATTATATGAACATACCACATTTTGTTTGTTCATTCATCAGCTGATGGACATTTAGGTTCTTTCTACTTTTTGGCTATTATGAATAGTGCCACTCTGAACATTTGTGTATATAAGTTTTTGTGAGGAACAATGTTTTTTTTTTAATCTCAAAGATTTGTGCATAATTCATTACATGCCAAAAATCTTATTAAGGACAAAACGATGCTCTTAGTGTACAATAACCTACAGTTTCTTAAACTGAATTAATTTGACTTAATAAAGATGAGATTCTGATCTGATAAGTATAGAAACTAACTTGATTTTTATGCAAACAATACAAAATAACATTTGGTTGACTTGGGCTCCAAATTACTTATTCCAGGCAGAATATGTAAATGTGCATTCTAGATATAAAAATCTGGACAATGGCACTTACAATCTAATTAAACTGGTAAAGGTATACACAGTATTAGAGTCAGTGTCCTTTATAAAATTCCATGACAAAGCTACAAAGATATATGAAAATATAGATACATTAAAAATATAAGTATATACACTAATCTATGTTAATTATATTTATTCCTAAGTACATTTTAATTTAACCTTTGTACTCAAGTTATTATCATAATGTGGCCCCTCACTGAAGAATTCATGCAATATTAGGACCTTGGCACACTTTCAATATTCAGATTAGTGTAATTAACAATTATCCAGTAATTTTCTTGATTGTCTTTAGTTATCTTTTAACATTTTTGTACCTTTAATTTCTGAATGTAAATGTTTCTTTCATTATATAAAACCAGAACCTTTTTTAGTGTATTCCAGACTGCAATATAAAAAACCTGATTATTTTTCTTTCTTTTTCCAGATGGAGACATTTCTACCATTATAATTCAAATAAATTAAATGAATGAAAATATTTGAACTTTATTTTCAACAGTAAAGTGTGCTCTGTATGACACCAGACATGCAAACAGGGTTTAAAAATTTGAGGTAATCCTAGCCTGCTTTATCCTAAGGCAAACAAATGCTTCTAGGCTATGTTCCTTTTAATTTTAACCTTAGCAAAATGTGAACAGAAATATAAGTTCACTAATGTAAATGAAAACAAGTACAGTAATCGAAAAGGCTAATCAACCAATGAATTCACTCTAGTACCTAACAAAAATGAATTTGGGATTATATAATCACTTGCCTCCATAACAGGAATAATCTAGAATTCTCTATATTAGGATTTATCTATATATATCATGTTTTATATATAATCTTGGTAATAGTCAATATAAACATATAGTGGCACTATTATAAAATAAAGGTTTAGATTTCAGATGGGAAAGTATGTTTGGAGGGCAGGTAAAGGTATAGGTGGATTTCATTTTTTAAGCAAGAACTCTATTACAACAAATTTCTGTAAAACAAAACTATTTTCCAACCCCAACTGGTAGCCCATTTATTTGAAGGTGGTATTGGATATAATTAATACTACTGCAAAGGAAGAATTTAGAAAATCCCTTTTAGTCATTGAGTGGAATTTTACCTGGAATACTAAGAAGTACAAAAACATTTTGAGGTAGCAAATATGTGTTGCACTAATAAGAAAATTAATAGTGGCCAATAGTCGAAGGACTAAAAATCATCAGTTTAGTGGTTAAAAGTATGTGCTTTGAGGTCAGACTGCCTAGGTTTAAATCCTGGCTCTACTTATTAAGTGTATAACCTTGAGTGTTTTCAGCTGTATAATAGGGATTTGATGAGATAATGAATTAAAGGACCCAGCACATAGTAAGTACTTTAAATATTATTAAAACCCATTAAAAATTTAAATATATGGTATTTTAATTTCTTTCATCCTTGATTATTTTCATTTTGTAATTCTTCCACCATAACTTATTTACAAAGGCATGTAATAAATAAGTGATACACTAAAACGTAAGTTATCCAAAATGCTTGGGAAATGAAACATTCTAGTTAAATTTTCCATAGGATAGCTTTATAGGTACCCAAAAAAGAAAAAAAAATCAACAAATGGTAGAACACTATTTCCAAAATCTATTATACACTTCCATATCTTCTTAAAGAGTATACTCGTTGCAATTAAATTTTTTTTGATGAATCACTATCATTATGAATATCAATTATAATTCTATGTTAAAATTTCACAATCCATTCAAGATTCTAAGATTTTTTTCGCATGAAGTCCTTGAATAGAAGTCAGAAGGTGTGTAAATTTGGATGGGGAAAAAAATGACATCTTACTTTATTAAAAGTAAAAATTATTAACGTGGGCAACAAACAGTAGAATTAGCTGTATCTACTCCTGTATCACCAACAGAAACCATAGACGCTTTAGATCACAATTGTTGCAAACTCTGGAAATGTCATTTATGTTCATCATTTTAAAATTTGGGCCTTTATTAGACCCATCACTAGATCTTACTTATTGTGTTAATAAAGCATACATACCTATATCACAAACTTTTCCTTAATATTTTGATAACTGTATTTCAAATGTTTTATTTTATAATGCAATGAATTTCATTTTACACATATAGAGCATTATTCTCGGAAGGGTCCATGGCAGGGTTGGGGAATCTGCAGCCTTAAGGCCACATGTGACTGAACCCAAATTTTATGGAACAAATCCTTTTATTTTTATTAATATATTTTTGTTCATCTTTTATATTTTATTTATTTATTTATTTATTTTTTTTGAGACAGAGTCTCACTCTGTTGCCCCGGCTAGAGTGCCGTGGCGTCAGCCTCGCTCACAGCAACCTCCAACTCCTGGGCTCAGGCGATCCTCCTGCCTCAGCCTCCCGAGTAGCTGGGACTACAGGCATGCGCCACCACGCCCGGCTAATTTTTTCTATATTTTTAGTTGGCCGATTAATTTCTTTCTATTTTTTAGTAGAGACGGGGTCTCGCTCTTGCTCAGGCTGGTTTCGAACTCCTGAGCTCAAATGATCCGCCCACCTCGGCCTCCCAGAGTGCTAGGATTACAGGCGTGAGCCACCGTGCCCAGCCTATATTTTTATTTTTTAAATGAATCTATTTAAAATGCCAAAGGATAAAATAAGTTTCATGATTTAGTTCTAATTTACCCTGCCTGACTGGCACCACTACCGCACAAGGCTGAGTTTATGGGGTTCGAGTATGCCAGTCTATCAGCCTATCAGCTTTTTTTTTTTTTTTTT